>CAUYUJ010017899.1:75000-135693 GCA_963575745.1 Prorocentrum cordatum
CCCTCCCCCTCCTCCTCCTCCTCCTCCTTCGCTGCAGGACCTTCAGCGATGTGGCTCTTTTACGGCGTGGGCCCCCCAGAGGTCTCGGCCCTCCGTTGCAGGACCTCCAGCGGGTGGTCCTTTCACAGCGTGGGCCCCCAGAGGCCTCGGCCCTCCTCTGCAGGGCCGCCCGTCCATCGCGGGCCCACGACGCGAGGTGGCTGGGGCTCGGCTCGGGAGCCAAGCAACTCCACCCCGGGGCCTGTCCTGGGGTGCGTCCTGGCCAGAACTTCAGAGGGAAACCCAGCCGCGGCGGAGAGGGGCATCCAGGAAGGCCCTGGCAATCCTGGAGACGTCCCTGGAGACGTCCCTGGAGACGTCCCTGAAACTCGAGCCTCGAAGGGCGAAGGCCTCGAATTTCTTCAGCGCCTCGAGTCCATTTCTGTGTTCCATCTTGGTTTGTCAGTGCGGGGCCCCCAGACGTCTCGACCCCTTCCCCAGGGCCGTCTTTGCATCCCGAGCCGTGTCCTGTCCGCTCCGCAGGGCCTGGCGTGGAGGAGGAGGAGGAGGAGGAGGGGGAGGAGCAGGGAGGAGGAGGAGGCAGGAGGAGGAGGGAGGAGGAGGAGGAGGAGGAGGAGGAGGAAGATGAGGGGGAGGAGGGGGGGGAGGGGAAGTTGTGGGAGGAGGAGGAGGAAGAGGAGGAGGAGGAAGAGGAGGAGGAGGAGGACGAATAATAATAATAGTAATAAGAATATTAATAATAATAATACGAAGAATAAGAAGAATAGTAAGAAGACGAATAAGGAACATACTAATACAACTAATACTAATACTAAGACTAATAATAACACTACTACTACCAAGACAATTAGTATTAATAATACGAATAAGGAGACGAGGAAAACTAATACTAATAATAATCACAATAATAATGATAATACTAAAAAGAAGACGAATACTAATACTAATACTAAGAAGAATATTAATAATCATAATAAGCATGCTACGAATAATAATAATAATAACAATACTAATAATAAGAAGAAGAGAGCGAATCCTAATAATACGAAGATGAATAATAACACTACTAAGACTAATACTACTACAACTAATAATAAGAACAAGACGAATCATAATAAGACTACTAATACGAATAAGAAGAATAATAACACGAATACTAATAATGATAATATGGGTACGACGAAGACGATTCCTAATAATAATAAGCAGAATGCGACTACTAATACTACTAATACAACTACTGCTACTACTACTGTACTATTCATAATAATAATAGTAATAATACTATTATTAATAATAATGATACTAGTAATAGTAATAATGACAATGCTAGTAATAATATTACGAATGCTACTACTACTACTACTAATAATAATAATAGTAAGAATAATACTAGTAATCGTATTACTACTACTACTAGTAATAATACTACTACTAATAATAATACTAATAATACTAATATTCATAATAATAATACTAATAATACTAAGACTAATACTAATACTAGTATTATTAATAAGAAGAAGACGAATAATAATACTACTAAGAACTAATAAGACGAATAAGAAGAAGTGGAGGAGGATGAGGAGGAGGAGGTCTGGCTTCGGGGCTATCGCTCGGGCCCACGACGGCTGCTCGGGACGATGCGGGCGCCGCTGGCACGCTCTCGGCGCGGCGCAGCTGCTGACAAGCATCCCGGGGCGAGCAGACCTCCGACGGCCCGCGAGAACCTGCGAGGACCGATCTGGAGGTTTGGACGATGCCCCTCTCGAGGCTCGGAATAGAAGGGCCAGGCCAGTCCTCGAAGACTGGAAGAAGCAAGAGCGGTGCTCGCACAAAATGTTGGCGCTCCGCCCGCGCGGATGTTTTTGGATCTGCGCTGGGTCCACCTGGCGGCGCCTCCCTCTCCCCCCTCCCCCTCTCCCCTCCCCCCCCTCCTCCTCCCCCTCCCCCTCCTCCTCCTCCTCCTCCTCCTCCTCCTCCTCCTCCTCCTCCTCCTCCTCCTCTCCTTCTTCCTCCCCCTCCTCCTCCTCCTTCTCCTCCTCCTCCTCCTCCTCCTCCTCCGCCTCGCGCGCTGGGCGCGCTCTGCGCGCCAGGAAGGGGGGGGCAAGTGCCGATCCGGGGAGCTGGTGCGGAGCTCCGAAAGTTCGATGCTCACGCAGATCGGTGGCGAGGCGAACACAAGGGGGGATGAGGACGAGCGTTTGTGCTTGTGCAGTCTTTTCAGTGCGCGGCGCCAAAGGTCTCGACCCCTTCCCAAGTGGTAGTTTTGCGTCCGTTATCCATTTTTGATGGCCCTGGAGCCCGCTAGCGGACCCCAGAAGCCGAAATCGAGGATTGCCGCCAGGATTGAAAGCATGATACCGTCGGAGATCTGGGAAGTAACGACAATCAAGTAGAGGAAAACCCTCGGGACCGAAGACATCATATCGTCGGAGATCTGGGGAATAACGACAAAAGAGTACATGAAAACTGCCTGGACCTATCAAATCATGATGGAACCAATCATATCGTCGGAGATCGGGGAAGTGGCGACAAGCAACATCGAGGACCACTGCTAGGATTGAACACGTCATGTCGTCGGAGATCTGCGAAGCTTCGGCAAAAACACGGGGGAACACCGCTGGGGGACTGCGCAGAGCACATCGTCGGAGCTCTCGGCGGGCCGGGCCGCTCCCCGAAGGCTGGAGGGGGCCCGGCGGGGGCGGCCGGGCGCGCCAGGCTGGACGCCGCGGAGCGCTCGGCCCGCCACGGCGCCCAAGAGGCCAGCCGCCTCGCCGACGAGGTGGCCACCCCCCCACAAGGGGCAACGGAAGGGGAGAGTACGGTCGGACTGAGGTATGAGGTCGAGGTCGGTTCGGGGAGGGCACCCTCGTGTTTGTTGGAAGTTCTTGTGCGTCCTGGGGGAGGATACCCTCGAATGCTATTCATTTTGGCTGGCGGAGGGTCTCATGTACTAGAAAGCTTTTCTTCTGGCCTAGGTCCGACTGTGGGCATATGGGGTGATGCATCGACCCCAATCGCCCACGGATCGCAGATAGGGGTCTGATAGCCCCACCCCGCCCAGGAAAGTGCGGATTCGATCTCGGGGGCCTACCGCCGATCCACCGTCGACATATCGTCGATTCCAGGCCGATTTTTTCCCTCCTATGCCAGCCCCCTTCTACCGTTGCCGCTCACCCCCGCACTGGGCCGCCGGCGCTGGCGCTGCCGGCGCCTCCCCAGGGCTCATCTCGATTCCTCCGACGCGACTCGTTTCGATTCGATCTCGATCGATGTCGGTTCCGATTCGATTCGGCTTCGGACTCCGATTTTCACTTTTCTGTTTCTCAGTCTGGCCAAAAAACAAACGACAGCACCCCACCTACGGCCCTCCATGTTGCGCCACGGCCCATCGGGGGCCGTAGCGTATACCATGCAAAAACCCACGCCAGATGTCCAGGTATACGCTACGGCCCGTGGGGCCGTAAGTGGGGTGGTGTCGTTTGTTTTCTGGTCCAGTGGAGGCCTTGGTAGCCTGTCGATCTCTTCCGATTCGACTTTCTCCCGACCTGGCTGCCGATCCGACACATCGTTTCGATTCTGGGCTCTCCTCTGCTTTCGTGAGGCCTCCAGCGCCTCCACGTGAGGGGAACACTTTCTGGCGTCGTCGTCTTCTTTCTCCTTCTTCTCCTTCTCCTCCTCCCCTCCTCCTAGACCCAGGGCTTGCAGGCACACTGACTGAACTTGGGTCAGTATGATACTGTACACCGCACTTGTTGATGGAGTCATCCTTCTCCAGTTGCATTTTGCCTGAACAAGGGCGGGGATGGCACAGCATCTTTGTCTGCTGGGGTGGAACCCTCAATCGTGCTCTTGTGAGAGACTTTCTGAAGTGGTGGCGGAGACATCCAACTTTGACTTGGTCCTTCTGGCAGGTACGCAGGCAGTAGAAAAGAGACAGCAGAGAGTTCAGAGTGTTGTGACGACGCAGTATGTACTAGGGCAGTGCGTCGTGGAAGCCCCGTTTGGCCCATCTACTCCTCTTAGCAATCCCTCGGCAGGTTGCTCGATCATATTGGGAAAAGAGTTGCAGGAACGACACGTGATGCAGGTTCGACCCTCACCGTCTGAGTTGACAGGTCGCTACCTGGCAGCGCGAGTGAAGAGGGGCCGCCTCGATCTGTGCGCAGTGTGCTTGTATTTCCCACCGAAACCATCTCGCTTGCAGCACCGCGCGCCGTATTTTCGCTCGGTCAAGCTCCTTTGTGCATGGCTTCGTGAAGTGTTGGCGTCTCTTCCTGTTCGCACCACTCCAGTGACATATTGCGACGCCAACGACGGCATTGGCGTGACTGTGGGGGGGAGCCCGATCGAGACGAAGGTCGTGCAGGCCCCATCTCAGGAGCGCCTCCGCCGCGGTGCAGGTGAATCCCTTCGCGAAGTTCTCGGACCTCATGTGATGCTGGCATATAACGCAAGAGGCACGCAAGTCATCCCGACCTACTACGGCATGTACGGCTCGAGGTCTCGTATTTATTCTTTGCTTTTGCCCGTCGGCATGGCGTATCAGATTGTACAGTGCAGCGTGCTACGTCGTCTCGGTGCCCGTCTACATGCTTATGCTGGTTCGAGTCCCAGAGACCACCTACCGATCGGTTGTACCCTGCTGGCTGCTAAACATTTGATCGGGCCCTCGGAGGCCCAAGAACGACTGTGCTGGGACAGGGATCGTATGATGAATGCTATGCTGAGAGGTCCAGGGCGAGCGGAGTTTCTTGCTAGTGCTCAACAGAAGCTCGACGCCCTGGGTACCTACGCTCACATGCGTGATTTTTCTTCTCCTGATTTGATCTTTGAGGCTCTGGGAACGACATTGATTGCGGGTGGTCAGGAACAGTATGGCCGCCACCACGCTCGAGACCCTCATAGGCAGTCAGATTGTGAACGACGTAGGCTTCTCCTTCGTGCGCGGGCAGACTTGCGCGAACAAAAGATTTCGGTATCGGAGGGGGAGGCGCAGCGTATTGACGTTGAGCTGAAAAGGGTTTCTCGCGGACAGCGACTTCAGCGACGACGTGAACTACGCGCCGCTCGTGCACAGCTGGTGGCAGAGGCATCCGGATCATGGAACAAGTCCCGACAGTCGGAGGCCATGCGTTTGGCAAGGAGAGCGGCGCAGACACGTATTGGGCTCAAGAAGAGAGATGGTATGTTGTCTCGCAGTGCCCCCCCTACGGCTCGCGCCTGGTTGGATGTCTGGGAACGCGAAGGAGCAGCAGGCGGCGCGCCTGTTCTTCAGCAGGACTGGGCCGAATGGAGGGAAGATCGTGACGCTACTTCTTTCTACTGGCTGCCGCAGGACGATATATTTGAGATGGCAGAGGCTGGTGCAAAGAGAGTGATCAATTTGCTCCGCCGCGCTGCCACCAAGCGCTGTGTTGTCCCCATCGTTCACGGCCCCGCTGGAACTTTGGCACATGATGTTCATGCCGTGGCGGGCGTTCAAACAACGACGAGGATCAGGTCTCGGATTTGGAGGTGATCAGCCTGCCACAGAAGGTTTCAATTTTTTGGTCTTAATAAGTTTTTCCAAGATACGTATGCACAACATTACGCCACTATATTGGCATCGTACAGACGGTGCTGGACTTCGTAAGTCAGACCAACGAGGCCCTCTTGGCCGCATAGTAGTTCATGTAATGTCGGCGATAGGCAAGGGGTTTCACGCTACACTATTGATGCCATCGTCGATGGTGGACGATCATGGTTATTTTCGACATCGGCGTTGTGAGGACGCGGTCATGGGAACTTCTGTCACGTCGTGGAGGCTGCGAGCTCGCGGCTTGACACGCGCGATGACGTTGAAGGACATGTCCAACGCTTTCGGCAGCTCCGACTGGGACCAGCTCGATATCGCAGTGCAGCTTCACGCGCGTGAGGAGGATCGAGTCCTCTGTCAGCAGAGATATCAGAGCGCATTCATTTCCTTGGAGGCACGCGAAGGCCCCCTCATAGTTCGCCATAGACAGGGGAACACGATGGGGGACCCATTCGCTGTCCGAGTTTTTTTTTGGAACTTCTGCGCGTCCGATCTTGTCGCGGAGGTGCGGCGAGCAGTCGGCTGATCCTCGTGCCCCCATGCTGAAAGCGCCATGACATCTTTGAGAGCTGATGTGGGAACTTCCAAGTTTGCCGGTGATATGAACAGTTTTGTGCTTGCCGAACCAGAGCAGACACTAGCTGATTTCGCGCCCAAGATATCGGGTGTTGATGCAAGGCTCGGCCAATGCTTCGCAGAGTTTGGGTGTGACCACGATCCTTCGAAGCAGGGGTTTCTGATGTACTTCGCGGGGCGCAGCTGCCTATGCCGCCAGATCCTCTGCCATCACCCTATTCTTCTCCATGGCTCCGTCAAGGGTCATGTGAGGTACCTTGGTCCCTACCTGGGCATGGGTGTCTCGGCTCGACCAGTGATTTACAGGAGGTGTAGTGCGGCGAGGTCTGGGTTCTTCTCTTCGGGCAGGGCGTGGAGTCTGGGGATCCCGAAGCGCTGGAGGCGGGGTCTTTTTTCATCGGGTTCGTCCAGAATGCGTTGCTCGGCGGGCTTGAAAGTTTCGTGGTGACAGAGGCGGGCGCGGACATCTTGGGTCGTTGTCTTGCGGGTCTCGGGCGCGTCGCAATGTCGGGGACGGCGGCGTCTTGGGAAGGGCCCCGCGTGACCGCGATCACGCGTGAGGAGGTCTCGGAGCGCTGGGAGATTGTCCCCTGTTCGCTTGAGCTTCTAGTTCGAAGGGTGAAACTGTGCCAGGCATGGAGTGCTCACCCGCAGGAACATCGACAAGTATTGCGCGCGCTGTTCGGCACCTCCCCAATTGAGGGGGTCGTCTCCGCGCCGCTTTGGCGTGGGAGACCGACCGAGCATGCGTCGCCATGGACGAACCAGGTGGCCTCTGACTTTGACAAAGTAGCGCGCTGGTTACCATGCGAAGTGATTCGAAATCCCAGAGGATTTTCAGAAGGTAGACGTGGCGGAGGTTAGGAACCAGCAGTTCACGGTTTGTATCCCCCCCCCCCAGTTTGGAGTTCCTGGGGGCCCTGCACATTATGAGCCTGGGCACGTGGATATGGAGCGCCCCTGCGGATGCTCGATGGACCTCGACGGGGGGCCCTGTGGGGCCGCATTTTGCACGCGCAGAGGTCTCTTGGAGCATCTTCGGCACTGTCGCGATCTACGAAGCCTGGCACATGTACTTACTCCGACTACTGTATGTATCCACTGTTTACATATATTCAGTACGACCACCACGGCAGCACGGCGCCTTCTTCGGGCTATCCAGAGGGGCTCGTATATTACGTGTGGTCCCCGCTCCTTCTCGTCTATGACATTGCCAGCCTCCTTCGGGTGCCCGGTTGTTGGGCTCTGGGTTCGCGGGGGAAGATGCTCTTTCGTTGTGTGGCCATCTCCGAGGCCATTTACTTGCAAAGATCGAACCTTTCATTCGTGCCAACGTATCGCAAGATGCCCGAGGATTCTCCAATGTCGGCAAGTGTTGCCCCATCGCCCTGCCTGGTGCAGCGGAGTCGCCACGCCAGCCAAAGACGCCGCGCCGCCACCAGACGAGAAGACGAAATCACCTGGCGGCGCCGGGGGCCAGAAAGTCAAACACGACAAAATCATCGCAGTTATCTGCAAGCTCGTGCAATCGAACACCCGCGAGCTCGCCGACCTAGGAGCCGTTTGCTACCTTCGGTGCGAGATGGGCGCATGTCAAGGTACGATCGTAGCCGCGGCCGCGGCAGGGAGGCAGCGCGACGATGAGAGTTAGGAGCTTCGCAAGGGCGAGGCGGGGGAGGTGGTGGACCGCGAAGCTCGGGCCCCCCAGCATCTTTCGGCGTTCGTGGCGGTGGCGGAGCGCGGGGCCTCCAAGAGCATCGCAGAAGAAGCGGGCCAGTCCAAGCAGCAACGCGCGGAGAAGGTGAAGCGAGATATGAGGGAGTCCTGGGAGCTCTCGGAGGTGGCGAGGGCAGTGCCGTATTTCCGCGCCCGCCTTCGTCGCGAGGAGCAGGGGAAGAAGAGGATGTGCGCAGTTTTGTTTCGCATGGACTTGAATGCGCAGATGGGCGCGGCGGCGGGCCCGATGATCGAGACTCTCGTGGCTGTGGAGGGGGGCTCATTCCTCTCAGGCGCGGCCCCTCGCGGGCCTTTGGAAAGGGAGATCTCGAAGTGCCTGGATCGCAACAAGTAGTGAGCGGAGTGAGGCCTAGAGGCAGTGAGTGTCAGGCTGAGTGGTTCCGTAACAGCTTTAGAGTCGCTGAGTTGTTTTCTTCGGGTAGAGTTTCTCGAGAGCAGGTTGAAAGGGCCATCAGTCGGCCCGGTGTTTCCGAGGAGCACCCTGCAGGCTTGGCGGTGCCTGAGGCACCCGCAGTACCTGTCGTAGTTCTGAATCAAGGCAGAGGCAGACACTCTGGGCGGGGGAGGCGGGGGGTCAGCTTGGGCGGGCGGGGGAAAGGCAGAGGTCGTCGTGCCTAGGCGTGCGGGCCCCCTCTGAGGGTTGCGTGCCCATAGGGGTGCTCGCCAGGCCACTGCAGTTCGGGCTGTGAGCCTTGTTTCGGTTCGCATCGTTAAGGGTTTGGTTTCGAAGGAACCTTCTCAGAGTACAGTCTGAATTAACGATGTAATGTAGCCCACGCTCAGACAGGGACTCCATGAGATTCTGCTCTGCTCTGCTCCCCCTCCCCCTCCTCCTCCTCCTCCTCCTCCTCCTTCTCCTCCTCCTCCTCCTCCCCCTCCTCCTCTCCCTCCTCCTCCTCCTCCTCCTCCTCCTCCGCCTCCTCCTCCTCTTCCTCCTCCAGCCTCGGGGTTCTCTCCAGCTGCGCTTCGGCGAGCGCCGTCTAGGGGTGCCCAGATCGTTTTGAATGATTGCTGAAAAAGGCCTGGGTTATAACCAGGACGCTAAATAACCAGGGCACTAATTGCCAGCAGAGGGTGCGTGCTGTTTTCGGAAGGCTCAGACGGCCTTCTAAGAAACTTTCCAAGCCTTCTCCGAGGACAGACGCCGACGAAGTGCCCCGCCCCCCCCCGCACTGGGCCGCCGTCGCTGGCGCTTCCCAGAGACCTCCAGCGTGTTTCGGGGGTTCCCAAGCGGTGCGATGACCACACCATGTGGTGAGTCAGCAGGGATTCAGGGTGACCGCACGGTTTCGGGACTTGGAGCGTTCTCCAAGGATGCCTCGGGTGACAGGGGCCTCCACGGTCCCAAGATGGTGCGGTGACGGACCGTGCTGTAAGGTCTTTGTGGACTTCGAGGACATTGCATTCTCTGTCACCGCACCGTTTTGGGACCCTCAAGTGGCAAGATCAGGACGGATTTCTGTTTTCCGTGTCTTCCCTGATCTACGAGGATATGTTTTTACATCTCCCAGCGTTTTTAATGATTCCCTTTTCTGGGGCCCGTCATCGGGCCCCAGGAAAATCGAACACTGTTCCGGGACGACACATTACTCCTGTGGAAGGTGTCGGGAATTCCTGGGGGCCGCGGGCTGAACAAAATCATACCGGAGGGTGTTTGGGTTCCTGCCCCAAGGACCGGCAGAAAACGATGTGGTGCGCATGAAGTCAGGGGCGCCGACCCGGGGGCGGACTGGCCCTGGGGAGGGGAAGCAGCGACCCCCAAGCGCCACGGCGGACGTGAAGGTTGGGAGGTGGAGGTTGGGAGGGAGGAGGAGGAGGAGGAGGAAGAGGAGGAGGAGGAGGAGGAGGAGGAGGTGGAGGAGGAGGGGGAGGAGGAGGAGGAGGAGGAGGAGGAGGAGGAGGAGGAGGAGGACGAGGTGGGAGGAGGAGGAGGAGGAGGCGGAGGAGGAGGAGGAGGAGGAGGAGGCACGGCAAGCTCATCAGGGGCACGAGTCAAACTTCCGACGGATGCAAACTTGAAAAGATTGCTCAAGCTCCTCGAGTGCGGTACATAGTAGGCGAACAGAGAGGGTAAAAAAGAGGAACCGCGACGCCAGCCTACGAGGCCAACAACAATTTTGAAGCAGAGCGCCCAGGACCCGAAGAAAAAGTTCAGAGTTGCACGCAGCAGCCCTAGGAGGCCGAGGGTCCATTTCTACTGGGTCTCCCGGGCAGGGCTCCGATCAGTCTCAGGATACTGGCATCGAGGGAGGTCGAGTGAGTGAGGCGAGGGGGAGCACTCGAACGAGGAGGAGGGAGGGGTCGGACACTAACTTCAGAATTCGACTGGGCGGATGCCTCCAGGGTCCTCAGGTCTCCCAGGGAGGACAGGCGAGGCCGACGAAGCACTGGTGGCCCCCGCAGTCGACAACACACCCGAGGTGGGCGTGGAAATCGATTTCCCCGTGGAACGCGGCGCCCTCCCAGCAATCGAGGCGGACGTGGCAATCGAAGGTCGCGCAGCAATCGTCGGGGGTCTCGCCGATTGCCTGATCAAAGTCGCAGGCAATGTCGATTCAGGAGGAGGAGGAGGAGGAGGAGGAGGAGGAGGAGGAGGAGGAGGAGGAGGAGGAGAAGAGAAAGAGGAGGAGGAGGAGGAGTAGGATGAGTAGGAGAAGGAAAGGATGAGGAGGGAGGAGGAGGAGGGAGATGAGGAGGAGGAGGAGGGAGGAGGAGGAGGAGGAGGAGGAGGAGGAGGAGGAGGAGGAGGAGGAGGAGGAGGAGGAGGAGGAGGAGGAGAAAGAGGAGCGGGCAGCAGGAAAGGCAAACGAGGGGATCTGCTCAGTGGGAGGGGAGGGAGGGAAGCAGCGACCCCACAACCGCCCATTTGTCGCCCAGCGGGGCGGGGTGCCCCAACCCGCCCAGGGAAGTGCGGCTTCGCTGCCCAGAGCCAGCCGCCGATCTAACGGCGATGTATCGCCAGTTCCAGAAGTTTGTGCTTTGCAGCTCTGCATCCACGTGCAGAGGGGGGTACGGGGAGGGGGGAAGGCTTCTCAGAAGCACCCTGCTTCTTAGAAGGCGCGGGCCTTGTCTGTAGATGTATGGCCGGCGCCTTCTAAGAAACAGCCTCCTTCTAAGAAGCCTCCCCCCCTCCCCCTACCTCCTTTTGCGCGCCGCCAATCCACGTCAATGTTCCCCCCCCGAGCCGTTCCCCCCCAAGAGCAAGCAGTGACATTGCATCCACTCGCGCGTGCGCCACAGCCAAATGGCGCTCAGGCCCGAGAGCCGCCCTGGAGCGGCGTGCGTCGCAGCCTGCCGTGCCGCCTTGGTCCAGAGAAAGGCCCTGCACGAAAACATCAGCTTTCGCGTGTCTGCGCGGACATCCAGAAGTTTTTGCTTTGCAGCTCTGCAGCCACATGCAGAAAGGAGTATGGGGGATGGGGGAAGGCCTGGCACCCCTGTTTCTTCGAAGGCGCGGGCCTCGTCTATGGGTGCAGGGTCGGCGCCTTCCAAGAAGCAGCCTGAGACGGGGGTCAATGCAAACGAGGGTCAGCCAGAGCGCCCGATCTTGCAGGATCCTGCAGGGACAGGGTCGCATTGAACCGGGTTTGGGTGCAGGATCCTGGAGGATTTTGCAGGATCCCTCGCGTTGACCCGGGTTTGGGTGCAGGATCTTGCAGGATCTTGCAGGATTCTGCAAGGCCTGACTGACCCGGGTCTGGATTGACCCGGGTCAGAAGATCACCGAGCCTCCTTCCTAAGCAGCCGTCCCCCCTCCCCTACCCCCTTGTGCGCGCCGCCAGCTTCTGCTGTTTCTTGTCCCTCTGTGGCCATGATGCTCGCTCCCCAGACTCCCGACGCCGTGCCTCTTTCACAGCGCGGGCCCCTGGAGACCTGGAGGTCCCGACCCCTTCTCCGGGACCGTTTGTTCGTGGATTCCCGAGCCGTGCTTCCAAGGCCCCCCGGGGCCCGGTGAGGGCCCCGGGGGGCCCGAGAGTGGCCCGAAAGCCTTCCGCCCATGTGTGGATGTTCCTCTGGCACGACCCGAAGTGCTTCACGCTCTGATGGCGCTCCGGCCGTCCGGGGCCCTCCCCCCCCAAAAGTTTCCCCCCCTTCTCCCCGGGCCTCTGCCGTAGCCGCCACCCCAGACGTTTCCCGATCTGTTTTCGTCAATCCGTGGCCCCAGAGGTCCCGACCCCTTCCCCAGGGGTGGGTTTTCGTTCTGGATCCATTTTTGACAGTCCCC
The DNA here is from genome assembly GCA_963575745.1 of Prorocentrum cordatum. NCBI lineage: Eukaryota > Dinophyceae > Prorocentrales > Prorocentraceae > Prorocentrum > Prorocentrum cordatum. The sequence continues at coordinate 87,120 of CAUYUJ010017899.1, forward strand.
CAGGCTCGATCACGGGCCCTGGAGGCCGAAACCAGGGATAAGCCGCCAGGCTGACAGAATCAAGTCCACGGAGATCTGGACCGCAACTTGGACCCAAGGCGCCGCCGAACAAGAAAGTATTGCTGTGCCTTTTCTCGGGGGCGGCTAAGACGGGGGCGATGACTGGGGGGGGGTGGATCTCACGGCGGGGGCCATGAGATCTCCGCAGATTTCATGGTCCCCTTTCTTCTTTCAGTGCGTCCCCGCTCCCCCCCACCCTCTGGGCCGCGCACATGCCGGCGGCCATGAGTTGCGGCCCCCCTCTTGGACGCCCCCCTCTTGTCAGGAGCGCGAGAAGGACGTGGACGTACATGAATCCACGTTGCTTTCGAACGTACGCGTTGCGCGAACGTTCGTAGTACGCGGCCCGTCTGGCGGATTGGGGGGCCGTATTCATGTACGTCCTCACGCGGCGCGGTGGGCTTCTGGTCGGAGCGTGGCATCCAGGCCTCTCAGCATGGGGCCAGAGCGGGGCAGACGGTCTCGGAGGATCGCGCAGCGCCGCTGCTGCGGCTCGCTTCGAAGCCCGATCTTCTCCATGCCCAGGCGTCCGACGTCGTGATTCATCCCAGACCCCCTCGGGTCATGAAAAAATAATGATGGAAGGTTTTTCGCTGAATTCGGCCTCTGGGGGCCCTTACCGTGCCTCGGGATCGTCCAAAAACGACTCGGGATTAGAAACTGGGCCCAGGGGATTGGCCTGGACCTCTGGGAGTTGCCTCTTGAACAAATCATGACGTCGGGGGTCTGGGTTCGCAGCGCGGCTCTCCAGAGGTCTGGGCCTCTTTCCAGGGACTGGCTTCTCATCCTGAGCCGTTTCCTGGCGGTCCTAGGGCTCGAGGATGGTAGGGTCCCGCCGTCGCCGATGCTTCGGCGATGCGTCGGCGAGGCGGCGCGATCCTTTGGCCCCATCTGCTACGGCCCCACTGGGGAGGGCGGCCGCCAGTCTCGCGCGCGCGGCGGCCCCAGAGGTCCAGCGTGCTGACTCGTTGTCGGTGCGGGGCCACCCGAAGTCCCCAGACCTCCAACGCATGCTAAAACACATCACGACAAGGTTTTTCGTCGCTTTCGGCCTCTGGGGCCCTCGCTGGGCCCCGGGACCGGTATGACACGATCGGGGAGGAAAGCTGGTCGCCTCCAGAGCTCCGGGGACCCCGTATTTCAGGCACAGCGATAGAGACAGGCTCAGAGGGGAACGCATCGACCCCCAAATGTCCCATTGATCGCCGATGAGGGCCCGATGGCCCACCGCACCCAGGAACGTGCGGATTCGCTGCCAGGGCCTGGCAGCGCTTTCCTGAAAAAACGGCCATCGCACACTAGTCTTCTTCCCTCAACGCAAAATCAAAACACAATTGTTTTCACGCTGCCACATTTGCTCTTACCTGACCGCCAGCCTTACTAACACCACTACTGTTTTCAAAATCAATTTGGTAAGGCCTCCAGCACCTACACTCCTTCTTAACGCCAGGCGCACCGCCGACTCCAGGGCGATGTTCCCGCCCTGAGCCAGTCCCCTCCTGTCGTTGCCCCCAGCGTGGAAGACATGAAGAGCTTGGATGTCCGGGTCCCGACGGGCCGCAGGGGTCGGGCGTGCTGGCTTTCCGTCGGGTGCGGGGCCCCCCGAAGTCCAGGGCTTTCACGTTGTTGTTGCTGTTGCTGTTGCTGTTGCTGTTGCTGTTGCTGTTGCTGTTGTTGTTGTTGTTGTTGTTGTTGTTGTTGTTGTTGTTGTTGTTGTAATCTCATTTCTGAAGAATAATTATTGTTGATCCCCCCCCCACCGGTGCATATTCTTTTTCTCAATCAAAGTGTGCCCCTCGACGCTCGCACCCTGTTTTTTGACAGGGAAAGTCTTGATGCTCAAACTGGGCCCCTGGCCCCCGGGTTACAACAACAACGGCTCCCGCTTGAGACTTCCTTGCAATATAGCCAGGACCCCCGCTCCCGCCCGAGACTTCCTCGCATTCTATTCAGGAATCGCGCTCTCGCTTGGGACTTCCTTACAATTTATTCAGGAATCGCTCTCCTGGCGCTCTGGAGTCGCGCTCTCGCTGGAGACTTGCTTACAACTTACTGAAGAATGGCCTTGCGTTGGAATTTCTTGCAATTTGCCCAAGCGCCGCGCTCCCGACACCCAGGCACCCAGGAGTCGCGCCCGTTGTGGCCCCATGTGCATGCCCTTCGTGGCCCCGCTGTCGCCATTTATGTCCCCCTCACTGTCCTACGTGGCCCAGTTGCTACCCTCTGTGGCCCCATAGTTGCCTTCTGTGGCCCTGCATTATCTGCACTTCGTGGCCCCCCGCTCGTTCGCGCTCTTCGTGGCCCCATGCGCATTCCCTTCGTGTCCCCGCTGTCGCCCTTCGTGGCCTACTTCGTGCGCTTCGTGGCCCTGCTGTCATTCTCTCTCGCTCTCGCTTTCGCTCGTCGTCGCCGTCGTCGTCGTCGCCGTCGTCTTCGACGTCGTCGTCGTCGTCGTCGTCGTCGTCGTCGTGGTCGGTCCCCTGTCCATCCCTCCTGGGGTCGGGTCGACGGTCCGCGGCCGCCCCGCCGATCAGCAGGCCGACGGTCCGCGGCCGCCCCGCCGCTTGCCGGGGCCCGGCCTGCAGGGAAGAAAGGTATACCCCCCAAAAGGGGCTCGATCGAAGACGAAGAGGGCAGGTATCGAGGGTTTGGGAAATACGCGTTATTGGACATTAGAGCATATAAGGCCGAACAGTCTTAAAATTATTTGTGTTTTTTGTTGTAGTTGTTGTTGTGGTTGTGGTTGTGGTTGCGGTTGTTGTTGTTGATGTTGTTGTTGCTGTTGTTGTTGTTGCTGCTGTTGTTGTTGTTGTTGTTGTTGTTGTTGTTGTTGTTGTGGTTGTGGTTGTTGTTGGTGTTGGTGTTGTGTTGTGTTGTGTTGTGTTGTGTTTGTTTGTTTGTTTGTTTGTTTGTTTGTTTGTTTATGTATTTGTTGTTGTCGTTGTTGCTGTTGCTGTTGCTGTTGTTGCTGTTGTTGCTGTTGCTGTTGCTGTTGCTGCTGTTGCTGTTGCTGTTGCTGTTGCTGCTGCTGCTGTTGTTGTTGCTGTATTTGTACTTGTTGTTGTTGTGGTTTTTGTTAGTGTTTGTTTTTGTTCCACCAGTTTGTGTTTGTTGTTGTTTTTTTGTATTTGTTTCGTTTGTTGCCTCGGCGGCCTGGGCCCCAGCGCCGTGGCGGTCACGCAGCGTGGGCCGAGCGAGCGGCGAGCGGAGGGGGAACGGGAAGGCCACGAGCCTGAAGCAGATCCCCAACCCTCACCGAGCGCGTTCCACTACTCGCAAAGTGCCTACTCGCAAACGTCCGAAAGACACATGTCCGCTTTGATGTAACTTATGGTAGATCCTCCGCCCAGGATTCAGGCCGTTTGCGAGAAGTTACTTTGCGAGTAGTGGAACGCACTTGTCTAAATCCTATGATCAGGCAATCGCAAACATGGATCAAGGGGGCGTGGATCAGCGTCGGGTCCCGTTTCAATGGGAAGTCGCGGACTTGCGGCGCCAAGCGAGGCGGCACCAGCCGCGTTCGCCAATTCAATGGATCGTGAAATCCAGGTTTGCGCGCCTCTGACATTGTTGGCATCGCCTTGCATCTCGATGCCGATCTTGAGGATTCCCGCAGCTTCTGAGGGCGCATCCCTAAGACGAGGGATCGTCAATCTCAGGGTCCAGGATCGGCTCGTGTTCATGTTCTGGGACAGGGGACAGGGCTAGGGATTAGGGATAGTCAGGCTCAGGGGTAGGGATGGGGACAGCCAGTCAAAGAGCCCATCGCCTTTTGTCTAGCCGATCTTGGGGGATAGGGATTCGCTCGAGGCCGGTTGGGAGGGGCCGGGAGAAGCGGCGGCCACGCGGCGATGGCGCACGAAACGGACGCGGGGAGCCCCGAGACCCGGGCGCTGCAATCTTTTCCCGTCGGGCGTCTTCAACGGGTCGAGCAGGGCATCGAGTGCGGCATTGATCTGCCCCAGCGCTGATTTCCCCGCCGAGCTTCTGCGAAAGGCAAGCAGAACATATTCCGTCGACGTACGACACGCTCTGTGGGAAACTCAAGAGTGGGGTACATCAATTCTGCAGTCGATCACCCACTCGAATGGGTTTCGTGCCCCAGGGCCCTCAGACATCGATCCAGCTGGAAACATGTTGCAGAAAGATGGTGTCTGTTTTTTTTGTTTTACGATGTCGCAGTGGCTGCAAGAGAGTCCCCAAACCTTCCCGCACACGGGGGCTGGCTTCCCATCCTCGGCCCTCTCTCGACCGCCCACGGGGCCCAGCGAGGGCCCTCGCCCGCCCCCCCAGGTTGCCGAACCGCGAAGGGCCTCTTCTTTTGTTTTTTGTCGGTGCGCTGCAGGCCTGGGCTCTCGGGCCCCGACGGCCGTCGCAGACCGCCTGGGCACCCCTCGGTGCAGACGCTCTCGGCGGAGGCGCCGCTGCGGGCAGGCACCCCGCGGCGAGACAGCCTCCGGCGACCAGCGAGGACCCACGAAGACCGGTCTCGGCCGAGGCGCAGCTGCGGGCAGTCCCTCCGAGGAGAGGAGACCTCCGACCGACCGACGCGAAACCTGCGATCACCGACCCGCGAGGCCCGATCCTCCGAGGGTACGACGTCGGCGATGCGCAGCTGCGGGCAGGCGCCCTGGGGCGAGCAGGCCTCCGACGACCAGCGAGAATCTCTCCAACGATCCACGGAGAAAAACCTCCCACGAGCAACCCGAGGCGAGAAGCCCTCCTCCTCCTCCTCCTCCCTCCTCCTCCTCCTCCTCCCTCCTCCTCCTCCTCCTCCTCCTCCTCCTCCTCCTCCTCCTCCTACGGCCCGAAGCAGTCACGAAAAGACCGACCCTCGAGAGGCCGGATCCCCCGCCGCGCCGGCTCGATGTGCGCTGCCCCGCCGGGCGGAGGGTCGAAAGCCCACGCAGGGCTCCACGGGTTCGACCCCACGGCCAGCGAGAGCCCTCGACAGCTCGAGGCTCGCTCCTCGTAGTTTCGGGGCCCAAGAGTACACACCACCACCACCACCACCACCACCACCACCACCACCACCACCACCACCACCACCACCACCACCACCACCACCACCACCACCACCACCACCACCACCACCACCACCACCACCACCACCACCACCACCACCACCCACCACCACCACCACCACACCACCACCACCACCACCCACCACCACCACCACCACCCCCCACCACCCCCACCACCACCCCACCACCACCACCCCCACCCACCACCACCCACCACACCACCCACCACCACCACCACCACCGCCACCGCCACCACCACCACCACCACCACCACCGCCACCACCACCACCACCACCACCCACCCACCCACCCACCCACCCACCCACCACCCACCACCACCACCCACCCACCACCACCACCACCACCACCACCACCACCACCACCACCACCACCACCACCACCACCACCACCACCACCACCACCACCACCACCACCACCACCACCACCACCACCACCACCACCACCACCACCACCACCACCACCACCACCACCACCACCACCACCACCACCACCACCACCACCACCACCACCACCACCACCACCACCACCACCACCACCACCACCACCACCACCTCCTCCTCCTCCTCCTCCTCCCTCCCTTCCTCTCCCAGGAGAGAGAAGAGGAGTAGGATGGTAGAGGAGGGAGCAGGAATCGACTTGGTAGTCTATATTCTTGGTGCCCGCACCTCCGAACCCGCCGGTTCGATGCCACGACCAACGAGAGCCTGAGATAACCTCGAGGCTCGATCCTCTGAGCCCGCTGGTTCGTCGCCACGATCAACGAGAACCCGAGGCATTCTCGAGGCTCGATCCCGCGCCCCGCCGGTTCGATCCCGCGACCAACGAGAGCCTGAGACAACCTCGAGGCTCGATCCTCCGATGCTGTTCGGGAGTGCACGAGGGTGTCATTTACACGTAGCCGTTGGGAGCCCCTAAGCGTGCTGCTCCTTCGTCTTGCCGTCTGCAGGCCTGGTGTCCCTTGATGCCGTCGGCGCGTCATTGGTGTTGTGCTCGCCCGCCAGCCACGACCCCAGACCTCCTCAGATGTTTTTTCTCAGTCGGCGGCCTCAGAGGCCCCGACCATTCCCTGGGGCTGGTTCTTCGTTCCGGATCCATCTCTGATGGTTCTGGGGCCAGATATTCTGCAGGCGGTCATGAGAGGGTTGATGACTACGGCGGGGAGGGGATCTCATGGCCGGGGCCATGATATCTCCGCGGATTTCATGGCCCCCCTTCTTCTTTCAATACGTCCCCTGGTCTCCCCCTCGTCCGCGCGCGCATGCGTCGGGCCATGATCTGCGAAGCCCTCTCTTGGATTCTCCCCCCTTGGACGCCCCCGAACATCAGGCCACAGAGGCCGATATCGAGGAACATCGCTCGGATGGACAACATCGTATCCTTGGAAATCTGCGATGACCAACGAGAATCTACAGCCAAATCGCACGGCAAGGAAGAGCACCTTTCCAAGGCTACCCTTGCATCATTGCCCCTCCGGCACATCCTTGGCAACTTTCGCTGGTCAGCCCCGTGCGCATTCGCCAATATTGCCTTCCAAGGCCCTTGCCCGAGGGCCCGCGGAGGCAAAGCCGTCGGCGGCCTCGCTGGCGGATGTCGAGCCAGGGGCTTCCGCGAGGGAGGCGGGCGCCGGCGTTCTCGGGACTTTGGGCCGACCTCGCCTCGGCCGGGGCCCCGGGGCTTCCGCACAGGCAGCTCCCGAGGCCCTTACCGCGCATCCTTGTTGCGTGTTTTGACTACGACGCCTCGGGGCTCGATCCTCTTCGCCCCGGCTGCCGACGGCGCAGGTGCGCGCGCCGGGCTCGCCGAGAGCATCGACCCCACGACCCACGAAACAGCCACGAGAGCCTCGACGGGCTCGTCGATCCTCCGCCCCGCGGGTCCGATCCTCGAGGCTCGATCCTCTTCAGCCCCTTCGCTTGGCCTCACTCGGACGTGTGCATATCTTAATCCGCGAGGACCATCGAGGAACACTGGGATCATCTTGTAAAAAAGAACCAACGCACCAAGCTGACGGGGAGTGGACGTCCGAGCGACGGCGAGGCCGCCAGCGGCGGAGGGGCGCGCCTGGCTCGCCGAGAGGGTCCTCTTCGGTCCTCCTCGATCCTCCCCTCTCCTCCGGAGGTGCAGCTTGGTCGCGACGTCGGCCCCCAGTCAGGAGGAAAAACCATTCCGACCCCGATAGTCGGCGTTTACTGAACGGCCCTGGGCGTTTATTAAACAGCCTTGCCCTGCTCGATTCCTTCCTCGGGCACTTTTCTGAACGGCTTCGCTTGTCGGGGTGATTTTTGTGAGGGTGGAATTTCTGCTCTACCCAGGGACCTCGACCGCTTCCCTTCCCTGGGGCCAGCTTTCCTCCTGAGTTGTTTTCTGACGGTCCCCGGGGCCTGTAAACGGCCTCCGTGGGCTGAGCTGGCCGTCGCGATTTTCTGTTGCAACGCCTGGATCTGAGTGCCTTCATCTTCTTCGATCCTCTCGATTCTCGATCCTCCTCGATCGATCCTCGATCCTTCGATCCTCTCGATCCTCCTCGATCCTCCTCGATTCTCTTCGATCCATCCTCGATGCATGCTCGATCCTCGATCCTTCGGTCCTCTCGATCGTTCTCGGTCCCTTCGATCCATCCTGGATACTCCTCGATCCTCGACTTTCCTCGATCCTCTCGATCGTCCTCGATCCTTCCCGCCCCCGCCAGCGGCGGCGCAGGTGCGTGCCGGGCTCGCCGAGAGGATCGATGCCCTCGAGAGCGAGGGCGCGGCGCGCTTCGGGGGCCTCGGTGGGCTGCTGGAGGAGTCGGGAAGACGCAAGACTCGAGTTCTCCCTTGGTTGGTGTAAACGCTGGGGGCGTGTTATGTATGTACATATGTATGTCTGTCTGTATGTCTGTATACATGTTCGTGTGTATGTATGTATGTAAGTATGTATGTATGTATGCATGTATGTATGTATGTATGTATGTACGTACGTACGTACGTACGGACGTACGTATGCATGCATGTATCTATGTATGTATGTAAATATGTAATTATGTATGTAGGAATGCATGTATGCATGCATTACTGTATGTATGTATGCATGTATGTGTATATGTCTGTGTGTATGCATGTACGTATATCTATATGTGTGTACGTATGTTTGTATACATGTGCGCATGCATGCACTTATGTATGTATATCTGTCTGTATGCATGCATGCAAGTGTTTATGTTTGTCTATGCATGCATACATGCATGTATGTAGGTAGGTATGCATGCTGTATGAGTGTGTACGTATGTATTTATGTAGGTGTGCCTGTCTTTCTGTCTGTCGTTCTGTCTGTCCGTCTGTCCGTATGTATGTTTGTATATATTTATTGGAATATGTACGTATACATGTATATAATGTAATGCGCTGTAATGTAATGATAATGAATTGGATGATCTCGTAGTGCAATGTGTTGTAATGCGTGGCATTTACATTCTGTATGTATGTATTGGTGCATGTATGTGTGTAAGTATGTATGTTTATGAACGTTTGTATAATGAACATATGTATATACATTTATACACACAGGTATATATATATATATATATATCCACGTACGTATGCATGCATGCATGCACACATTCATGCAGGCATGACATTATGTATGCATTTAGGTAGGTACGATGTATGTATGTATGCATGCATGCATGTATGCATATATATGTGTGTTGTAGTGTATTGCGTTTTATTGTGCTTTAATGAATGAATGCATGCATGCTTGCATGGGTTTGTCTGTCTGTTTGTACGTGTGTGTATGTACGTACGTATGTACGTACGTACGCACTTGTGTATGTATGTATGCATGCATGCATGCATGCATGCATGCATAAATGTATGTATGTATGCATGTATGTATGTACGTGTGTGTATGTATGCATGTATGCATGTATGCATGTATGCATGTATGCATGTATGCATGTATGCATGTATGCATGTATGCATGTATGCATGTATGTATGTATGTATGCATGTATGTATGTATGTATCTATGTATGTGTGTATGTGTGTATTTGTGTATGTGTGTGCATGTGTGTATGTGTGTATTTGTGTATGGGTGTATGTATGCACGTATGCATGTATTTATGTATGTATGCATGCATGCATGTATGTATGTGCGTATTCATTGAAGATATATATGCACGTACGTACGTACTTTCGTATGTACGCACATCTGTTGTGTTTTTGTATTTGTTTCATGTGTTGTTCGTTTTTCTCTTCCTCGTTTCGGATTTTCGATTTTCGGCCAACCCAGACGGGAAACAGCAATGGCAGCCCAAAACAGAAACAACAGTGGCAGGACAACGGAACCGAACCGAACCGAAACCGGCGTGCACGATAATCCCAAAACGGAGCAACAAACATACTCCCAAACAGCGAAAGAACAAGTTTATCTTGAAAAGGGGAAACAAAAAACGCCCCAGCGTCTAACATCATCCAAGCGTTCGCTGGAACTCGGGTATGTGGGCGCTCTTTGACGGGCCCGTCCTGGATTTTGACGGTCCCGTTTTGGTGGAACGTCTGCAGCGGGAGCCCGCGTGGAATTGCAGACTGGGCCTCGTAATTTTCCTGTCGGCCCGGTCAGGCGAAGCCGAGTCCCCCGAACCCGAGTCTCACCACCCGCCAAACCACCCCGACCCAACCTGAAGGTCCCAATTCGCCCTCCATTCCCAGTGTGGCGTGGGGGGTGAGCCGGGGAACATTGAAAAAACAAATGTGGAACCCGTACCCCTCCCACCCGAAATTTGGGTCTTTGGGTTGGGATGAGGTGGTTTAGTAGATGGTCAGGCTATTGCGTCTTCCCGGAGGAAGCGCGCGCGGAGCTGGCGGCGCGCCTGGACGGCCACGAGGCGCGCCGGCCCTCCCGGTCCAGTTTAAGCGGGTGGGGATGGACCCAGCTCCCCTCGGGCCATGGAAAGCTCACGACGGGAGGTTCTCCCTCCTCGCTCCTCCTCGATCCTCCTCGATCCTCCTCGCTCCTCGATCCTCCGCGCTCCTCCGTCCTTCGAGCGTCGATCCTCGTCCTCGACCCCCCTGGCGCCCGCGGCAAGGGCTGCCCGCCCCCCCCCGCGGCTGGCGCGGCCCCCGGGGGCCCTCGCAAAGCTCACATTTTCGAGGCCACGGCATCCACGGCATGCCGTGGTATCGGGCACCAGCGGGCTCCCAAGCGGAGCGCCCACGACTGGCGTTCGTGTCGCTTCCTCCTCGATCCTTCTCGATCCTCGATGCTCGATGCTCGATTCTCGTCCTCGATCTTCGTCCTCGATCTTCGTCCTCCTCAATCTCGATCCTCGACCTCGACCCTCGTCTTCGATCCTCGATCCTGGTCCTCCTCCTCGATCCTCGATCCTCGTCCTCGATCCTCGATCCTCCATACTCCTCCTCCTCCTCCTCCTCCTCCTCCTCCTCCTCCTCCTCCTCGATCCTCGATCCTCGTTCCTCGATCCTCGATCCTCGTTCCTCGATCCTCGATCCTCGACCCTCCTCCTCGACCCTCCCTCCTCGAGCGCCGGCGGCACCCCGCCTCCCAGGCGGCGCACGGGGGCCTGGCCGCCCGCACGCGTGCGCTCGAGGCGCGCGCCGCGGAGCTCGAGGCCGTGGCCGCCGCCGCCTCGGCCGCGCCCGCGGCCGCCTTGCGCGCACGCCGCCGCCGCCGCCGCCGTCACTCATCGGAGGAGGAGGAGGAGGAGGAGGATGAGGAGGAGGAGGGAGGAGAAGGAGGAGAAGGAGGAGGAGGAGGAGAAGGAGGAGGAGGAGGAGGAGGAGGAGGAGGAGGTACTGACACCGCTGCCCTGGCCCTGTTCTATCCGTGCTGGGCCTCCCAGGAGGCCTTCGTCGCCACAGCTGGATGCGCTTCGCGTTTCTGGGCAGAACGCGCTCCAGGAGAGGTCTGGCCGTCGCCGTCACCGCCGTCGCCGCCGTCGCCGCCGTCCCGTGAAATCCGGGCGTTGCAGTTTGTTCACGCCGGGCGTTTTCGACCGACTTCGGGCCCTGGGACCACCACATCGATCCAGCTTGAAAGATACGCCGCAGAAAGATTAGGTCTACATCATATGGCTCTGGCCGTGATTCTTCGCCATGTGGCAAGTTTTCCACAACACGTCGGACCTCGGGGTCGCCACCGCCGTCGCCGCCGCCGCCGTCACCGTAGGCGCCGCCGCCGTCGCTGCTCGCCGGCGCCGTCGCCGTCGCCGTCGTCGTCGCCGCCGTCGTCGCCGCCGTAGTCGCCGCCGGCAAAGGAGATCGGGGGACACGGCCGTGGAAACCCTCCGTCTGTTCCGACGGGGCCGTTTGGGGGACGGCTTGGGGTTATCTTTTTGGCAAGCTCGGGGCCGTCTTGGACAACTTTGTGCGTCTCTCTGAGCTGGCTTTGGGGTCTCCTGGGGCCGTCTCGGGGCTGTTGGGGCTGTCGTGGGGCCCACGTGGCTGGCGGTGCGGCTGCTGCAAATTCCCCCCCCCTGCAGCGCGTGCCGACAGACGCTGGGGCCGAAGTTCGTTAGATGATTGCAGACGTGTCCGAAGGGCAGGGCCCTGGAGTGCAGCAAGTGACGAAAACAATGGGTACCCATACCCATAGGGGGGACTGAGGGGGCCATGGGGGACCCCGCTCGAACGGGAGCCTCCTTTGGGGTCCGACGAACCGCACTCACACCCACAGCCAGTCCTCTCTCCGATCCCGCTGTTGGGTATCTCCTCTTTGGCTGCTGGGCTCTCGCGCGGTTCTCCGCGCGCGGGCCGGACGGTGAGAAGGTGCTCCCACCCGCAACGAACGAGAACGTGCATCGCTCGTTCGCCAGCCGTACTTTCTTGCAGCACTGCGGCAGCCCTCGGCGAGGGAGTGTTCCAAGGGTTGTGCCAGCAGGGCCTATATATTCTCGAGGAGGCGGGCGCGCCCCTGCGGGGCGGGCTCGCCGCGCCGGGCGTGGAGCGGTGCTCTCTCCGAGGGCACTGCCGGGAGAATCCAACGGGGATTGGATCTCGGCGAAGACGGCGAAGACAGCACCACCGCAGACGAAATGGAACCATGGGTCGACTACATCCAGCGAGCGACACGACGCGCAGAGCACCTCATGAAGCTCCACCATATCGACAATTGGGAGACGCTGCACAAACGGAAAGTCGGGCGCATGGCTTCACGAGTCGCAAACCACGACTGGACGAGGTGGACATGGCGAGTGCTGCGCTGGCACCCAGTCCTCAACCCGCGCCAGCGGGGACACAGGCAGCACGGTGGCCAAAACAAGCGCTGGGACGACGAAATCACCACTTACTTACGTCAGCGCAGACCAGACCTCTACCGACCGCCCACGCAAGCCCATTCGAAAGGACAACCGAACGACATCACATCGACGCAAACAGCCCAAGACACCGAAGCATGGACAGCGCTCGAGCACCACTTCACCGACCTCACGTCGACCAGCACCCGGAACTCAGACCAATGACGTAATCTCGCCCAACCCGCGCCGACACCGACACCAAGGACTTTCTTCTCCTCCTCCTCCCCCTCTCCTCCTAACTTCTTACATGTCTCGCATTGCATGAATCCAGACACCTCAGATCCTAGAGGCCATGGCCTCACCCACCTGGTCTGCTCTAGGCCCGGACGCTGTCCGCAACGGTGGTCGCATCGCATCGCATCGCAACATACTTATACTCTTATACTATATGTGCGTCGCCCCCCCAGGGGCGACGCGCGCACCGAGAAATCTTATAGTATATGCTTCGTGGCGGGCGCTTTCTGGCCACGCCGCTCGGGAAACGGTATACTACAAAATGGGTATACTAGGTGTTCGGGTCGGACGCGTGCCTCCAAGGAGGACATACAGTATTAGTATGTCTCTGTGCGTCCCATTGGAGGACGTTTTGGGGCCAAATCGTGAGGGAGCGCAAGCGCCAGCTGGGCTTCTCAAGAGCCCACGGGCCGGCGCTGTGCGTACCGTTGCCTGTTGGAAAACATCGTGCGCCCATGATTTCCACGGGTGCGGCGTACAGTCAAGGCGCTTCGAGAAGGACCGTTTTGGGTTCAGGAGGAGCAAAAGGAGGAGGAGGCCCTGCTCTTCGTCCTCCTCCCCCTCCTCCTCCTTTTGCTCCTCCTCCTCTTCTCCTCTTCCTCGCCCCCGTCCTCCTCTTCTTCCTCCTCCTCCGCCTCCTCAAACTATTCCGACGGTAGGACCCCGCATGGTAATTGCCAAGCCACAGGCGTATTCCTATTCTGCTTAAGAACTTCTCTGGGGGCGTTGCCTCGTCGCCATCGCCGCCACCGTCGTCGCCGCCGCCATCTCCGCGCCCGCGGGGATGTCATCCTTAGCCGATTTGGTTCAATCCTGATTTCCATATTCCGATACCGAATGTCCGCTGAAGACCGACCGCAAGCGGAGCGCCGTGTCCGGGCTCCGCGACCTGGCCGGTGAGGTGGGCGCGCCCGTGAACCGTCGCAAGAGCAGGCTCCCAGGTCCAGGATTTCGACGTTCTGCACGCCCAGGTGCTTGCTGCTCGTGCGGCGGAAGACCCGCGGTGTCACGCCGAGGACGCGCGGTCCCAGCGCCACTCCGTCCTGCTCCCGCCGGTGCCTGGAGCTCAGGGCGCAGGCGGGCCCGCCCCGCTGGCAGGGGCGCGGCCGGCCGCGAACGAGGCCGAGGATGAGCAGGTTGGGTTTCGACTTCGCAGCTCGTCTTGCTTGTTCACGTGGCGCAGGTCGTAGCACTGCAAACTGGGATTTTCTTTCGCTGTGGTCCACGTTCCCCGTGTGGCTGCAGGGCTTGAACTTCGTCATCGAATGGGCTGCGACCCTGGAGCGGTCACTCAGGTCGAAGGACGCGAGCAGGGTCCATCTTCACGCGATCGCAGAAGTCAAGAAGGCGCCTGATTGGACGTCGCTCGAGGCAATGTGTTTCCAGGGCGGCCTGCCCAATGCCTCTCCCACGAAAGCTAGAGGGGAACAATGTGTGAGTTGTCAAAGAACAAGGACACTTCTACGCATGGGCGTGGATGGAGGGCACGTTGTTCATGCAGACATCCGGCTACGAACCTTGGACGGACTTCGAAGTAAAAAGGTGCCTCGATCGACGAGCTGTGGAGCGAACGCACGCTGTCGCATGACGTGTATCTGGAACACGCAGCCCGAATGTGGGTAGGATATGTGAACCGCTGCAAGGCGGTGGACGCGGCGCAGGTCTGTGAGCGGTCTAAGGCGCTGCAGCAGCGGCGCGCAGAGGTAGCGAGGGAGCTCGCCCTTCTGCGAAACGCCTTCCTCGCAGACGTCATGGCTAGCTTAGCTCCATGGCGCAATCAGTCCCAAAGCAAGCTACCCCGCTATACGTTCTTGGTGCTGATAGGGTGCCTCGCGCCCGGGAAAGAGCACGCTGGCGCGCCCACTGGGCGCGGCGCATTTCGCCCAGGCTGTGCATAACGCGCTATCACCAGACTTGCGCGGGTGCAATTCTTCCGTTCACAGCTGCATCATTTTTGACAGCGTTAACGGTATGAAATTTGTTCTGGACAACGGGGCTCTGTTCCAGGCAAACAACGACGTACACGCCCTCGGAGAGAGCAAGACTGGGATGTTTTCGTCCAATATCTAGATCTGGCAAGTCCCAGTTGTCATCGCAGTCGATATGAGCGCCCGATGGAACCAACGCAGGGAGGGGATCCGTGACAATAGCACGCATGTGTTTTAAAGTGGTCCGTCGTGGGTCACCCACATTTGCTGTCCTAGCAGGCATGAGCCTTTCCATATTTCGTTAGACCAGCATAAATCAACATGACGCAATCCCCAACGTTGAGGAACTGTGAGATGCGTTATGGGGCGAGCTCTGGTCGTAGCTACGAAGTGCGCAAATCATCACCATCATCACCATCACCATCATCCATCATCATCATCATCATCATCATCATCATCATCATCATCATCATCATCATCATCATCATCATCATCATCATCATCATCATCATCATCATCATCATCATCATCATCATCATCGTGATCGTCGTCGTCGTCGTTGTCGTCGTCGTCGTCGCCACCGCGTGAAACGTCCTCGCCAGGGACAGTCTGCACGGGGGGCAAGGCAGGATTCAATATGATGTCAAATGGACGCGCTGGTTGATCTCACCTCCGTGTCTTGTCTTGGTCCGCGTCATCGCCGCCATCGCTGCCACAGGGGGCGAGTTTCTCGAGACGTCCTCGCATTTGAGTTTTGCGCGGGGTGCAAGACGGGAGCAGATTTCTGTCAAGGGGCGACCCTGCAATGTCGACAGGCTGCAGGTTTATTTCACACCCCGCACGTCCGAGTAATTGCGCCCCGGGTGCCAGCGTATCCGTGGCTCCACGATTACAGGCCGATTGTAGGATTGTCCGACTGCTTGATTGGCTGGACCGTTGCTGTTGGGATGGGGACGTGCACGTGCCGGAGTGCCGCGCTGCGTCTGCTGTGCCGCGCCCAGCCGTGCCCGAGGACGGCCCCAGAGGCCCCACTAGAGCTCCAAGAGGCCTCCAACCTCCTTCCAACACTCCCTCCGAGGCCCCCGCCAGTTATTCAGCCATTCCTCCAGCCCCCCCTCCAACCCTTCCTCCCCTTCGAATCCTTGCTCCAATCCTCCCTCCAACCCTCCGTCCAAGTCTCTATCCAACCCTCCGTCCAACCCCCATTCCCATCCTCCCTCCCTCGCCCTCCCTCCAACTCTCCCTCCTCTGGTTTCTTCCCATCCGATCCCTCCTCCTCTGATCCCTCCTTCTCTGATCCCTCCTCTTCCGGTCCCTCCTCCTCTGATCCCTCCTCTTCCGATCTCTCCGATCTCTCCTCCTCAGAACCCCTCCTCTGATCCCCCCTCCTCTGATCCCTCCTCCTCCAGTCCCTCCTCCTCTGATCCCTCCTCTTCCGATCTCTCCGATCTCTCTCCTCCGATCCCTCTTCTGATCCCTCCCCCTCTGGTCCCTCCTCCTTCGATCCCTCCTCCGATCCCTCCTCCTCCGATCCTTCCGATCCTTCCTCCTCCGATGCCTCCTCCTCTGATCCCCCCTCCTTTGACTCCTCCTCCTCCTCCTCCTCTGGTCCCTCCTCCTACGATCCCCCCTCCGATCCCTCCTCCGATCCCTCCTCTTCCGATCCTTCCGGTCCTTCCTCTGATCCCTCCCTCTCCGGTCCCTCCTCCTCCGGTCCCTCCTCCTCCGATCGCTTCTCTTCCGATCCCTCCTCCGATCTTTCCTGCTCCGATCCTTCCTTCTCTGATCTCTTCTCCTCTGATCCCCCCTCCTCTGGTCCCTCCTCCTCGGCTCCCTCCTCCTCCGATCCCTCCTCCTCCGGTCCCTCCTCTGATCCCTCCTCTTCCGATCTCTCCTCTTCCGATCCCTCCTCCTTTGATCCCTCCTCCTCCAATCCCTCCTCCGATCCCTCCTCCTCCGATCCCTCCTCCCATCCTTCCGATCTCTCCTCCTCTGATCCCTCCTCCTCTGATCCCTCCTCCTCTGATCCCTCCCTCCTCCTCCGATCCCTCCTTCGATCCCTCCTCTTCCGATCCTTCCGCCCCGAATCCTCATCTGACCCCTCCTCTTCCGATCCCTCCTCTTCCGATTCCTCCTCCTTCTCCGATCCATCCAATTCTTCCTCTTCGGATCCCTCCTCTGATTCCTCCTCTGATCCCTCCTGCTCCGCAAGACCACGAGGTAGTCCATCAGGCAGCCAACGAAGCAGGCAACAAGGCAACCGACCAGGCGGTCAAAAAGGAACCCGACAAGCCAGCCACCGATGAACGCGACGAGGCAGCCAACACGGCAGTCAAGCAGGCAGCTAACGAGACAAGCGGCGAGGCAGTCAACGAGGCAGCCCACGAGGCAGCGAAAGAGGCGGCCGACCAGGCAGCCAAAGGGCAACCGACAAGTCAGCCAACGAGGCAGTCGACGAGGCAGCCGACAAGGCAGCCACCGAACGACCCAGGAAGGCATCGGGAAACGGATGCCCTCTGTGGACTGCGGCCACCCGCAGCGGAGCGCATGTGATCCCGTAGGCGAACGTTGTGTCTCAGCCGATCCCTACAAACCCTGAGTGTGACCTGGTTCGATGTTCCCCAATCAGTGCTTGCACTGAAGGGGCCCTAGCGGAAGTTGGAAGATTTGGCGACAGTTTCTCGCCGATTTTGGTAGCAAGCTGGGTTCCTGGGTTCCCAGTTCCGGGTTTCCGGGTTCCCGGTTAAAAGATTAGGCGAAATTTTCCCGCCGATTTTGGTAGCTGGCTGAGTTCCTGGGCTCCTGGTTCCGGCGTCCAGGTTCCTGGGTATTGGTTCCGGGCCGGTTTCGTTGGGTTCCGGGTTCCTGGGTTCCAGGGTTCCCGGTCGATCTTCTTAACGAATTCTTTATCTATCCCATGATTGATTATCGATCTCATGATCGATCGCATTATTCATCATACCCAATCGATCCCACCATCGATCTCATCAAGCTATCCACTGATTGGGGTCTTTCTCTGGGGTAGTTATTTTCCATCTAGCGAGGAATAGGGTGCAGGCATCGCCCCGTCGTCGCGCTGTCAGCGAGGGCGCCGCAGGCAATGTTTTTTTACCAGAGCGGGCACCGCCCATGGCCAAGCGCGGGCACCTCGGGCGCGTCAAAAAAGGGGGGTGCGGGAACCTCCCTGTCGTCGCATTGGTAGCGCGGGGCCCCCAGGCATTGTTTTTTAACAGCGCGGGGGCTGCCCGTGGCCACGCGCGTGAACCTCGGGCGAGTCAAATAGTAAGGTGCAGAAGCTTCCCCGTCGTCGCGTTGTCAGCGCGGGCGCCGCGGGCATTGGTTTTTATCGCTGCGGGCGCCGCCCATGGCCAAGCACGGGCACCTCGGGCGCGTTAAATGATGTGGTGCGGGAACCTCCCTGTAGTCGCATTGGTGGCGCGGGAACCCCGGACATTGCTTTTAACGGCGCGGGAACCGCCCATGGCCATGCGCGGGGACCTCGGGCGGGTCGAATTGATAGGTCGCGGGTCCTCCCCGTCGTTGCGTTGTCAGCGCGGGCGACGCGGGCATTCTTTTTTACCCAGCGCGGGCGCCGCCCGTGGCCGAGCGCGGGCACTCCGGGCATGTCGAATGATAGGGTGCGGGAATCTCCTTGTCGTCGCATTGGTGGCGCGGGAGCCCTGGGCATTGTTTTTCAACGACGTGGGCGCCGCCATGGCCGAGCGCGGGAGCCTCGGGCGCGTCCAATCAGAGGGCGCGGGGTCCTCCCTGTCGTCGCGTTGTTAGCGCGGGCGCCGCGGGCTTGGTTTTTCTGCCAGCGCGGGCGCCGCTCATGGCCGAGCGCGGGCATCTCCGGCACGCCAAACAATGCGGTGCGGGGCTCTCTCCGTCGTCGCATTGCCGGCGCGGGAACCCCGGGCGTTGGTTTTTAACGGCGCGGGAGCCGCTCGTGCGCGGGGACCTCGGGCGCGTCGAATCATGGGGTGCGGCCCCCCCATGTCGTCGCGTTGTTAGCGCGGGGGTCCCGGGTTATGTTTTTCAACGGCACGGGGGCGCCGCCCCGTTTGGGGTTTTGAAATCATAAAAAAAGGTTAATGGGGGGAGGGGATGAGGGGGTGAGAGGGGGGGGGGGGGGGGCGCGCGGGGAAACTTTGGCATTGTATCTACCGCGTTGCCACGAACGGGATGTCGCGCCCTCCGCGCGGTAGGGGGGCGTTGGCTGGGTTGGCAGCGCGCGGCGGTGGGTAAGGTGCGCATTGTTCAGTTAAGTTAACAAGCAGCAGTTGTAGTTT
This sequence comes from Prorocentrum cordatum, assembly GCA_963575745.1. Lineage (NCBI taxonomy): Eukaryota > Dinophyceae > Prorocentrales > Prorocentraceae > Prorocentrum > Prorocentrum cordatum. The sequence goes on from CAUYUJ010017899.1 coordinate 105,970, forward strand.
CTATTTGCTTAGATGTTCGAATGCAAGATGCGGTATGTTCAGGTGCGTCATGCCAGCGCACCATAACACACTTCATGTTAAGTTAGCCTGAGCAGAATGTGTTAAATCTAGTTCAGCTGCGTTACGTTATTGTACTGTGTGTTGTGTGTGTGTGTGGGTGTGTGTGTGTGTGTGTGTGTGTGTGTGTGTGGGGGGTCGAACTCATGTTAAATGCGTGTAAGTTCAGTCAACGTTAGTCAAGTTGGGCTAAGGTGGTTTAGTTTTTTATGTGAAAAATATGAAAATATAAAAAGATGAGTTACGTCAAATTAGGTTAGAGTGCGGTAAGTGAAGTTAAGTGAGCTATGTTAAGATATGGCAAGCTAGGCTGAGTCAAGGCAAGTTAAATAAGGGTAAGCTAAGTTGAGTCAAGTCGAGTGATGCCACGTTATAAGGTGAGCTCGGGTTACGTTAAGTTCAGGTATAAGCTCAGTTAAAGCAAGATGATATAACTTAGGCTAATCTAAATTAAGTTGCCGAACGTCAACCTCACACCGCCCAACTTGCCTGGCGTGGTTCTAAATTAAGTTGCGTTGCGCCCATTTGCCGCGACTTAATTGTAGTTCCACCCGCGACAGCGTCATGAATGTGAAATCAGGTAACTGGATTTCCAGTGGGCACCCAACTTGATTTTCTGCGGCCTCCGGCGCGCTGTCATCTTCTGTCGGCGTCATGCGCTGCTCAAATCAATGGCGCCCTTTGCTGTCCGCGACGCGGCCCCGCTGGTGGGAGAGATGAACGGCCCCTCCTGGTGGGTGGGTGGCAAGAAGGGGCGCCTTGCGCCATGGGCCCAGGCGACAGTGTGGGCCTTGCTCCAGGTGTTCAAGGAGCACGACCTCGAGCTGAGCAAGCGACATTGCATTGTCCGGCGCCAAGATTGGCGGCGGACACCCTGGCACGGCAGCAATCGGCAAGATCAAGAGTGCGATGCAGAAGGACTTCCAGTGGTATCTGGGGAAGTCGACTGTCGTGGCCAAGCGGCCAGGCCCCGCAGATTCGGACGCCCCAAAGGCAGCATGCCATCGCGAATGCTACAATGGCCATGGCGACCCGCGGCGAGGGGCCGACGGCGACCGACTTGAGGCGGTGCTGCCCCGACGCGACGCTCGACCCCATCGCGGGCCACCCTGTCACCGACAAGTAGATCTACCCCGTCTTGAAGTCGGAGTGCGTGGGCGACTGGGCCGAGATGCAATGGGGCCACTTGCGACCCGACCGAAATGCGGCCCTGTCACCTGAGATGAAGGCGTGTCGCCTGACACTTGCGCGTGCGGAGATGCGCTTCGGTCGATCTTCAGAGTGGCGTCGCAGGAGCGTGATCTACGCGGGCCCGTGCCGCGCGATTCTCTCGGACAGGCCGCGTAGCAATTTCGATCAGAAGCAGGCGTCCCGCGGGGCGTCGAAGCCCTGGGTGTCGCCCGGCGCGAAGGCCGCGTCGCGGAATCTATTGGCCTCGCCCGTCGCCGCAAAGCAGACCCAGTTCGGGGACAAGAAGATCGGGTGTTCATCGTGGTTTTCAGGGGGAAGGTACATTGCGAGGTCATGGGCAGCGGGTGGAAGCAGACTGGCGCAGGGGTCGCCCAGATGGTCGGCCGCTTGGAGCGCATCCTCCGGACTAACTTGGGCAACGGAACACCCTTGCCCCGCGTGGTCCTCGGGCCTGGCTTCTATTGGGCTTCGACGGGCCACGTCGTCGGCGATTATTCCAGCGCCCTCGAGCAGCGTGGTTTCCGCGCATATGCGGGCGCAGACGCGAGCAAGCAGCCTTCGGACATGCGCGACGTGTTTCCCCGCGAAACCGCTGCGGCGTGAATCGGGCACTATGTCGAGAAGCACCGCCTGGCGCAGGGCATTGGCTCGACGGTGGACGAGCTGGCGGACGGGCTCAAGGTATGCAAGACGTACACCAACCGCAATTTCGAGGTGGGCGCGTTGCGCTCGAGCTACCCCGAGCGCGCGCAGGAGCTCGTGGGCAAGAAGGGCGAGCAGCTGGACCATTGATCGGGGGCTTCTAGGCAACGCAGAGCCGCCGCTCTTACGACCGCTCTGCACAATCGTTTGAAGGGCATTCCGCCACGCGGTGTGCCCCAGTGGAGCATCCCTGCTCCGCGTGATCATAAAAAGACGTGAGAAGGCGCCTCTAGGATATCGAAAGGACGTCTGTATATTAACCTGGGGTGGGAATACGCTTGTAGATCGGAAGTAAAACTCAGCGTCGTCTCTGTGAGTGCAGAGTCTTCCCGTCTCCTCGCCGCCCTGGTCCTTCGCGCCTTGGCGAAGGCCCTCTTCCAAACCCCAGCTCTGCCTCCTCGTCCTTCTGCTACTTCTCGCCCATCCACCTTCTGCCCCGCCCCTCCAGCAAGGGCGCGCAAGTCAATTTTTTCGGCGCCTCTGCCGCCGCGACCAGCATGAGCGCGTTCTCCGATGGCCAGATCGCGATGCCGCTGGGGCAACCCCGCGGGCCAGGCCGTTGGGGCAACCCGGCGAGCCGCTGGGGCGCGGGAGCAAGCTGTTTGAACAACCCCACGGGTCTCGAGTTAGTCGTGGCCGTGCTCAGGTGGGGGGCGGCGCGAAACCCAGCTCTGCCGCGAGCTGCTCCGCCTCGGCCCTGGAGCTTCCCGCTCTCTTGTCGAACTCCCCGAGCGCCCTCCGCAGGGGCGCCGGCGGCCCGCGCTCGGGGAACTCTCGCCTGGGCGTCCGCAGGATCAGCATGTTCCGCATGCGCGTGGGCGTCCGCAGAATCAGAACATGACGTAGTGGTGCAGCCACGGATGCTCGTCTGACGTGCCCACGCAGCCAGCGTCCTCATCCCCGGTACAGTTGATGATGGCGCCCTTCGCGCCGCGTCTGGCCCTGCGACAGCGTGTGGGTCAGGTGGGGTACGTGCGTCAGGGTGAACCCAGGGCGGCGCGCGACGTGCGCCCCCGAGCTCTGCCGCGTGAGCTCCTTTTTGCCGTCTTGGACGTCAGCAAGTTCCTCGCCCGCGCTCCAGGCTCGCCGTCATCGTCAGCGTCTCCGGTCCCTTGTATCAGCAACTCTGCGACATGTGGCCCCGGCCCTCCCCCGCCCGCCGCCGCTGGGCGCCGCGCCGCGAGGGGGTCGCTGCGGCAGGACGCGCCGCCTCCTCCACCGAACCGAAGACAGGGGGGAATTGCCATTCAAAACTTTTGTCACCGATTGGCCGAAATAAATGCTTTGAGCCAGTTGGGCCCCTTGGAAGCGCAGGCGTCAAAATTGTGTCCGTCAAAGCCCCATCGGTGGAAGCTTCCGCTCAGAACTTCCTCGCGACTCTTTCACATGCTTGCCGCTTGGCTCCCGACTCGAGACTTCCTCACAATTCTCTCACAGACGAGGCTCCTCTCTGAGATTCTCTGCGTATTCATGCTTGAGGAGGCCATGGGTGACGACAGTTACGAATTTCCGATTGCCCGTTCGGATTAGTATCACGGGTTGCGGGCCACATAGGGAGGGGGCTCCCGCTTGAGATTTTCTCGCAATTCACTCCCAGACGCGGCTCCCGCCTGAGACTTCTCCCATGTTCAGGCGAAAAGAGACCCAAAGTGACGACAGTGACAGGGCTCCGATGACCCGTTCGGGTTAGTATCATGAGTTGCGGCCCCACAGTGAGGGGGGCTCCCGTTCGAAGCGTCTTCGCCACTCTCAACGACGAGGATTCCGCCTGATTCTTCCTTCGTGCTCATGTTTGAGGAAACCAACAGTGACGTCATTGACATATTTCCGATCACCCGTTCGGATCAAGAAGATGAGGTGCGGGCCCCGTAGGGAGGGGCTCCCGCCTGAGACTTCTTCGCGATTCACTCTCAGACGGCGCTCCCGCTTGAGATTTCCTCCACGTTCAAGCGTGGGAGAGGCCCAACGTGACGACAGGTACATGTTTCCTAACACCCTGTCGTATTAGTAGCGTGAGCTGCGGGCCCCATAGGGAGGGGGCTTCCGCTTGAGATATCTTGGCAATTCATTCCCAGACGGGACCCCCGCCTGAGACTTCCTCCGCACTCAAATTTTAGGGGTTCCAAATTGACGATAGTGAAACGTATCCGATTATTCGTTCGGATTGCCAACATGAATGCGGGCCCCACAGGAGGGGTCTACCGCTTGATATTTCTTCGCGATTACTTCACGGACGAGGTTCCCGCTTGAGAGTTCTTGATTATGAATGTGAGGGTGTGTGAATGAGTGTGAAAGCATAGTGCCGTGATGATCAAAGTGTGGTGGTGATGATACCACACTGTGTGGTGGTGATGATGGCGACCGATGGCCATGACGGGAAACTTGAAGTGTCAATGGATGACGACGGTGTGACGATGATGGCGATGATGATGATGATGGTGATGATGATGATGCTGCTGATGCTGATGCTGATGCTGATGCTGATGATGATGCTGATGATGATGCTGATGATGATGATGCTGCTGCTGCTGATGATGATGATGATGATGATGATGATGATGATGATGATGATGATGATGTGAGGGTGTTATTGTTGTTACGCGGGGGTGTCCCAACGAAAACAATGACCTGAATCAGGATGTGGGGAGCGCCATATTTTTCCAAAAACACCTTATCTTTCCCTTCCTGCTCCTTTCCCTCATGCGGAATCCATACCCTTCTCTTGCAAGCTCCACAAGTCCTTCTCTTTCTCCTTCTCCTTCCTCCTTCTCGTTTTACTTCCTTGCTCTGCTTGTTCTTCTCCTTCTCCTTCTAATTCTCGTTCTCCTTCTCCTTCCCCTTCCCCTTCTCCTTTCCTTCCGATTCTCCTTCTCCTTCTCCTTTTCCTTCTCCTTCTCCTTTACCTTCTCTCCTTCTCCTTCTCCTTCTCCTTCTCCTTCTCCTTCTCCTTCTCCTTCTCCTTCTCCTTCTCCTTCTCCTTCTCCTTCTCCTTCTCCTTCTCCTTCTCCTTCTCCTTCGTTCCTTCTCCTTCTCCTTCTCCTTCTGTCCTTCTCCTTCTCCTTCTCCTTCTCTCCTTCTCCTTGTCCATATCCTTCCTCTTTCCTCCTCCTCGTCCCTTTCCTCAGTCTCCCTCAACACGCCCGGCTGACCTTTCAAAAATCCTTTGGAGGAGGGGGGGGGCGACGACCGACGGCGAGGCAGGAGCGCCGGCGAGGGAGGAGGAAGAGGCGGCCCTGAGGGAAGGTGGAGCGGGGGGGCAGGGACGGATGGGGGAGAGGGGAGGGGGGGGGGCACCCCGAGCGGAGAAGAAGCCAACACGCGAAATGTAATCCCGACACTTTCCCCCCCTTGTCTCTCCCTCTCCTCCTCGCTCATTTACGGTGCAACTTGAATAGACACTACCCCCCCTTTGTCCGCCCCGCCCCCCCCCACAATACACACCAATCGTTCTGGAATAATGTGAAACACGCGAGCGTGTGCCAGCACCAGGACGAGACTCAGCGCGCAGGTCCTGCGCCAGCGGCAGGCGCCGGCGCCGCGGGCAGCGCCGCCCTACCAGCTCCCGCCGCCCCCGCAGCCGACCCGCCTCCCGCCACGCCTGCAGCCGGGGCGACCGCGGCATGGGCAGCCCCGGCCTCGGGCGCCGCCTTCGCCTCGGCTCCCTTGGCTCCCTTGGCGCCCTTGCCCCTGGCGCCCTCGCCCTTCCCGCGGCCCTTTCCCTGGATCACGCCCTTGGCGCCCTTGGCCTTGCCCTTGGTGCCCTGGTTGCCGCGAGCCCACTGGCAGTCTCGCTCCTCCCCAGTGCGCTCTGGGTGCGTCAGCCTGTGCGCTGTCTGGGCGCCCCCCGCTGGCGGGGCCGCCAGTGCCACGCTAAGCACCGGCAGCCCCGACGCCCGGTGGAGGGGGTGATCCAATGATTGGATCGCCTGCTGCGCCCCCACCGACGCCGCGCCGAACTGCAACCTTACCTTGAAGGTGACGGGGATGCGCACCCTCGCGCCGGAGGCCTTATCCCAGTGACGCTGTTCAAAGACAACACGCGCAAACCCCTCTTTGGCCAACGCCTCCGAGAGGAGCCGGACACACGGCGTCGGCGACCCGTGCTGGTTCGCGCTGCTGTCGGGCAGCGGCCACTGCAGCCCCAAGTTGGACGCTAAGTCCTGACCCACTGGCGCCGGCGTGGCCTGCCGCAGCTCCTTGTCCTGTTGCTGCTCCCCATGAGCCTACCACGCCTGGTCGAGGGTGGGAAATTCCTCGAGAACGAGGCTGGTAGACTTGAGCACCTGACTGACCTGGTGCGACAGCCGAGCAAGACGCCCCTCTTGCTGGGTCTGTCGCTCTTCAAGAGTCGCCAGTCGGCGGGCGGTCTCCGCGCGGCGCTCTGAGGCAGCAGCCATTCGCTGGGCCGATAACACCAGTCTGGATTACGCTGGACGCGAAGGAGGGTGCGGCCCAATGGCTCCCCGCACCTCCCCGCCCCATGAATGCCCCTGGCCCCCCCCCGCCCCCCAACAACCACCCCTTTCGCCCCCACCACCACCACCACTACCACCACTACCCACCCGGGGCCCCGCAGGCCGAGGGCGGCAGGGAGCCTTCGGGTGAGAGCCGGGTCCGCCGGGCGAGGGGGCGTGAGCAGCTGTTCGGAGCGGCGAGCACCATCCGCTGTGAGTGCAAACAGGATAGAAAGGGGGTGAGGGAGAGGGAGAGGGGTGGCCTTCCTCCCTTTCTTTTTTCCGCTGTCATGGCGGCGCTCGAGAGTCTAAGAGTCGGGAGGTCCAGGGAGCGGGGGCTGCGGCACGAACACACACAATAACGGCGTGCAAGCGGAGGAAGAGAGGGGGAGGGAGAGGGCACCCCAAAACGGAGGGAGGGGCAGGTAGGGGGGGCGGCAGGTGGGACGTCAACCTAAGCACAGCCCCCCTGCAGTGGGACTTGGGGGCGGCCATGGGCGAGCACGGGGCTCGCGCTGGCACAGCGTGGGGCAGGGCGAACCCTGCCCTGGCTGCCCCCGATGCGCGGCACGGGGCCGGCATCGTCTCGTGGCAGTCGCCGCAGGGACGCTGCCGTCAGCTGCAGGCCAGGAGCACCGAAATCACGGTGCCACACAGGCTAGGTTGGCGCCCGCCCGCTGCCCCCCCCCCCCCCCCCGCCTCCCCACACCCCAAAAGACACGCCCTACCCCCACGAGGGCCCTTTTAGCCGGCCCCTGCCAGGCGTCGCCGGGCCAGTCCAGCAGATCGGATCGCCGCCTTCGCCTTGGCGTGCACCCCCCTTACCTGCAGGCTTGGCCGCGGTGGCCTTGGCAGGTGGGCCTGCTTTCATCTTCACCACTGCGTGTGGTTTCGGTTTTGCCTCCCCGGGAGGGGGCGGCGGGTACATCAGTCCACACTTAACACGCGTATGGTTCAGCATTTCGCACCCCCTGCATTTGGTTTCGTGCGCTTTGCGGCAGCCTTCCTTGACGAAAAAAAGGCACGATCGGCACTTCGCCATCCCTGCCGCATAGCCGACAACAGTGCATCGCGTAGTGTGGCCGTACAGATCTTTGCTGAGTTTTTTTGAGCTGCATTTTCCTAATAGTCCATATCCTTCCAATGAAGCTCTGCCACTGCAGGGGGAGGCCAATTACCGAGCTGATTGGGTTGACGCGTACCCGCGTCTCCCTAGGTCCGCCGCTCTGTCCGCCAACTCACTGTCGTGAGCTCCTGTGTGACCGTACACGTGCTCCCACGTGATCGTACGCCTCTCGCTTACTCGCGCGGTGAGTACCTGCACCGCCTCCGCCAGCTCTTCGTTCGACTTCGCCTCCAACAGCTCCCGCGCAATTATCGCCGGGCGCTCCGAGTCATAACGAATGTGTACGGGCACATGACCACCGTCGGGGGCTTCCTCTAGCGGCCAGCGCATGCGCTTGCCAACTGCCGAAAGCTCCGCAGTGTTGCTGGTCTGACCCCTGGCGCCAAACCATCTGCGATTCCACGCACGACTCACCACGGGGGGATGGAGGACAGTACGGGACTATCCCAGGTGGGCCAGGGTCCGTGACCCCAGGCGACGTCTCTGGGAAATCCAGCGAATCCGGGGGCTCGGGCGACGAATTCCAAACCGGCGCCCCCGCGTGGGACATCCTCAGAAAAACCGCCCCCAGAGCCTCCCCGAGGAGGCCCTCAGATGCCCCCCTGTTCCGTTTCAGGCGACGTCCGGGAAACCCGGGCGAATCCGGCGAATCTGGCGACGAATTCCAAACTGGCGTCCTCGCGTGGGACATTCTCAGAAAAACTTCCCCCGGAGCTTGCCCAAGGATGCCCAGAGGTCTCCTGTTCCGATTCAGGCGACGTCCGGGAAATCCAGCGAATCCGGAGAATCCGGCGACGAATTCCAAACCGGCGCCTTCGCGTGGGACATCCTCCTCAGAAAAACCGCCCCCGGAGCCTCCAAAAGGAGGCCCTCAGACAAACTGGCGCCCCCGCGTGGGACATCTTCAGAAAAACCGCCCCCAGAGCCTCCCCAATGCAAGGAGGCCCTCAGATGCCCCCCTGTTCCGTTTCAGGGGGCGTACGGCTCGTCGTCGTCTGCAAGGAGGGGAAAGGGAGGCGCACGAGCAGGAGGGGGAGGAAAAGGAGGAGGGTGAGGAGGAGGAGGAGGACCCGTCGTCGTCGTCTTCTTTTCTCGGGGTGTTTCTTTCCAATTTGGTGTGTGGATGGCGCGGCATTCATGGGGCAGCCTCGATATTAGAGCTCGGGGCCCCCTTCTGTAACTACCTCTCCTTTCTCCTGTTTTCAGGGTGGGGGGTTCACAATCGGTTCCCCACGAGGAACCCTCTCACCAAACAGACGGATCCCCTTCTCTTTTCTATTCTTCCTGACGGAATAGGTGTGAGGGGATGCATATCTGATGCGGCTGGGGATCTCCAGCTGTCGGGATCGCAGAATTTTGTTCAAATCCTTTCCACATTCCTGACTCGTCCTCGCCCTTCACTTGCACACTCACTTGGCCCCACAGCATGCCGCTGGCCATGGCTGCTGCCGGGGTCCACCTCGTCTTCTTGCAGCTGCTGCCCGCTGCTGCGATTGACGTCCGGAGGCAGCCCGGGGAGAGAAGCACGTTCGACGCTCGACGCTGCTCGACGCTCGACGCTGCTCGAAGCAGTCGGGGGAGAGAAGCACGTTCGACGCCGAGTATCTTTCACGGTCTTCGCCGTCTGGGCCCTCCCCGAGCCTCGGCTGCACCCGCCTCGGGATCCTGGGCAGAGCGCGCCCTGCCTGGGAGCTGGGCTACAGTTAAGTCGGGCCTGTCCCTCTGCAGGGGGAATCTTCAAGCATAGTCTGGGGACGATTTTTTTTGGCAATTTATGCATATTTTTGGTATATTTTGTGAGTACTTTGAATTTTTCGACAAATCCGCCTGTAGGGGGACACGCCTGACCTAAGGCTACAGTCGGACCGAGGTATACGATCGAGCCCAGTTCGGGGAGGGTGCCCTAGTTTTCTGGCCGACGGAAGTTCTCATGTTCTTGGACGATGTTTTTCTGGCCTGGGTCCGGCTGTGTCTCTTGTTGTCTCCCAGGTACTCTGGCGTGGGCAGGGAGGCCTCCTTGATCCAGTCCGTGGGGCGGGCGGAGGGGCAGTCCGTTGCAGGGTCTGGGGCAGGCCTGACGACCCGGTTCTCTGACTCGGGTGCGGGCTCGGTCAACAGTGCGGCCACCCTGGGAGTGATGAACAAGGCGGGCGTCACCCGATACCAGGATTTGGACGGGGCTAGGACGAGGATGAATCCTTTCGAGAGCGTTCCGGAAAGCTCTCAGAGCGTTCTGGAGCGCTCTGAGAAGGCCGCAGCGCATGAGACATGCTTCAGAGCCGCCGGATCTCAGAGATTCTCGGTTTATTCTCATACGATTTTATCTTCGTCCTGGCTTGGTAGTGGATCATGGGAGCCTTGCGTACCCTCGTCAGTCAGTCTTCAGAGTCCACTAGCGTCGATTAGCGTCTGGTAATCGATGAGACAGTGCCGATTTATCGTTGAATGAGCGTCGATGAGCGTCGATGTAGCGTCGATTATCGTCGATGTGCGTCGATTCGCAAGACCCAGCAAGATGGTATAGCAGGCTCCCGTGAGTTGCCGCAGAACCAGGACTCCCGTTTCGAGAAGGTCAAGACAGTTGATGGCGCATTCTTCTGGTCCGAGCCCAACGCTCGCGAGGGGAGCAACTACGCCGGCGCTAAGGACCTTACCCAGAGCGTGTCTTGGGGCTGGCACCACCCGGCTGGAGTCTACAACACCATTCCGGTCGGCGCCCCCCTCCTCGACGACGAGATGAATATCTACATCGGATCCGACGACGCCATCCGGAAGTTCGACTCCAACGGCGTCATCAAGTGGGCCTACGCCCCCCGAGGCTCCTCGCTCTGTCCGTTTCTCGTCTCTGCCTCCCGCCCTTCGGCGTCACCACAACATACTAATACGATGCGTGCGTCGGTCCCCAAGGGGCGACGCGCGCGCCGAGAAATCTTATAGTGTAGGCTCCATGGCGGGCACATTCTGGCCATAACGCTCGGAAAGCGATATGCTACAAGATGTTTGTACTGTATGTTCGGGTCGGACGCATGCCTCCAAGGAGGGCACATAGTACGAGTGTGTCCTTCTGCGTCCCAGTCCTTGCCACTTCGAGGCGCCTCTCGGCCAGCTCACCCGAGTCGGTTTTCTACATTGGCACGGGTGTGCCAAACTCCCTGTCTCTTCCCTCCCTCCTTTGCTCCCTCCTCCTCCTCTTCCGCCTCCTCCCGCCGATTCGGCCCCCATTACCAGTCTGAAACACACATCCCTATCCCTAAGGTTGGCACCCCCGACTGCGGGTCTTCGCAGGCTCTGGGAGCCCTCCTGCTGCCCCTGCTGGGCGCTGGCAGGGTGCCTGCCCCCCATGCTGCTTCCTGCGCCGGATGGTACTCGGCGCCGCTGCTGCCGCCTGGCCGCCCCGCCTGTGGGTTTCCCAGGCGGGGCGTCTTCCTCCCTGTTCACTTCTGCCTCTCCCGCCTGCTCTCTCTCCCTCCGCGCGCCGCCATGGTGCTGACGGGCTGCTCGCCGCCGCCGCGCTGGCGCCCCAGGCTTGGTCTTGCGGCCCGCCGCCTGCGTCCCAGCATCTTGCTGGGAAGCCACGCCCTGGGGGACGTGCTGTCACCAGCTGTTGGCTCCACATTGACCGTTTTGCACCCTTGTCCCACTGGGCTCGTTCCACTCACAACACTACGCCCCGCCGCCGCAGGCCCCCTGGCGCAACATCCGCCGCGGACCCGCTGCGGGGCTGGCCGCGCCACGCGCTCCGGGCGTGACCTGTCCCCTTGAGCGGCCTCACTCCTCTCCCCCCCTGCTTCGGCCGTGTTTTTCTGTCCTTTCCCCTTCTCCTTGCATTGTGGCCTAATTCGCTACAGTGGTACCCCCGTTTAGTTAGCCTTCCGCTAGCGCAGTTACTCTGCTTAGCCGCCGACGCAACAAACAAACACGTTTCTTAACACCTTACTCAGATTGTCATCGCCTTGGTCTTGTCGATCCTAGGGATAGGGATCAGTTCGAGGCTGGTTACCCCAGGCCTCTCCCAGAGCGCGTTCAGACCGTGGTCTCGGGGCGGGCCCAGCCGTACCGAAGAGGGCCTCCAGGGAGGCCCGAAACAGTTGTTCGAAGAGGGGTGAGGACCGTCTTCCCAGGTGTTGCTGCTCCTCTTCCACCAGCTCCTTCCCTGCTTGTCCCTCCCTCTGTATCCGTTTCTGTCTGCCTTTCTCTATCTGTCTGTGTCTGTGTTTGTGGCTGTCACGGTCTCTGTCTCTGTCTTTGTCTCTGTGCTTGTCCTTGCCCCTGTCTGTATCGGTGTCTATGTCTGTGGGCGTCAGAGGGCACGGCCGCGCTCGCTGCTTACACCGTGCCGCTCGCTCGACTTACTCTGGCCCGTCTCTGCGCGCGAGGCCGGGACCGCCAAAACTGTGTCTTTGTTTGTGTCTTTGCCTTTGCCTATGTCTGTTGCTCGTGCCTCTTTCGAAATGGGGGGCGTCGCCCCTGCGCTGCCCTCCCGCTTTTGCCTCCCGGCAGCTCCTCGCCAGGAGCCTCCGCCCTGCCCCCACTTCGGTTGGGCGCCGCCCCCCCACGGCTGTGATGCGTGCGCCGGCCTGTGCTTGGCTATGCTGCCTCCCGCACCCTGCCCGCCAGCGGCCTGTTTGCGTGGCTCACACGCGATGCCCCCGCGGCCGCCCGTGTCCCACGGCTCCCCGCCGGCCGTACTGGCTACGCTCGGCCTCTTCGCCCGCTATTTCCTCCGGCCCCCCCGCCCGGCTTGCGCTGCAAACGCACCCCGCCTTCGCTACTGCTGCGCCGCTCACCCCGGCGGGCCATCGCGCGCCCCCGCTCCGCCACAGCAGCCCGCCTGCGCAGCCCGCCAAGCAGCCACACCCGCTCTTGTTGGGACCGCCGTCGCCACTGCTGCTCTGGCCTCCACCTTTCCGACTTGCTGGTCTCCGACCTTGCGCTGCAGCCGCTGTGCCCACCCCTGGGTGCGTTCGTGATGCCGTCCCGCGCCTGTTGCTAGGGGCTGCTGCGCCTGCTCGCCCGCCCCCCGCGCCCCGCCGCGTGAGTGCGCTTGCTTTTTTTTTTTCTCCCCCATATCCTAAGATGGGGTTCTTGTTATTACTTGTACGCCTCCTACTCCTCCTCCTCCCTCCTCCTCTTTTCTCCTCCCCTCCTGTCGGACTTACTCATACTCACACTTGCTCATACTCAGACTAACTCATACACAGACTTACTCATACTCAGATTTACTCATACTCAGACAGACCTACTCATACTCAGACTTACTCACACTCAGACATACTCATACACAGACTTACTCATACACAGACTTACTCACACCCAGACGTACTCATACACAGCTTACTCATACACATACTCACTCATACACAGACTTACTCATACTCAGGCATACTCATACTCAGACCTACTCATACTCAGACTTACTCAACACACATCAGATTTGGAGGATGTCTCAGGCGGGGCGCTCGTTTCAGCACCCCTAAGGGGAGCCGCCAGGGGTGATTGCACGGGTTCGTTCGCGGCCATTTTGTGGGGATGTCTCAGGCGGTTTGCCTGTTTCCGGGCTCAACATCCTTCGCTTGGAGAGCAGATTGTGAGGATGTCTCAGGCGGGGCGCTGGTTTCAGCACCCCTAAGGGGAGCCGCCAGGGGTGATTGCACGGGTTCGTTCGCGGCCATTTTGTGGGGATGTCTCAGGCGGTTTGCTTGTTTCTGGGCTCAACATCCTTCGCTTTCGGAGCAGATTTGGAGGATGTCTCGAGCGAGGCGCTCATTTTCACCCCCCAGGTGGGCCAGATTTTGAGGATGTCTCGATCGGTTTGCTTGTTTTGGTGGCCAGGCTCGTGGCCCTAAGGGGAGCCGCCAGGGGTGGTTGCACGGGCTCGTTCGCGGCCATTTTGTGGGGATGTCTCAGGCGGTTTGCTTGTTTCTGGGCTCAACATCCTTCGCTTTCGGAGCAGATTTGGAGGATGTCTCGAGCGAGGCGCTCATTTTCACCCCCCAGGTGGGCCAGATTTTGAGGATGTCTCGATCGGTTTGCTTGTTTTGGTGGCCAGGCTCGTGGGCGCAGATTCTTCTCAGGATGCCACAGGAGGCTCCAACAGGCTCCAGGAGGCCCCAGGAGACCACATGAGGTCCCAGGAGGCATCAGGAGGCCACAGAAAGACTCAAGAGGCCACAGGATGTCCCAAGAGGCTCCAGGAGGCCCCAGGAAGCTCCAGAAGGCCTCAGGAAACCACAGGAGGCCCCAGGAGGCAACAGGAAGCGCCAGGAGGCCTCGGAAGGCAACAGGAGGCCCCGAGAGGCCCCAGGAGCAGGAGGCCTCAGAAGGCAACAGGAGTGGCTCCAATCCCATGTGTTTTACGTATGCTCCTATCGATTGGGCCTCACCTGGAGCACGATTCTTTGATGTTCTACGTATGTTTCTATAGATGGTCCTTCTCCTGTGTACAGAATCCTAAATGTTTTACTCATGTTCCTCTATATTTGCCCTCTCCTGGGGCACGAGTCCTTGGTGTTTTACGCGTGTTCCTATAGATTGCCCCTCTCCTGTGGCTCTAATCCGCAATGTTTTATGTACGTCTGTTGCTATAGATTGCGCCTCTCCTGGGGCACGAAACCTTCCTAGGAGGTCCCAGGAGGTCCCAAGAGGCTCCTGGAGACCCCAGGAAGCCCCAGTAGGTTTCAGGAGGCCCCAGGAGGCCCCAGGCTCATGCACAGAGACGCGCTCGTACTACTGAGGCTCATTCACACTCCAATTCATTCGCAGTTAGATTGATGTCCACACCGTCACAACTGAAGCCCGTTAATATTCGAAAGCTTTTGCGCCTAGACATTCACGGTGGACAGGTCCATGCGAGTAGATGCACATATGGGGAGCTCCACGCAGTGAATAATTCCCCCTTCCGCGGCCGGCCCTATTCTTTTCCTCCCCTCGTGCGTTCGGGACAATTCGCAGTGCTGTTGACCGGCTTGCCTGGACGCGCGTGCGGACTGCCTCTGCCACGCTGCAACGTAAAAGGTGTCTGTGCCTCTCTTCTCTCGCGCTCTCCCTCTCTCTCTCTCTCTCTCTCTCTTTTTTTGTTCTCTCTCTCTCTCTCTCCTATCTCTCTCTCTCTCTGTCTCTCTTCTCTGTCCTCCCTCCTCATGTCCTCCCATTCCTGGGTGGCGGACCCATGCCGCCCCCACGGGTTTGGGGCCCCGCGGGAGGGGGGCCGGTCGTGCGTTTCATTTCTCGAGCCCCCGTCCTCGCCGCCGCCGCCGCCCTCCGCGCGGCACTTCGGCGGCCCTTCGGCGTCCCTTCGGCGGCCCTTGGGCGGCCCTTCGGCGGCCCTTCGGCGGCCCTGCGGCGGCGCTTCGGCGGCCCTTCGGCGGCCCTTCGACGGCCCTTCGGCGGCCCCGCGCCCGACAGGTCAGCTCGCGTCCATGCCCTCCCTGTGCAACGGCAGCGCGAGGCGCATGAGCGTATCCCGCACGCTGGACCCGCTCCCGCCATCCTTGATCCAAGCATTTCTTTGGGTGGAGGGCAAAGGCGGAGAAGGAGGAGGAGGAGGAGGAGGAGGAGGAGGAGGAGGAGGAGAGGAGGAGGAGGAGGAGGAGGCGGGGGGGAGGGGGAGGGGGAGGGGGAGGAGGAGGAGGATGAGGATGCGATGGGTTTTCGAGGCTTGAATCTGCAAAAGGCGGTTCACAAGGCGGACTGGTTTTCGAGGTGCAAAAGTCCATGCCGATGTCACCCTGAGCCCTCCACCTTAAGAAAATGCTCAGTTGATCCTCGTCCAGCGGCGGCCGCCGCCGCCGCCGGCGGCGGCGTCGGCGTCGTCGTCGTCGTCGCCGCCGCCGTCGTCGTCGTCGTCGTCGTCGTCGGGCCCCCAGAGTGCGCGGCCGCCCGAAAGCGGCCACGGGCCCGGAGGACGAGGAGGAGCTGGTGCGGCCAGACTGGGACAGGGGCGCGTCGGGCAAGACCGGCCAGCCGTCGCAGGACTGCGCGACGGGGCGCACCGTTTTGGGCGACAAAGTCTATAGTTACCTATCCACTGCCCCCTGGCCGTGCTCTTCCTGGGCCCAGGAGCGCGGCGTATATATCGCTGCTGGGTTCAGGATGGGCCTGGCCAAAGAGCAGTGGATGTGTATAAATTTCATCGCTCCACCAAAGGGATGCTGGGTCAGCGGTGGATCAGGTACCCATATCGCTACCATTTCCTTGTTTTCCCCTTCTTGGTCCTCCTGGGAAGCCCTCGTCGCCACCGCTGGATTCGCTTCGAAATTCTGGGCAGAACGCAGCCCGGGACAGGTCCGGGGAGTAGTGGTATCGGTACCCTTTGGTGTCATCAGTGGGGCGTACCAAGGATGTGCTGGGGGAGGGGCGTGGACGACGACGATGATGACGACGACGACGATGACGATGACCACGACGACGACCACGACGACGCCGAGGAGGAGGACGACGACGACGACCGCGACGACGAAGAGGACGACGACCACGACTACGAGGACGACGCCGACGACAAGGACGACGACCACGACGACAACCACGACGACAACGACGACGACGAGGACGACGACGAAGACGACAATGACGACCACGACGACGGTGACGACGACCACGACGACGACGACGACGAGGACAACGATGAGGAGGAGGACGACGACGACGACCACGACGACGACAACGACGACGACCACGACGACGACAACGACGAGGAGGACGATGACGACCAAGACCACTACGACCATGACGACCACATCGACGACGACGACGAGGACGACGACGACGGCGACCTTCACGTCGATGTCGACGACGACGAGGAGGACGACGAGCCGACCACGACGACCACGGCGACCACGGCGACCACGACGACCACGACCACGACGACCACGACGACAACGATGACGACCAAGACGACGACGAGGATCACGACGACGACTACCACGACGACAGCGAGGACGACGATCACAACGACTACGACGGCGACGACGAGGACAACGACGACGACGACCACGACGACAACGACGACTAGGACTACGACGGTGACGACGAGGACGACGACGACGACCACATCGACGACGACGACGAGGACGACGATGTGGACGCCGACGACGACGACGAGGACAACGACGAGGACGACGACGACGACCACGACGGCGAAGGCGACGTCGACGAGGACGACCACGATCACGAGGATTACGATGGCGACGACGAGGACGACGACGACGTCGACGACGACCACGACGACGACGACGAGGACGACGAGGACGAGGACCAGGTCGACGACGATGACGGCGACGACCACGACGACCACGACGACGACGACGTCGACGACGAGGACGACCACGAAGACGAGCACGACGACCACGAAGAGGAGAACGAGCACAACGACGACCACCACGACGACGACGACGAGGACGATGACGACGACGACCACGACGACGACGACGACCACGACTACGAGGACGACGCTGACGACAAGGACGATGACGACGACGACGACAAGGACGACGACGACGAGGACGACGATGACGAGGACCAGGTCGACGACGATGACGGCGACGACCACGACGACCACGATGACCACGACGACCACGACGGCATCCTCGACGACCACAACGACGACGATCTCGACGAGGACGACGACGACGAGGACTACCACGACCACCACAACGATGACGACGACGATGACGACGACGAGGCCGACGGCGACGAGGATGACCACCACGACCACATCGACGACGACGACGACGACGGCGACCTCCACGTCGACGACGACGGCCTCCACGACGACGACGGCGACCTCCACGACGACGACCACGACGGCGACGAGGACGACGACGACGGCGGCGAGGATGACAACCACAACGAGGACGACCACGACGACCGCGACGACGAGAACGACGACGACGGTGACGAGGACGACGACCACGACGAAGACAACGACCACGACGACAACAGCCACGACGACCACGACGACGACGACGAGGACGACAATGACGAGGACGACGACGATGACGAGCACGACGACTACGACGACGAGTACTACGACGACCGCGACGACGACGGCGACGATAACAAGGAGGAAGAGGATGGCGACGACGACCACGACGGCCAAAACGACAGGGACGACGACGAGGACGACGACGACGGCCACGACAACGACGACGTCGACGAAGACGACGACGACGACGACCACGACGACGACGGCCACGACGACGACGCCGAGGAGGAGGACTACGACGACGACCACGCCGACCACGACGACCACGGCGACCACGACCACCACGACCACGACGACGACGACCACGACGACCACGACGACCACGACGACAATGACGACGACGAGGACTCCGACGACGAGGACGACGACGAGGAGGACGTCGACGATGACGACGAGGACGAGGACGACGACGCCGCCGCCGACGACGATGACGAGGACGACGACGACGAGGATGACGACGCTGACGACGCCGACGGCGACGACGACGAGGCCGACAACGACGCCTACGATGAAAGGGACCACGACGACGACGACCACGAAGACGCTGACGACAACGACGGCCACGACGACGACTACCACGTCGAAGACGACGACCACGACAACCACGACTACAGCAAAGACCGCCACGACCACGACGACGACCACGACGACCAAGATGACGACGACCACGGCGACCACGAGAATGACGACGACGCAGACGACCACGACGAAGACGACGATGACGAGGATGACGACCACAGCGACGACGGCGAGACGACGACGACCACGACCACGACGACCACGACGACCACGACGACCACGACGACCATAACGACCACGACGACGACGATAAGCACGATGACCCCGACGACGACGACCACGACGTCTACGCCGACCACGACGACGACGAGGACGACGAGGGCGACGAGGACGAGGACGACGACGAGGAGGATTACGAGGACCACGACCACGACGACGACCACGACGACCACGACGACCACGACGACCACGACGACCGCCACGACCACGACGACGACGAGCACGACGACCACGACGACCACGACGACCACGACGACCACGACGACGGCGACGACGGTGACCACGACGACCACTACGACGATGGACGGCGACGACCATGACGACGACGATGACTACCACCTTGGCCACGACGACGACGACGGGGACGACGACGACCACGAGGACGGGAACGACCACGACGACGACGATGACGACGAAGACCACGACCATCACGACGTCAATGACGACGGCGACGACCCGACGACGATGACCATGACCACGACCACGATCACGCCGGCCACGACGACCACGACGACCACGACGACCACGTCGATGGTTTTTCATATTAAGCAGTATTGATATCATTACATGCTTGCGGCGTCTCCTCGGAACTGTGTCATTTCTTTTCTGTTCTGCTTTCTCCCACGTTTCGACTGCCCGTGGAGCTTCGCGCTGTGATCTGGTGGCTATCTTTCTTCCCCCCCTCTCGCCCTTCCCCTCCTCTGCTGGCTTCCCCTCTGGTGCGATAGGAGTGGGAATCATAATCCCATCATCTGCGGAGCTGCATGGCCCATAACCTACATTGTGGTAGGTTTCTGCCCGCTGGTTGTGCGCGTGAGGCTTTTACATGTCGCTGGTCGCTTGGACCGCTGGGGGTGCCCACACATCGTCTATGTCTGCTTTCATTGCCTGCCTCTTGTCCTCGCTCCTCCTCCTCCTCCTTCTCCCTGGGCTCTTGTTTCAATGCCACGTCATCTTTGGATCCACCTGGCGGCCAGCAGCGACGGTAGTGCACCATCCAGCTTTCCCAACGCAACGTCGTTCGGGAGCATCACCCTCTGTGATCTGACGCGAACTGACCGGATGATTCATTAACCGTGCTTGGCCGCGGTGCGTTGCGCTGGAAAAAACAAAAGACGATCATGATGGCGACGACGACCGCGACGACCACGACGACGACAACGACGACGACGGCCACGACGACTACGACGACCACGACGACGATGACGACGACGAGGACGAGGACGGCGACGACCACCACCACCACGACGACCATGACGACGACGACGACCACGACGACCACGACGACCACGACGACGGCAGCCACGGCGACCACGCCGACGACGACCACGACGACGACGACTACGACGACCACGACGACCACAACAACCACGACGACCACGTCGACGATGACGATTATGACCACGACGACGACCACGACCGCGCCGACGACCACGACAACCACGGCGACCACGACGACCAGGGCGACCACGACTACCACGACGACGACGACCACGACGATCACGATGACCACAACGACCACGACGACCACGACGTCCACGACGACCACGAGAATTCCACGACGACGACGGCGATGACGACCACGACGAAGACGAGCATGAGTACGACGACGAGCACGACGATCGCGACGATCATGACGACCACCACGACGACGACGACCACGACGACATCCACGACAACGACCACGACCATCGCGACGACCACTGCGACCGCAACGACCGACGACGACGACGACCACGACCACGACGACGACGACCACGACGACTACGAAGACGACGACGATAACCATGACGACCACGACCTCGACGACGACCACGACAACCATGCCGACCTTTACGACGACGACCACGACCACGACGACCACAACGACTGCGACGACGACGACGACGACCACGACGACCACGACAACCACAACGACTGCGACGACGACGACGACGACCGCGACGATGACCATGACGACCATGACGACGACGAAGACGACGGCGATGACCACGACGACGACGAGGATGACGAGGACGACCACAACGACCACGACGATCACGCCGACCACGTCGACCGCGGCGACCAAGACGACCACGGCGACCGCGACGACCACGACGGCAATGCCGACCACGACGACCACGACGACCAAGACGACTTCCATGACGACGACGACCACACGACCACGACCGTGACGACGACGACCACAATGTCCACGACCACGACGACCACGACGACCACGACGACCACGACAACCACGGCGACCACGACGACCACGACGACCAAGACAACCACGACGAGCACGACGATCACGACGACCACGACGACCACGACGACGACGACGACCACGACCGCGCCGACGACCACGACAACCACGACCACGACGACCACGACGACCACGATGACAACCACGACGTCCACGACGACCACGACGACCACGACGACCATGACGACGAAGTCGACCAGGACGACCACGACGACAACGACCAAGACCACGCTCACGATCTCGACCACGGCCACGACCATGACCAAGACCACAACCACGACCACGACGACGACCACGATCACGACCACGACCACGACGACGGCCACGAGCACGACCACGACCACGACGACGACGACCACGATCACGGTAGCGATAAGGACAACGACCACGTCGGCGACGACAACCACGACGACGACGAGATCACTCATGACCACCACGACGACGACGACCACGACGACAACCACAATGGGCACGACGACGACAACCGCGAGCACGACCACGACTACTGTGATGACGACGACGACGACCACGACGACCACGACCACGACGACCACGACGACCGCGAAGAACACGAGAACCACGACGGCGACGACGACCCCGACGACGATGACGACGACGCGGACGACGACGATGACGAGGACGACGACGACGATGACGACGAAGACGGCGGCAGGGTTTCGACATGTTTGCTCATTTTGAAGCCTCTTGTGGGTGCCTCTATTAAGGCCACGGACGCACGTTGCCCGAAGACGGGCCGCGATGGACCCTAGGAGGGGCTCTGGGGACCGGGCTTGAGCGGATGCGGGTCGGGGGGGAGGGCGAGAGCAGCATTGCGAGAAGGCAGAGGGTTTCGCAGAGGGGATCGGAGGCCTCGCAGAAGGCTTCGTAGAAGGCCCCTTGTGTGCACCGCCGAAGGGCTTCCTAATCGGCGACCTCGTCAAGGTGAAGCCTGGCGCGAGTTACTGGGTTGACGGTAAGGAGCTCTTCCGAGCAGGCGACCAAGGGATCATTTCTGGCATCGAAGCTCAGGGCAACGGCAGCAGAGCGGTGATCCAGTGGACGAAGACTGGGCAGAAGAGTGTGGTGCATCTCCACGCCATGCAGGATCGCTTCATGCGTGTGGAGCAGAAGGCGGAGACCACCACACTGGCTGGCGTCTTGATCGGGAGCACCACCGAAGGTTACGTGTTCGCGATCGACATGAACACCGGGGATGAGATGTGGGCAACTTGGGCCTCGAACCAGATATCTGGCGTCAAGGGATCTCTGTCCTGCAAGGGCGGAATCGTAGTGGTCGCAACCGACCGCTGTACAGACCGGTATTGCTACAGGTACCGCAACCAGACCAATCCCCTCACGCCAGGCAACACGTATGTGCGGGGCTTGAGTGCCGTGGACGGCACTGCCATCTGGGAGTACAAGACCTTCCAGCCCATGTGGAACTTCATACCGCAGTGGGGCCCAGGTAACAGCGTGATGTTCCAGGACTGATCCAGGCCTTCCAGATCGGGTCCGAGTAGATGGAGTCTGGGGATCGTGCCGCATCGCCGCTGCATCGGCAGTGTGGCTCGACGTGGATCCTGATACTGTCCACGCCGACGTTGCCCATGCATCGCCGATGTCGTGGGTGCATCGGCGATGCATCGGCGATGCGGCGCAATCCTCCAGCCCCACTTCCTCCTCCTCCTCCTCCTCCTCCTCCTGCTCCTCCTCCTCCTACTCAGACCCCATCTGAGAGGCCTCTTACTCAAGAGTAAAGAACGGCGTAAGCATTAACTGTCGGAGGCCCGCACGGATCTCTTGGGTCGGCGCCGCACCTCTCTCCCCGCACCCCTTCTCCTGGGCAAGCGGAGCACGCCGGGGGCGGTGCTTGCGCGGGGAGCGGGGTCCAGATAATTGTACAGGGAGAGGGGGGAGGAGGAGGGAGAGGGAGGAGGAGGAGGATGATGATGATGATGATGAGGAGGAGGAGGAGGAGTCGGAGGGGGAGGAGATGGAGGAGGCGGGGGAGAAGGTGGAGGAGGACCAGTGTAGACCCAAGACGCATCAACGATGTTACAATCCATCCTCCCTCCAAGTTCCTTCTT
Organism: Prorocentrum cordatum; assembly: GCA_963575745.1. NCBI lineage: Eukaryota > Dinophyceae > Prorocentrales > Prorocentraceae > Prorocentrum > Prorocentrum cordatum. The sequence goes on from CAUYUJ010017899.1 coordinate 128,612, forward strand.
CATAGGTTCCTGCAAGGGTTTATTTTCACTGAGGGAAGTGCCCTGTTGGAAGACAACCGTGTTGTTGAACATCCTGAAGCGTGCCAGAACATCATTCCTGGGACTTCACGGCATGAATCAACCTTAATTCTTGTTGCGTCCTGACGATCTTGAACCATGCCAGGACACCGTTCCTGGGACTTCAACACCGCGAATCAACGTACTGATTGCGTCCTGACCGCCCTGCATTGCGAAGCCACCATTTCTGGGATGCCAGCCATCATACTCCTTTACATTGTTGGAAACTCTGGAACCGTATGTGCGCGGCGCTTAGGCGAGAGCCACATTTTGAGCAGAGACCGCCCTCCATCTGTGAACGTCTTGCAGACTTGAGAGACGAATGTGCGCGGCGCAAAGGCGAGAGCTACATTCTGAGCACGACCCGTCCTCCATCGACGAACGTGTTTCAAACTTTCAGCTGAAGCGTCATACATGGTGAAGAAGTCTCAGGCGCAACGCCCAGCCCGCCCTATCGACACGTCTCGGGGTGCGATGGGGCGGAGTTACTCATACGGAACAGGGATGAAGGAGGAGGAGCATGAGGAGGAGTTGAAGGAGGAGTAGGGGGAGGAAGGCGGAGGAGGAGGAGGAGGAAAGAGGCGGGAGGAGGAGGAGGAGGAGGAGGAGTCCAGGAAGAGGATCCCAGGAAGAGGAGCGAGGAGGAGGAGGGGGAGGAAGTGGTGGATGCGGAGGCGGAGGCGGGGGTGGAGGCGGAGGAGGAGCAGGAGGAGGATGAGCAGGATGATGATGATGATGATGAGGAGGAGGAGGAGGAGGAGGAGGAGGAGGAGGAGGAGGGAGGAGGAGGAAGAAGAGGAGGAGGAGGAAGAGGAGGAGGAGGAGGAGGAGGATGAGGATGAGTATGAGGATTCCAGGGAGAGGAACGAGGATGAGGAGGAGGTGGAGGAGGAGGAAGAGGCGGATGAAGAGGAGGAGGAGGAGGATGAGGCGGAGGAGGAGGAGGAAGACGAGGATGAGGAGGAGGAGGAGCAAGACGAATATGAGGAAGTTGAGGAGGAATAATACTACGACGAATCTAGTATTACAAACACCACTAGTACTAGTGATAATACTAATCCTAATTCTAATCATACGAGTCTTAGTATTCATAGTAGTACTCGTCTTATTCATACTAATACTACTACTAACACTAATCCTACTACCTGTGCTAAAACTAGTATGGATACTAGTACTAATATTAATCGCAACAGCAACAATACTAACGATTATGCTGTTTTTTTTATGTCTGCTAGTATTGTTGGTATTAAAAAGTTCACACTCATACGGGTAATACCAATACTGCTATGAAACAATACTCATACTAGTATTGCAACATAAGAACGGTACTACTAGTACCAATGCTAATTCGAATGTTACGGAGACTACGACGAATACTCATACGACGAGGCGGAATATGAACAGGAGGAGGAGGAGGATGAGGAGGAGCAGGGGGCGGAGGACGAGGAGGAGGAGCAGGGGGACCAGGAGGAGGGGGAGGAGGAGGAGGATGAGGAGGAGGAGGAGGAGGAGGAGGAGGACGAGAAGGAGGATGAGGGGAGATGAGGACGAGGAGGAGGCGGGGGATTGTGTGTGTGTGGGGAGGGGAGTGAGGAGGATGAGGAGGAGGAGGAGGAGGAGAGGAGGAGGAGGATGACGATGAGGAGGAGGAAAAGAAGGGGGGGAGGAGCAGGAGGAGGAGGAGTAGGAGGAGGATAAGGAGGAGGATAAGGAGGAGGCGGAGGAGGAGGATGAGGAGGAGGACGGGGAGGGGAGGAGGAGGAGGGGAGGAGGAGGAGGAGGAGGAGGAGGAGGAGGGGAGGAGGAAGATGGAGGGGGAGGAAGAGGAGGCGGAGGAGGAGGAGGCGGAGGAGGAGGATCAGGGGGAAGAGGAGGAAGCTGAGGATGAGGAAGAGGAGAAGGCGGAGGAAGAGGAGGAGGAGGATGAGGAGGAGGATGAGGATGAGGAGGAGGACGGCGAGGATGAATAATACTAATACTAAGAACACTACGCAGAAGGCGACGCCGAATACTAATACTAAGACGACGACTAATGCTACGACTATTGCTACCAGCTTCTGTGATGTTATTAGTACTAGTACTACTACTATTGGTACTCTTATTACTGATCATGCTGCTACAGCTAATAAGAATCCGGCTAATGATATGAGTAGTAACAACGCTACGAATAGTATTACTGATAGTTCTAACAATTCAAATGCGAGCGGAAAGGGGAGGATGATGCGGATGATGAGGAGGATGGGGAAGAGTAGGAGGAGGATGACGACGAGCAGGATGATGAGGAGGAGGAGGAGGAGGAGGAGGATGAGGAATGAGGAGGAGGAGGGGGAGGAGGAGGAGAATGAGGAGGAGGAGGATGAATTAAGGGGAGGAGGAGGCGGAGGAGGAGGAGGAGGATGGGATGAAGAGGAGGAAGATGAGGAGGATGAGGAGGAGAGGAGGATGGGGAGGAAGGGGAGGAAGAGGATGAGGTGGAGGAGGAGGCGGAGGATGATGAGGAAGAGGAGGAGGAGGCGAAGGAGGAGGATGGAGGATGAGGAGGAGGAGGGGAGGAGGAGGAGGACGATGAGGAGGAGGAGGGGAGGAGGAGAGGAGGATGGGGAGGAGGAATCGGATGAGGAGAAGGATGAGGATGCGGAGGAGGAGGCGGAGGAGGATGAGGAGGATGAAGGAGGAGGAGGAGGAGGAGGAGGAGGAGGAAGGAGGAGGAGGAGGATGAGTGGCGGAGGAGGAGGAGGAGGAGGAGAAGGAGGAGGAGGACGATGAGGAGGAGGAGGAGGATGATGGTGAGGAGGAGGAGAACGAGGCTGATGAGGAGGGTGATGAGGATGAGGAGGAAGAGGAGGAGGAGGATGATGATGCTGATGATGATGAGGAGGAGGAGGACGAGGATGAGGAATAAATGGAGGAGGAGGCGGAGGAGGAGGCGGAGGACGAGGCGGAGGAGGAGGAGGAAGAGGAGGATGATGGCCAGGAAGATCAGGAGGACGATGAAGATAACACCAGGAAGATGAGCGACGACGAGGACGAGTAATACGAGGATGAGGATGATGATGTTGATGCTGCTGATGATGATGACGGTGCTGATTATGATGATGCTGATATTGTCGATGATGACGTTGCTGATCATGATGATGCTGATGCTGCTGCTGATGATGATGGTGATGCTGATGCTGATGATGCTGATGCTGCTGATGCTGATGACGGTTATGATGATGGTGCTGATGTCGCGGATCATGATGATGCTGATGATGATGCTGCTGCTGATGATGATGTTGAGGATGACTAGGATGATGATGGTGGTGCTGACTGATGGTGGTGATGGTGGTGATGGTGATGCTGATGATGCTGCTGCTGATGATGATGCGGTTGACGATTCTGATGATGCTGATGCTGCTGACACTGATGACGATGCCGACGATGCCGATGATGCTGATGCTGATGGCGGTGCTGCTGATGATGATGCTGATGATGCTGATGCTGCTGATGATGATGATGATGATGATACTGTTTCCGATGATGATGCTGATGGTGCTGCTGATGACGATGCTGATGATGATGATGATGATGATGATGATGATGATGATGATGATGATGAGGAACATGATGCTGATGATGATGATGATGACGATGCGGGTGCTACTGATGCTGATGGTGTCGGTGCTGATGATGCTGATGTCGCGGATGATGATTCTGATGATGGTGATGATGATGACGACGATTCTGATGATGCTGATGATGATGCTGATGCTGATGAGGCTGTTGCGGCTGCCGATGATGATGATTATGCTGATGACGTTACTGCTGCTGACGATACTGATCATGCTGTTGCTGCTGCTGGTGATGTTGCTGATGACGATGAAGATGGTGATGATGCTGATAATGATGATGCTGACGATGATGATGACGATGATGCTGAGGATGCCACTGTTGTTGCTGATGACCATGATGCTGATGCTGACGATAATGCTGATTAGTATGATGATGAAGCTGATGACGATGATGCTGATGATGCTGATGATGATGATGATGATGACGATGCCTCGGTTGATGATGATGATGTTGCTGCTGATGATGATGATGATGGTGATGATGCTGATGATGTTGCTGATGATGATGATGATGATGATGATGAGAATGAGGATGAGGATGAGGATGATGATGATGATGACGATGATGATGATGATGATGATGATACTGATGCTGCTGATGATGATGATGATGATGATGCTGCTGATGATGATGATGCTGATGATGATGATGATGCTGATGATGCTGATGATGATGATACTGATGACGATGCTGATGATGATGATGATGATGATGATGCTGATGATGCTGCTGATGATGATGATGATGATGATGATGATGATGATGATGATGATGATGATGATGATGATGATGATGATGATGATGATGATGATGATGATGATGATGATGATGATGATGATGATGATGATGATGATGATGATGATGATGATGATGATGATGATGAGGAGGATGAGGAGGAGGAGGAGGAGGAGGAATATGATGAAGATGATGAGGATGGAGGGAGGAGGATGAGGAGCAGGAGACTAGGAGGAGGCGGAGGGAATAGGAGGGGGGGAAGAGGAGAGGAGGGGAGGAGGAGGAGAGGAGGAGGATGAGGAGGAGGAGGAGAGGAGGAGGAGGAGGAGGAGGAGGAGGAAGGAGGGAGGAGCAGGAGAGGAGAGGAGGAGGAGGAGGAGTGAGGAGGGGAGGAGAGGCAGGAGGAGGAGGAGGAAGGAGGAGGGGAGGAGAGGAGGAGGAGGAGGAGGAGGAGGAGGCGGAGGAGGAGGAGGAGGAGGAGGAGGAGGAGAGGAGGAGGAGGGAGGAGGAGGAGAGGCCAGGAGGAGGAGGAGAGGAGGAGGAGGAGAGGGGAGGAGAAGAGGAGGAAAGAGGAGGAGGAGGAAGGATGAGGAGGAGGAGGGAGGAGCGAAGGAGGAGGGAGATGAGGAGGAGGAGGAGGAGGATGAGGGGGCGGAGGAGGAGGAGAGGAGGAGGAGAGGGGGAGGAGGAGGAGGAAGAAGAGGACGAGGAGGAGGCGGCGGAGGCGGAGGGGAAGAGGAGGAGAGGTATGAGGAAGGATGAGGAGGAAGATGAGGAGGAGGAGGCGGAGGAGGAGGAGGAGGAGGAGGAGGAGGAGGAGAAGGATGAGGAGGATGGAGAGTGAGGAGGAGGGAGGAGGAGGGAGGAGGGAGGCGGAGGAGGAGGAGGCGTCGGAGGAGGAGGAGGAGAAGGAGGATGAGGCGGATGATGATGATGGTGATCATGATGATGATGATGATGCTGATGCTGATGCTGATGCTGATGATTATGATGATGCTGATGATGACGATTGCGATGCTGATGCTGATGATGCTGATGATGATGCTGATGATGCTGATACTGATGATGATGCTGATGCTGATGCTGATGATGACCATGAAGAGGAGTAGGAGGAGGCGGATGCTGAGGAGGAGAAGGAATACGATGATGATGATGCCGATGCTGATGGTGATGCTGCTGATGCTGATGATGCTCATGATGTTGATGTTGATGATGATGATGATGATGATGATGATGATGATGATGATGATGATGATGATGATGATGCTGATGATGATGATGATGATGATGATGGATGATGAGATGATGATGATGATGATGATGCGAGCTGTTGATGCTGATGGGAGGATGATGCTGATGCTGATGATGATGTTGTGATGATGATTGATGATGATATGATGAGGAGGCGGAGGAGGAGGAGGAGGAGGAGGAGGAGGACGAGGAGGAAGAGGATGCGATGAGGAGAGGAGGAGGAGGAGGAAGAGGAGGAGGGAGGAGGAAGGAGGACGGAGGAGGGAGGAGGGAGGAGGAGGAGGAGGAAGAGCAGGAGGGAGGAGGAGGAAGGACGGCGGAGGGAGGAGGGAGGAGGGAGGGCGGAGGGAGGAAGGAAGGAGGGAGGAGGGAGGAGGAATGAGGGAGCAGGGGGGATGGAGGAGGAGGAGGGAGGAGGGGTGAGGGAGGAGTGAGGAGGGAGGAGGGAGGGGGGGAGGAGAGAGGAGGGAGGCGGGACGCGGGAGGAGGGAGGAGGGAGGCGGGAGGAGGGAAGAGTCAGGAAGGGTGAGGGATGCGGGATGAGGGATGAGGCTGATGCTGATGCTGATAATGATGATGACGATGATGATGCTGATGATGATGATGATCAGTATGCTGATGTTGTTAATGATGATGATGTTGTTGATGATTATGATGATGCTGATGCTTCTGCATATGATGATGCTGATGATGATGATGATTCTGATGATAATGATGCTGATGAGGATGATGCTGTCGATGCTGATGATGTTGCTGTTGATGATGCTGATGATGCTGATCATGACGATGTTGATGCTGATGCTGCTGCTGATGATGATGCTGATGCTGATGTCGCTGATGCTGATCATGCTGATGATGCTGCTGATGCTGATGCTGATCATGATGCTGCTGATGCTGATGCTGATGCTGATGATACTGGTGCTGCTGATGCTGATTATGATAACGATGCTGGTGATGATGGTGGTGCTGATGATGATTATGATGATTATGATGATGCTGATGATGCTGATGATGATGCTGACGATGATGATGACGCTGATGATACTGATACTGATGTTGCTGATGATGATGATAATGATCATGATGCTGATGTTGATGCTGATGATGATGCTGCTGCTGATGCTGATGATGATGAGGGGGGGGGAGACATATGATGATGATGCTGATGATGATGATGATGATGTTGGTGGTGGTGGTGGTGATGATGATTATGAAGATGATAATGATGATGCTTCTGATGATTATGATGATGATGCTGATGATGATGATAATGATGGTGATGATGATGATGATGATGATGATGATGATGATGATGCTGATGATGATGATGATGATGGTGATGATGCTGATGCTGATGATGCTGCTGATGATGATGTTGTTGCTGATGATGATGATGATGTTGCTGATGATGATGCTGCTGATGATGA
>CAUYUJ010017899.1:135793-173293 GCA_963575745.1 Prorocentrum cordatum
AGGAGCAGGAGGAGCAGGAGGAGTTTGAGGAGGAGGAGAAGGAGGATGAGGAGGAGGAGGAGGAGGAGGAGCAGGAGGAGGAGGAGGAGGGGAAGGGGAGTGAGGGAGTGAGCGATGCGCTCTCCAAACTGGACCGGGAAGGGGGCGAGGGTGACGCGCTGACACAAGCAATCCGAGTGGACCATCGAAAGTATACGTTCTGCAGTTTTCCTTTCCTCTAAATGTTCGCGAAATCGGCCCCCATGGATCTCGATCACTTCCCTGCGGCCAGCTTTTCCTCCTGACTTGTTTTGTAGGGTCCCGGGGACGGCAAACGTCCTCTGGAGACTGAAAACTCTGGAAAGCCTGCCAACAGTCCGTCGCGATTTTTTTTGCAACGCCTGGATCTGAGAGTTCTTGTTCTTCGAAGGACTGGGAGGGCAGGGCGTACAGCTTGGACTACCTGACTGGCGCCCAGATCTTCAAGGTCGGCGGCGACATCGGGACGCACACCAACGCGGCCGCCGTGTACGACCCGGGCCACAATGTCCTGGTGGCTCTCGGGGTCAAGCACTACGAGAACGGCCGCTGCAATCCTTACCCGGCACCTGGTATCCTCCCTTCGTGCTGGACGTGGTCGGTCAGGGGCAACGTTAGGGGTGTGCGTGTGTGTGTGTGTGTGTCTTTTCCGTAGCCCCTCTGGATCAAGGCCGTCTGGGCTCGAGCACGCCCCTGGCCAGGTGCGGTGTTCTGGCCCTGGCATGATGGAGACCGCGGCGGCGCGGCGACGGCGGCAGGCCCGTGCCGCTGCCGGTCGCCGCTTGGCTGCCGCCGCCGCCGGCGCCCCGGTCGTCGCGGGCCCGCCGGGGCTCTGGCGCCGCTGGCGCTGCGGATGCTGCTGGCGCGACAGGCGCCGCCGCTCTCGGCGGCGCGCTTGCTGCTGCGAGCGCTTCTGGCGCTGCTGGCGCCGCCGCCTCGACCTTCGCTACCGACGCCCCCTGGGCGGTCGGCGCGGGCTGGGCTGCTCGCCCTCTCGCCCCCGCGGGCGCCCTGGGCGCTGCCGACGCCCCCGGGCATGTCGGCGCGGCCGTCCTGCTGGCGCTGCCGGCGCGGCCGGCGCCCCCTCGGCCGCCGCTGCCAGCGCCGCCGACGCCCCGTGTGCGGTCGGCACGGCCAGCGCGGCTTGGCCGCTCGCCTCGGCCGGCAGCGTGGGCGCCGCCGACGCCTTCGGGAGCGTTGGCGCGCCCCGCGCCCTCCTGTGGGCCCCCGCGCCCTGCGCTGCTGGCGCCGCTGATGCTGCCGACGCCGCTGGCCTTGGCGCTGTCGGCGCCGCCGGCGCTCCAGGCGCGGCCGCCGCCGCCGCTGCGGGCGCCTGCGCTGTGGCCGCCGCTGCTGCTGCTGCTGCTGCTGCTGCTGCTGCTGCTGCTGCCCGCGCGGGCCCCTGGCTGGCCGCGGCCAGACTGGCGCTGGCCGCCGAGTTCGCGGCCGCCGACGTCGCGGCGCACGCCGGCGCGTGCGTGGTGGAGGAGGATGAGGAGGACGGGGGAGGACTTGGGACAGGACGTGGGGAAGGCCGTCGCAGTTGGCGGGGAGGGCGACGTGTGCGACGCTGTTCTGGCGACGCCTGCATCCTCCGCAGCTTAGCCGAGAGCATCGACGCCAGCGTCTGCCTGACCCCGGCAGCGCCGTCGTGACCAGCTTGGGTGCCCGGCGGATTCGACAGTGGAGGGCGTCGAGGAGGGCGTCGAGGAGGGCGTCGAGGAGGGAAGGAGGCGCAGGAGGTGGTGGACGAGGAGGGGTAGTTCGTCGACGCGGAGGCTGAGGAGGCGAACGTGGAGGTGAAGAGGGGCATGGCCCAAGTCTTCGCCATGGGCGCGGACGACGTGGATGATGATGATGGTGTTGATGATGCTGCTGATGATGATGATGATGATGATGATGATGGTGATGATGATGATGATGATGATGATGATGATGATGATGCTGCTGATGATGATGATGATGATGAGTATGATGATGATGATGATGATGATGATGATGATGATGATGATGATGATGATGATGATGATGATGATGATGATGATGAAGAAGATGTTGATGATGATCATGATGCTGGTGATGAGGATGAGGATGAGGATGATGACAATAATGATGATGATGAGGAGGAAGAGAAGGAGGTGGAGGAGGCCCGCGGAACCTCGGCTCCCGAGGAATCGACGGCCGCTTCTCCAGGATCTCCACGCGGCTCTTCCCTCGCTGGCGACCCCCCCCCCCGCGTTGCGCCCGCGTGGGCCAGGCGCGCGGGATCGCTCAGTTTTTTGTCCACTGCCGCACTCCGTGGTGCTGCGGGGAGGCAGGAAAGAGGAGAGGAGGGAGGTTCGGCGGGCCCTGGTCCTTTCGGCCCCCCCTCGCCGACATCGCGCCCGTGCGGGCCTGGCCGAGGCCAGGACGCCGATTTTCACTTTACTACTGCCGCGTCTCGTGGCGCCCCCCGCACTCCCCCGGGGGGGGGGGGAGGGGGCGCGGACCGTGGCAGCGATGGCCGTGACAGAAACCAGCGGGGCTTCTTTCGAGCCTCGCCAGGGCCCTGATGGGACCTCCACATCCCCCATACCTGGTAGCAATTGCGGTATCAGAGACCAGCGGGCCGAACCTGGTGGCGATGGCGGAGTCAGGAACCAGCGGGCCTCCCCTGAGCCTCGCCAAGGCTCAGGGGGAACATTCCTTTCTCCCGTTATTGCCGCGTTCCGTGGCGCCCCTGAAGCTGGTGGCAATGGCGGTGTCAGAGACCAGCGGGCCGAACCTTGTAGTTTCACACCCGTTATCGCGGCATTCCGCTACACTCCCAGTCGTGGCGCGTCGGATGCTAGTGTCTGTTCACCTGGTGGCGTGCTCGGGGAGAGGGGGGGCCCTGGCGGTGTCAGAAACCAGCGGGCCGAACCTGGTAGAGATGGCGGAGTCAGAAACCGGCGGGCCTCTCCTGAGCCTCGCCAGGACTCGGGGGGAACCCCCATCTCTCCCGGGTTAGCCGTTTTTTTTTCAGCGGCGCTCCTGGACAGAGCAACGACGGCGGTGTCAGAAGCCAGAAGGCCACTCACGGTCCCTTGCAAGCCCCCGAATGCACGCTTACTGCGGGCGGTGCCGCCGCTGTTTGGGGTACACCTGGTCAGAGCCTCGTCGCCGCGCTGAGGACCCGCCACGAAAGGCCGCCGCCCAGAGGCGCGCGGGCCAACGCGTCTGGCAGTGGCACTCCTGGATCGCGAAGGGGTGCTGTGTCAGGCATGCCAGAACCACCTGTCCAAGGCTGCGACGACACGGTGGCGCCAGAAGGGGCTGGGAAACCCTCGCCAGCGTCTGGCGTCCCCAGCAGTGGATTCCCTGGCATCTGGGACCGCGTGCGGAGAAAGACGGCCAGGTTCACAAAAACCAGAGTTCTCAAGGTGACGCCGTACCGGGACAGCCCTCCGGTCTCGAGGTGGCCCCCCTGGTCCGCCCTGGAAGCCAGGGGGTCCTTCCCACCCCGTTGTCGCGACGATCGCATTTGGTGCCGCTGCTCGTCCTGGAGAACCCTCGTCGCCACGGCTGGGTAGCAGAACCCAGCAGCGCAGCTGTGAACAGCAGGACGGGCGCCAACAACACCATTGGGAACATGACGAAGGATGCCCGCAACGCGCCCGCGAGCAGCAGGATTTTCCCCAGCAGCAACATCGTGAGCAGGACGAAAAACCCCAGCAACTCGACCGCGCGCAGTACGATGGGCTCCAGCACCACGACCGCGAGCAACCAAACGGGCTCCAGCATCGCGACTTCGGGCGGCCAGGCAGACGCCGCTGGGCGGACCAAGCCGACGACAGCGACGCCGAACCCGACACGCTTGGGCCCGACGCCCCACTCGACGCCACTGCCGGCGCCCAGCCCTGTACCCCTCCCGCCCTGTCCGCTGCCCCTTCCGACGCCCGCGCCCGCCCCGTGCCTGCCAATCGGGGCGTTGCGTGGTCTCCGTCCTTGCGGCCCCCCCGCCGGCTCCCGATGTCCCCCAGTGCTCTCCCGCGACGACGGCCGTGGACGATTCCGGCGCCGCGGGCAGCTTCAGCGCCAGCCCGCGGGGGGGAACGCTTCGGCGTGCAGGGCGCAACCTCCTGTTGTTCGTCAAGCTCACCTGGGCCGCGGCGCCAGACGCCCGTGACCAATGGGACTCGTTCGTTTCGGATTTTAGGGAAAAGGGCATAGGGCGGGCGCGTCCCGAGGATGTCCCAACCCTCGTCCCGCTCGACTTCCTCGGCTCGAAGGGGACCATCGTGGTCCAGGTCAGGAGGACGCTGCAGGCTGGTGGTGGGGCGGCCTGGCGCAGGTTTAGTGTTCGGCACGACGGTGGGGCCCACGACCTCGGTTGGCACGATGCCACCTTCCTCCGCCGCTTCTTCGCCAGCATGAGCCAGTTTGAGCACCCGTGTGCCGCCGCCCCAGGGGGGCCCGTCCGCGCGGGCCAGCGAACAGCGCGGCCGCCCTGCCGCCCAACTGGCGGGTCCCCGCCGCCCTTCCCGCGCGCCCACACCCCGGCGTTGCGAGCCTCCTGTCTGTCGCGTCCTGCCCTGCTGGCCCACCGTCCAGGTGCCTCAGTGCCCCCGCGCTCGTCGCGACCGCTGCCCCCCCCCCCCGCCCAGTTGGCGGTTCCATGCCCGTCGCTGCCCGCCCTGCCGGCCGACGCGCCCGCCCGCCCAACAGGTGGTCCCTTCGCCTCCCTGTTCGTGGTCATTTCTCCCTCCCCCTGTCCGCTTTCCTTGAGGCGTGTGGCCCTTTGGGCTGGGCGCCTTTCCGCACCTGGCTTGGCACCTCCTCGGTTCCCTCCCTCACCTCCCCACATTGCGCCGTACTTCCCGTTTGTGACGCGCGTCGCTCTCTCACTGTCCCCTGCACCATTTCGGTGCTTCTCTGCTGCACCGCGGTGGACCGCCCACAAGGCCGCCCCGCGTTGCTACCCGGCTTCGGCACCTTTCGGTGCCCCCCTCCTTCCGCGGCAGCCCCGCGTTGCCTCCTCCTGTTGCGTGGCTGTTCCGCCCCGCCCTGCGGGCGCCTGGGACGCTCCGCCGCCTCCTGTCCCGCCTGTTCCGGCCCCATGGCCACCTGGCGCGCCCCGGGCCGCCGCAATACTCCTGTCATTGCCTCTGCCACCGCTCTCGCTTCCGCACGGCTCAGTGCTTTGCCTTTTCTTCGGCGCGCCGCGGTACCTCTGCCGGGTGTCCCACTGCGCCCGCCCGCCAGCTCCAGCTGCTGGCAGTCGCCCTCCCGCCACCCTTGCCACCGTGGTTCGCCACGGCCGCCCACCGCGCTCTGGCCCTGCGCGCCTGGCTGCTGCTGTCCCCCCCTGGCTGTTCATCGTCGAACTTTTCGGCGTCTGAGCGTTCCTTTCTCCTTTCGGCCGTCCCCACCCTGTCTCTGCCCGTTGGCCAAATCGCTAATTCGTGTCCCTTTCTAGCTTCTCGCTGGAGCGGAGTTCGCCGCTTCGCCGCTGACGAATGTGTGTGTGTGTGTGTGTGTGTGTGTGTGTGTGTCTTGGCATTGCTCGGACGTGTGCATTTTTTCGGCGCGGACCACCGGGGAGCATCTAGGATCATTATCCTGGCAACGCAACCTAACAGCGATGAGTAGGAGCATATCTGGAAGCATTCCCCCCAAAATTCAGATGAGAATCCTGTTGTAGAATTCTGCTGTTCTCGCAGTCGTAGTCGCATTCGCGATGGCAGTCGCAGTGGCAACGGCAGTCGCAGTCACAGCCTCAGCCTCAGCCTGCCTCAGCCTCAGCCTCAGCCTCAGCCTCAGCCTCAGCCTCAGCCTCAGCCTCAGCCTCAGCCTCAGCCTGCTTCAGCCTCAGCCTCAGTCTGCCTTCAGCCTCGGCCTCAGCCTCAGCCTGCCTCAGCCTCAGCCTGCCTCAGCCTCAGCCTCAGCCTCAGCCTGCCTCAGCATCAGCCTGCCTCAGCCTCAGCCTCAGCCTCAGCCTCAGCCTGCCTCAGCCTCAGCCCTCAGCCTCAGCCTCAGCCTGCCTCAGCCTCAGCCTCAGCCTCAGCCTCAGCCTCAGCCTGCCTCAGCATCAGCCTCAGCCTCAGCCTCAGCCTGCCTCAGCCTCAGCCTCAGCCTGCTTCAGCCTCAGCCTCAGTCTGCCTTCAGCCTCGGCCTCAGCCTCAGCCTGCCTCAGCCTCAGCCTGCTCAGCCTCAGCCTCAGCCTCAGCCTCAGCCTCAGCCTCAGCCTCAGCCTCAGCCTCAGCCTCAGCCTGCCTCAGCCTCAGCCTCAGCCTGCCTCAGCCTCAGCCTCAGCCTGCTTCAGCCTCAGCCTCAGTCTGCCTTCAGCCTCGGCCTCAGCCTGCCTCAGCCTCAGCCTGCATCAGCCTCAGCCTCAGCCTCAGCCTGCCTCAGCATCAGCCTGCCTCAGCCTCAGCCTCAGCCTGCCTCAGCCTCAGCCTCAGCCTGCTTCAGCCTCAGCCTCAGTCTGCCTTCAGCCTCGGCCTCAGCCTCAGCCTGCCTCAGCCTCAGCCTGCATCAGCCTCAGCCTCAGCCTCAGCCTGCCTCAGCATCAGCCTGCCTCAGCCTCAGCCTCAGCCTGCCTCAGCCTCAGCCTCAGCCTGCTTCAGCCTCAGCCTCAGTCTGCCTTCAGCCTCGGCCTCAGCCTCAGCCTGCCTCAGCCTCAGCCTGCATCAGCCTCAGCCTCAGCCTGCCTCAGCATCAGCCTCAGCCTCAGCCTCAGCCTCAGCCTGCCTCAGCCTGCCTCAGCCTCAGCCTCAGCCTGCTTCAGCCTCAGCCTCAGTCTGCCTTCAGCCTCGGCCTCAGCCTCAGCCTGCCTCAGCCTCAGCCTGCATCAGCCTCAGCCTCAGCCTCAGCCTGCCTCAGCATCAGCCTGCCTCAGCCTCAGCCTCAGCCTGCCTCAGCCTCAGCCTCAGCCTGCTTCAGCCTCAGCCTCAGTCTGCCTTCAGCCTCGGCCTCAGCCTCAGCCTGCCTCAGCCTCAGCCTGCATCAGCCTCAGCCTCAGCCTCAGCCTGCCTCAGCATCAGCCTGCCTCAGCCTCAGCCTCAGCCTGCCTCAGCCTCAGCCTCAGCCTGCTTCAGCCTCAGCCTCAGTCTGCCTTCAGCCTCGGCCTCAGCCTCAGCCTGCCTCAGCCTCAGCCTGCATCAGCCTCAGCCTCAGCCTCAGCCTGCCTCAGCATCAGCCTGCCTCAGCCTCAGCCTCAGCCTGCCTCAGCCTCAGCCTCAGTCTGCTTCAGCCTCAGCCTCAGTCTGCCTTCAGCCTCGGCCTCAGCCCCAGCCTGCCTCAGCCTCAGCCTGCCTCAGCCTCAGCATCAGCCTGCCTCAGCATTCAAAATGTGTCCCGGGAATGGAGTTCTGGGATTTCGAAGTAGCCTACAGTTGGCTCCGGGCATTCAAACTCATGCCCAGGAATGGAGTTGTGGGAACTCGAAGACCACGAAGTGGCTTACAGTTGGCTCCGGGCATTCAAAATGTGCCCCGGGAATGGAGTTCTGGGAACTCGAAGAGCACGAAGTGGCCTACAGTTGGCTCCGGGCATTCAAAATGTGGCCCGGGAATGGAGTTCTGGGAACTCGAAGAGCACGAAGTGCCCTACAGTTGGCTCCGGGCATTCAGAATGTGGCCCGGGAACGGAGTTCTGGGAACTCGAAGAGCACGAAGTGCCCTACAGTTGGCTCCGGGCATTCAGAATGTGGCCCGGGAACGGAGTTCTGGGAACTCGAAGACCACGAAGTGGCCTACAGTTGGCTCCGGGCATTCAGAATGTGGCCCGGGAATGGAGTTCTGGGACCTCGAAGACCACGAAGTGTGTAACTGTTGGCTAAACAAAATCCCCGGCACCCTCCCCCGGATCGCGCCCAGACCCCCATGGAGCGTCATGATGCTCTCTTTTGACCCTATTAGAAACCTATCAGTCTTCGCTGTTAGGTAATTATGCGGAAAAGAAAGCGCCCGAAACCGAAACATGCATGGGGAATAGACGCCCGAGCGATGGCAGTGTGTGTGCGTATGTTTCGAGGAATTGCGTATCCCATGAGGCGCACCCCTGCGAGGTTTTCGGACATTCTCTGCGGTTCCTCGGCGGTTTCCCAGCATCGGGGTGCCCTCGAGCAGCTGCGCTCGCCGAGATCATTCTCGGGGTGCCTAAATCATCCCGAACGGTCACCCGAGACCCGAGTTATTCTAGGCCTCCTAGATCGGGTCGGAGTGGGTGGTGTCGGGGGATCGCGCCGCATCGGCGGTGCATCGGCGATGCAGCTCGATGTGGAGCCTGATTTTCTCCACGCCGATGTCGCCGATGCTTCACCGACGTCGCCGATGCATCGCCGATGCGGCGTGATCCTCCGACCCTATGTGCCCGGACCCCATCCAGGAGGCCTCCAGTTATGGCCCCAAGACCACCACGGCATAGACTCAGGGGGGCACCAGGGCATAGACTCAGGGGGGCAATGCGTCAACTCTCCTGGCGCCCATGTCCCAGCGATGGGGGAGGGGGCCCGATAGCCCACCCTGCCCAGCAACGTGCGGGCTCGCTGTCGGGGGCTTGTCGCCGTTTTTCATCGGCGATTTATCGCCGATTCAAGGCCGATGTTCCCCTCCTTGGGCAGGTCCCTGTCGAAAATGCCTCCCCTCTCCCTCCCCTCCTCCTCCTCCTCCTCCTCCTCCTCCTCCTCCTCCTCCTCCTCCTCCTCCTCCTCCTCCTCCTCCTCCAGGTCGGGCACGCCTGGCTTCATCCGCGGCTACAACGCCACCTCCGGCAGGAAGCTGTGGGAAGTGGACACGCCGGAGCCGCCGGCCAGCGCCAGCGTCGGCAAGCTCAACAGCCCTTCGTTCCACACGCGCCTCGCCGTCACCATGGGCCACAACTGCTACCTTGGCTCCCCCTCCAAGTTCTGGCTCATGGACCCGAACACCGGCGACATCAGGAAGATGCTCGAGGGGCCGACGCTGTGGACTGGCTTCTGTGCCGGTGACAAGGCCCTCCTTCTCCTCCTCCTCCTCCTCCGCTTCCTCCTCCTTCTCCTGCGCCTCCTCCTCAGGAGGGTGCCGACATCCGCCGGGCCATGGGCGGGAGGGAGAAGTGCTCGCCGAACAGCTGGTCCACGCCCGTGATCGATTCGGCTGGCGACGTGTACGTCGGCAACCAGGTGGGGTGGTGGTGGTTGTGTGGTCCCAGGCCTTCAGCGTCTTGAACAAAAATGTGTAAGTTGGCCGTGCTTGAGTCGCATAGCGGCAGTCACGGTGGGCCTGGGAAACTCGCCTGCAGATTTTGCAATCAGTGTGTGTTCGGGATCCTGACTTTGACGAGTGTTGGTGCCAGTCGTTTCAATTTTTCTCAGGGCCGTCTTGGCGTCCCTTGGGGATGTAAGCTGTCTGCGGAGCCAACAGAGGGCGTTTGGGGGTCCATGGGGCAATGAGTGCGTGAAGCTTTACTTCTGAAGACGTCCCGAGCGAAGCAACATGTTCTTGGTATATGCAGAATCTCCTCCGACGGCGAAAGCGGCAATGCTTTGAGATTAGGAGTCCCCTATGAAGCCGATATTTCGAGGATGTCTCGAGGGAAGCGGCAATCTTTTTAGATCCAGATTCTCGTCCGAAACCAATTTAGTCGAGGATGTTTCGAATGAGAACAGTCATTTTATTAGATTTCGAGTCCCCTCCGAAGCTTATCAGTCGAGGATTTCTGGAGCGAGATGGCCATTTTTGAGGGGATGGGCACGAAACCTGTCACACTGCAGCAGCATCAGTGGGGCAGCGGAATGCGTGGAGCCGCTCCCCGCATGCCTTTACTTCCTCCGTCCTCCTCAATTCCACCGTCTACACTCGAATCTTCACACGGCGAAGGCCGGCACGGGGCCCGCCGATGGGGGCAGGCACCGTCGCCCCACTTCCCTTGGGCCTGGTCGCTGCTGTCCGGGACAGTACGGCGGGGGCGTTGGTCAAGGAATGTTCCCACGAGGCTGCAGACCCTGGATGGTTCCTCATTTGATGAGGGCTGCGGTGGATATCCAAGGCCAGTCCACAACAGGCCCTGGATTCCATATCCAATGGTTCCTTTGTCCAACGCCCTTACCGTTAGGATCGTGCGGGAATGGAAGCTGAGGAGGGTACGGAGGAAAACCCAGAGGGGAGGCAGAGGCAGAAGTGAGAATTGGAGATAGGGGGAATGGCAGGGGGAGGATTTGGAGGAGGAAAAGGGGAGGAACGGGCGGAGTAGTAGTAGTAGTAGTAGTAGTAGTAGTAGTAGTAGTAGTAGTAGTAGTAGTAGTAGTAGTAGTAGTAGTAGTAGTAGTAGTAGTAGTAGTAGTAGTAGTAGTAGTAGTAGTAGTAGTAGTAGTAGTAGTAGTAGTAGTAGTAGTAGTTAGTAGTAGTAGTAGTAGTAGTAGTAGTAGTAGTAGTAGTAGTAGTAGTAGTAGTAGTAGTAGTAGTAGTAGTAGTAGTAGTAGTAGTAGTGTAGTAGTAGTAGTAGTAGTAGTAGTAGTAGTAGTAGTAGTAGTAGTAGTAGTAGTAGTAGTAGTAGTAGTAGTAGTCGTAGTAGTAGTAGTAGTAGTAGTAGTAGTAGTAGTTGTAGTAGTAGTAGTAGTAGTAGTAGTAGTAGTAGTAGTAGTAGTAGTAGTAGTTGGTAGTAGTAGTAGTAGTAGTAGTAGTAGTAGTAGTAGTAGTAGTAGTAGTAGTAGTAGTAGTAGTAGTAGTAAGTAGTAGTGTAGTGTAGTAGTAGTAGTAGTAGTAGTAGTAGTAGTAGTAGTAGTAGTAGTATAGTAGTAGTAGTGTAGTAGTCGTAGTAGTATTAGTAGTAGTAGTAGTAGTAGTAGTAGTAGTAGTAGTAGTAGTAGTAGTAGTCGTAGTCGTAGTCGTAGTCGTAGTCGTAGTCGTAGTCGTAGTCGTAGTCGTAGTCGTCGTCGTCGTAGTAGTAGTAGTAGTAGTAGTAGTAGTAGTAGTAGTAGTAGTAGTAGTAGTAGTAGTAGTAGGAGGAGAATGAGGATCTTATACTCTTATGCCCTCTCGGGTTACAAACATGACACTTCGAGTCCGCTCAACGCAAAATGGTGCAGGAGGATGTGGAGGAATGTGTGGTTGAGGAGGATGAGGAGGAGTGACAGGATGACGGTGATGAGGTGGAGGAGTGCTGGTGAGGTGCGAGGAGGTGATATCATGGTGAGGGGCTTGTGAGGATAATGTGAAGGAAGAGGGCGCAGATAAGGAGGAGGCTGAGGAGAAGGAGGAGGGAACGCAACAGTAGGGGCAGGTGCAGGTGGTTGTTCGGATGGAGGAGGTGGAGGAGGAGGATGACGGCGGGGACAGCGACCACGTCGTCCACGAAGGCGACGACCACAAAGATATGGACGACGACGGCGACGACGACGACGAAGAACTCGACGACAACCACGATGATGGGCTGTACGCCCCTGAGGGGACAGACACCAGCGGCCCACTCTTGTCGCAGGTGGTCGCTGTGATGCAAACGTAGCCAGGTGGGATGGCCGTGGACAGACTTTTTGGGGGCGTGGTGGGCGCAGAAGAGGGCCACGTAAAGGTGTGTCTTATACGGCCCCGGCGGGCAGGAGAACATAGAAAAACTGGCTTCAGACACAGTTCGAAAATTAACCCAAACGCATCGAAAACGGCGGGCGAAACCACAAGAGGCAGACCAGGAGGCACAAGGGGCCCGAGAAGATGTGTTCGGACCTTTGGAAGGGCCTTCAGGGGCCACCGCGGGGCGCCCAGGACGGGTGCAAAAAGCTCCAAGAGGGTGGCCAGACGGTCCAAGATTTCTCCGAGATGCCTTGGGATGGCCCACGAGTCCGTCAAGATATCCCAAGGTAGCTGGAGAGGCACCACGAGTGTCACGAGAGATCCCAAGAGACCCCACAGGGGCGGGAATGCGAGACCGAGGCGGCCCAAATCGGCACCGTGCAGTGGAAGGCTTCGAGGCAGCCCAAGAGGGCCCCAACAACGTGCCAAGTTTGCCCAAGATGGCCCCAAAAGGCCCCCAGTCTGGAGAGGACCCAAGCGGTGCCCAGAGGCGTCTGGACGTTTCTCCCGCGTGAAGACGTCTTCGATGTGGGTGCACAGGTGGCGGAGCGGGCAGCGGACGCCCAGGACGCTCACTGGTTGGTGGGGCACCCTAGCTCTGGAGTAGACCCACTGGAAGATCCTCAGGCTACCCCTCGATGTCGAGCGGGTGGAGGATGCCTGCTTCACCGCGAAGTCACCGACGAAGGACGCAGAGCGCCAGCTCGCACGTCGCCGCCAAGTACCTCGCACGCGTCATAGGCGACGGACCCGCCTGGTAGGTGATCCATCCGGATTTGCTCGTCACTCGGGGCTGCGACGCCCAGAAATAGTGTGGGAGGGAGAACTTCCCCTCCAAATGGCCGCGTTCGTGTGCAAACTCGGGGCGTTCCTGCCGCAACTGCCGGAAAGACGGCTGGGCGTGGTTGCAGTACTTGCACGGGTGCGGGCATTGCCGGCGTGTGGATGTAGTCCTCGCACCACTGCGGTAGATGGTGAGAAGTTTCTTGTCGTTCTCGTTCAGCTTGGAGTACCATCTCGCGAAGAAGCGGTGCGACGACGCGTCGACGTCGACATTGTCAACCTCCTCGCTGTCGAGCCGGGTTTGTCGCACCTGCTGGAGGCAGCGGGTGCGCGCGACCGCGCGCAGCGCGTGGGCTGCCTTCTAGTGTGTGGTCCAGAAGCGCTGGGAGTTAGCGCCGCGGACCTGTCGCGTCACCTGCAGGACGCGGTGGTCGTCGGTGGGGGGCACCTCGAGCTGCGCGCCGCGGGTGTCGTCGCTGTACGTGATGAACGTCAGGCCCAGGGACGCGCCGTGCGCCGTGATGGCGTTCTGCACGAAGTCGATCCAGACCAGCTTGGAGTGGGAGACGGCGTGGAGGCTCTGGAGAGCCTGCGAGTACTGCGGATGCAGATTGGTGTGGAGGGCCCAGAAACGGCCGTAGCACCACCAAGTGCAGCGTGTATTGAGCAAGGCCCGGAACAAGCGCCTGGTGTAGTCCGCCGGGACATGGGTCAGCAGCGGCGCCGCCCAGGTCCAGTGTGGCCGGATGTAAGCGATGGCGAGGATGATGCGCACCGCGAAACTGCCCGGGAGGCCGTGCAGAATGCCGATGCCGTTCTCGATCTTTGCCCAGCCCTTTCGCGGCAGGATGGGCGCATAGGGGTGCGTGGGGACGGCCGTGAGGCCGAGGTGCTCGATGCGCTTGGGCGGGTCGTCGGCGACGCTCCAGGTCTGCCGTTTGCTGGCGTTCTCCGTGAAGCCGACGTCGTTGTCGAAACTCGTGATCATGGCGACGTCAGCCGCGAGGGCAGCCTCGTCGGTGCTCCGGTCGTCCATGTACGCCGGGCCGGAGTCGGGCGCCCACGGCGTAAGGGCGCCGACCATAGCATTTGGGGCGAGGCTGTCGCCCTGGAGGAGCCCGCGCTTCGGCCAGATCGGTTGGCTGAGCTCGCCTCCCATCGTGCAGAACCATGGAGCGCGCCACGCCGCCGCGCACAGTCGAGTGATGCGTGGCGGCATGCCCTGCCGCTCGAAAGCGTCCTCCGCGATAGCGAAGTCGATGTTGTCGTGCGCCTTGGACAAGTCGTGTTCCGAGCCCGCCCCGCTGAGAGTGCAGGGGTGGAGCCGCGACGAGATGGCGTGGGTGGCGCTGGTGGCGCGTCGGCACGACCACTGGTGGGTCGGCGGCTCGGGGGCTGCCCCTGCGAGGGCGGACAGCCAGAGGCGCAGGATGCAGGAGCCCACGGCGATGGGCCTCGAGTCGTCCTCGTTCTTCGGAATGGCCGCGATCTTCCAACTGAGCAGTTGCATGGCCGCGGTGTCGTTGATGCCGTCGGTGGCTATCTCGCGGGTGGTGTTGCACCACAAGTTGTAGAGCTCGTGCATGATTTCCGGGGCCAGCCTTGCGACGAGACGGAGCTCCGCGCCCGTCCAGCCGTCGAAGCCAGCCGCGCCCTTGGAGCGTTGGACCGCGTTGTCGAAGACGTGGTAGTAGGGCAGCCAGTCGGTTGCCTGGCCGGAGCGCGGGAAAGCGACGTTTGCCGCTCAGGAGCGCCAGCGCTGGAGGTGGCCGTCGGCGTCGTGGTTGGGTGGGTCCCACTGCTGCTGCCGCGTCTGCCAGAAAGTGTCGACGTCTTGGCGCGCTGCTGGTGGAGTGCCCCTGAACATTGGCGTGGTGGTGGTCCAGAGCGACGTTGGCCACTCAGCGAACTTGGCGCGCCAGCGGGCGGCAGCGTCCTTGGCAGCCAGCCGCTCGCACTCGTTGATCCCTGACGTAAGGACCAGACATCGATGGCGTCGTTGTAGGTGGGAGTGCCGTCGGCCAGCTGGATGTGGCCGTCCAGACCCAAGCGAGCGTAGCAGTCCAGGTGGTGTGGTGAGAGGTACTGCGGACGCGGGTCGCGTCGAAGCACCTCGGCAAAGCGACGTTGGAGTCGAAGTGGACGTCGGTGGGCGACCGTCTGTGGAGGTCGGAAAGATGAGGGCGTGGCAGTCGGGCGCATCTTGGGGGGGGTGCCCTTCGCCCTCTCCCCGGGGCGTGTGATGTAAACCCAGCCGAGCCGGACACCCTCCTTGAGGGTCTGCTCTGCTCGTGCATGCCAGTTGGCCCAGTGGTCGGTCAGGCTGGCGCCGGCGGGTGTGCAAGGCACCTGCTGGTCCACGGCATGCTGAATCAGCTCGACGTCGTCGGGGGTGCGCGTCAGGCCAGCGTAGCCTGCTGTGTGTGTGTGTGTGTGTGTGAGCCGTCTGCGGGGTCGCGGTGCAGGGTGGTGCAGTCGGACCGTGTAGTAGACGAGGGCGTGGTGAGGGATCCCGGGCAGCTGGAGTCGGTCATGGTACCCTCGTGTGGGCGTGTCTGGGCCTCCGAAGGCCAGAGCTCTGGTGGGTGCCGTCGCTGCCGTTGTCGTGGTGGTGGGCGGAGCCTTCGTCCAGCCGGCGGCGAAGGTCACGTCGTAGGAGGGCTTCCAATTGAAATCGCCGATGGCCAACAGCGGGTGGTTGTCGGTGACGGTCGATTCCAGATAGGCTCGTGCACGAGCCATCCAAGCGCAATCGGCCTGAGCAGGCCCGTAAATCGACAAGTAAACAGCGTGGGAGGTCCGAAGGCCAAGAACACGGTGGCCTAGGGCCTGGTCGCGGACGACGGTGGTCTTCCCTAGGGTCGGGCGCCGTAGAATGGCGGCGCCGCCGTTCGTCACAGCTTGTCGGTTGTTGCCAGGGGGAGGAGGGCTGAAGGCGATGCTCCAATCCCATGCCCTTGCAAGTGTGAATGCCCAACGGGGCCGAAGTCGATCGTGTCGCGTCTCCTGCAGGGGGGCGAGCTGGGAGTCTGCCTGGTGCAGTGCTTGGAGCAGGGTCTGCAGTCGGTCGCGTGTGAGTGCTGTAACGTTGATGGTAGCGGTCTTGAGCGCTGGAGTGGAGTCAGTGGGGTCGATGGTGGGAGACGGGCTCTCCTGGGGAGGAGGTGGTGGAGGCGGAGGTGCGCGAGCGCCGGCGGGCGCTGCTCCCCCCTGGAGAGGGTCCCGTCACTCGGCCGCGGCGGGCTGGCGCTTGGTGGCGGTAGTCTTCCGCCTGCGGGCGTTGATCTCCTCGGAGTGCGCAGCCCACCTCTTCTTGTGATACTTGAGGTAGCGGGCGCGGTGGAGGAGATAGCGAGTGTTATTCTTCGCTCGCTCCTGCGTCCTGTAATCAGGATCCGATCGACGACGCTTGCGCGAGGCCGCCATGGCATCCTTATGCTTCATGTTGGCGGCCGCCTTCCTGCTGTAGAAGGCCTGGGTCCGGCGACGGCCGATGAGGTGGATGAGGATCTGCTTGTAGGACTTCTGGGTGACCCACTTGGCGCAGGGGGTCGCCCGAGCCGGAGGGATGGTGCGCGCGACGCCGCAACGGGAGCAGGCGTAGGTGTTCCTGGTCACACTGCCGTCGGCGGCGCTCTTGTTGGAGTGCTGTGCCTCGTCGAGGTCGCAGATGCAGGCCTGCCAGTGGGCCGGCTGCTCGTCGTGCCACCGCCGGTACTTGGCGAAGTTCTGGCGGCAACGTCGCATCCGTGCGGCGGGGCCGTTCTCGAGGCGGGCGTTGGCGCGCTGCTCGGCCGTGTACTTCGGGGGCTCGGTGCCCTGGCGCGTCCGGAAGTGCCGCTTGGTCTCCGTCTCCCGCTGAAGGTGGCTGATCGTGTAATCAGGTCGCTAGCCGCAGGTAGAGCATGCGTAAAAAGGTGGTGGAGCACTAGGCCCCGCCGAGCCGGAGGCCCCCGGGGAGGGCCGAAAACCGGCGTCGTCGTCCGCCAGGGCCGAGGCCGAGTCGAGGCCTAGGGCTGCCCGCGCCCTGGTCGTCTTGCTGGTCTGGGCGGTAGCCGGGGTGTTGTCCAGGCCGAGGATGCGGCGGGCGTCGCTGGTGCGCCTGCTCTGGGCTGGACTGGACTGGATGCCGAGGTAGCTGCGGGCGTCCTCGCTTGGAGTGCGACCTCCGCCCGTGAATTTCGACGGGTACGGCAGGGCACGCTGCTCCCAGGCCGCCATGGTGGCGGGCGGGACCGGGCTGGTAGGGCGTAGAAGTTGAACGTGCTGGTCCTTGAGGGTTGAGCCAGATCATCTTCTTGAAGTTGCTGCCCTTGGTCGTGGGGGGGACGTACAGGGACCAATCGGAGCCTGACCAGCGCCAGATGCGGATGGAGTGCTTGGTGGCGCGAGCGGCGGCATGCACCGCCCTGGACGTAGCGCGCGTGCCGTGGATCGCGATCTTGGTGGCGGTGTCGTCCTTCTTTGTGTCGATGTCGTAGAACTGCGTGTTGTTGCGGAGCTCCGAGGAGACCAGGCAGCGCAATGCGGCCTGCTTGGGGCCTCCGGGCTTCAGTTCGCTGGCCTGGGGGGAAGGCGGGTTGGTCTTCTGCTTGTGGAGGGCCGTGGCGACACAGACGAAGAAACAGTCGCCCTCGCCGCCGCAGTCGGTCTGCTGGAAGTGGGAGGCCCAAGGTTCCACTCGGGCCTTGCGTGCTAGTTTTGGAGGCGGTGGTTGATCCGCCTGCTGGCTTGCGGCGGCCGGCGGTGGTGGGCCGCCTGCCTGGGCTGCGGCAGCCGGCGCTGGTGAGCCGTGACCGGGTTGTTGTGATTTGTCCGCCATTTCGTCGTCGGACTCCTCGGCGGGCTCGGCGGCAGGGTTGTCTTTAGGAAGTGGTGGGGCACCCGCGCGCTGGCAGCCTTCCGGCCGGGCTCAGGACGCTTGGGGGGCCGAGCGAGTGCAAGTGAAACCACGATGCCACTCTTGAAGGTGAGCTTTTGGCCGTTGTCGACATGGGAGGGGAGATCCCCTCGGAAAAACCAGAGGCGGCGGCCCGCTCTGGCGACGGAGGTCGCGTTCTGAAACCCGCGCTGCTCCGCCCAGGCCTTGCAGTCGTCGTTGGTGCTCCAGTCGATTGGGGATCGCTGCAAGCACCATCTGGGGGCGATCCCGCCGAGGTCGTGGGTCGGCTTCTCGCTGAGCACCCCGAGAGGCGAGTCGATGCCGTGGCGGTGGACTAGGCGGCCCCCAGCATCCGTCGCGATCTTCTCGACGCGCTTGTAGTAGGTGTCGGGTGTCTCCTGGGCCGTCTGGCGGTGCCAGGAGGGGATGTGTTTGGTGTTCTGGAGGTTGAAAACACGCCGTGCGGCAGCTTCGTGTTGAGCATGCCCTTGGTGGCGGTCTCGTTGGCGACCACTAAGCAAGTCAGCTCCTCGCCGTAATCGAGGGCGGCCTTCACCTTAATGATCCCCTTCTGGACGTCAGGGCCGAAGATGAACGTGGCCATGGCGATGGGCTTTTGCTGGAAGCGCGCGAACAGGTCGTCCGCGCAGAAGTCTTTGACGATCACCAGCCGGCCCGTTGACATCTTCGTCGCAGATGCCGTAGCCGTGCTGGGAGCCGTGTCGTCCTGGACGCCAGTAGGCAGCACGTGGCGCCTGGGCGCCTTGGCGCCGACGTAGATGACGAGTGCCTGGACGGGTTGTGCGCCCTGGCCCGATTCCACCAGCACCTCGATAGGCTCGCTGCCGTCGATGCGCGTGGGCTCGTTGAAGATGATGAAGGTGACGGACCGGTCAGCGCTGGGTCCCAGCGCCCTGAACCATTCGTCAACCTTGCTTGTCGTTGTCGGTGGCACTCTGACAGACAATGACCGGTGGGGCGTCGTTGCTGTAGGTGCGGTCTCGGATGGAGGCGGCCGTCCAAATCGGCGCTGGGCCCCACGGCGGTGGGGAGACCCTGAAAGTCGGTCTCGAATTCTTGGGCCTGGGAAGGGCCGGGGGAGACGCCGAGGCCGATGCAGACGTGGGTGAGTCTTTGATCAGTGCCCGTAATTGCTGCAGGACCTGGTCATGTGTCGGGTTGGAGTCGGTTGCGTCTACCTGCTGGAGTAGATCGCGGATCTTCGTGAGGATGGGTGGCTCCTGTGGTCGCGGCTGCTGTGGTCGTGGTTTGGGTGGTTTCTTGCGTGGCGTGGTAGGCTGCTTGGCAGGTTTACGTTGGCCCATATCGCTCATAATACGGGTCAGTGACTGCTGCATGTCAAAAATACGCTGCGCAAGCTGGGCATCCAGGCGACGCCCCTTCGTCACCTTTGCACCGCTCTTGCTACTCTTCCGGGCGCCTCCTCCGTACAGCGGGTCGCTGATGTCGGAGTCGTCGTAGTCGGATGCGGTCGTGGAGGACATGAGCACCTCGTCGGACAGCGAGCCGTCGATGTCAGAGTCAAAACTGCTGAGGTCATAGATCTCATGTGCGGCGGGAGCCGCGATTGTGGTGTCATTCGCCTCGGCCAAGGGGGCCGACCCGACGATTCCGAGGGCGCCGAGGATCCAGTAGATCGCGCCCAGGAGGAAGACACCGATTTCGTCGACGCCCACGACGCAGCCGGGGCCCTCGTGCAGGCAAAAGAAGCAGGCCGCGGGGAGAACCCCAGGAGGGGTGTGCTCCACTTTGGGCCCTCAGCCGAGGTGGAGGGGCAGGACAGGTGGCTGCACGCGCACTACGGACCACAGCCAGTAGCACATCACAGCAGGAGGGGTGTCGAGGGTTCTGCAGGGCTCATGTCGATTTCTCCGATTCAATTCGAGTCGATTTCGATGGGTTTCGATTCCGATTCGATTTGACTTCGGATTCCGATTCGGGATCCGATTTCTCGACGGTGGCTTGCTAGCCTGTCGATTTCTGCCGATTCGACGTTTCTGGACTGAGCTGCCGATTTCCGCCAATCCGATCGATTTCGATCGCGGATCCGACATCGATTCGATTTTGGGCTCTCCCGGTTCCGAGGACGAGAAGCGCGTAGGCCAGAGGATTGAGACAAGAACAGGGTTTTGCCGACCACGATGTGGGGACCTCGCACGCCGTATCCGGTGGGGCGGCGGATCGCCTCGCTCATTCCGCCGGCCCATATTACAGCACCGTTGGCATTTGTGTATGTTGGGAAGTTCCACGGATGAGAGGGTAGGGCGCGAGGGATCATGCAGGTGCACGCGGAAGGGACCGCTCACTTCTTGGAAGGTATGGGCGAAGTCCGTATAGTCAGGGGTAGCTTCTGGGGGATTCTTGTAATTCGCTGGAAGAAATCTGGGGGTTCTGTTGCTATTTGTGGGCCAGGTGAGTTGCGTTGATCAGGACAGCGTAGAATGCAGTGGACCAAGCTTTGTATCGGCCTGATCAGACCCAGGAAGAGGACGAGAACGAGTAGGATGACGAGGAGGCGGAGGAGGAGGAGGAGGAGGACGATGCCGAGAAGGAGGAGGAGGAGGAGGCCGACGAGAAGGAGGACGAGCAGGAGGAGGAGGAGGAGGTGGAGGAGGACGAAAAGGAGGACGAGGAAGACGAGGAGGGCGAGGAAGAAGACGAAGACGAGGAGGAGGAGGAGGAGTAGGAGGATAATGATGAGGAGGGGGATGAGGATGAGGAGGGGGAGGAGGTGCAGGAGGAGGTGGAGGAGGAGGAGGAGGAGGACGAAGACTCTGGCAGCCCTCTGGTGTCTTCTGGAGGCCCTCATAGGGTTCTCTTGGGGCTCTTCGGCGGCTCTCTTCGGGCCCTCTTGGGGCCATTTTGGAGGGTCTTGGGGTCATCTTGGAAGTCTTTTTGGGGGTGGGGTCTTGGGGTTCTTGGGGAGCCCTCTTGGGGGCTTCTTTGGAGTCTTGGAGGGCCTCTTGGGGCAATCTTGGAAGGCTTCGATCAAAAAAGGGGGGTCCCCGAATTGCCTCCCCCCCGCTTGGGCTATCACAATAGCCTTTTGGCAGTTCTTGGGGCGCCCTTGGGACGCTCTTGGGCGTTTTGGGGCCGTCTTGGGGGCCTCTTGGCCCCTATTGGGGCTCTCTTGGGCCATCTGGGAGCCATTTTGAGGCCTCAAAGCCGCATCGTAAGCAATATGGCGAGACCATACTCATTATTGATTTTCCTTAGGTCCTTGAAGCAGGATTTTGGCCTCCTGAGGAAGTCCTGAGGGGGCTCCGACAGTACTGGAGCCGTCTTGCGGTCCTCTTGGGGCCTCTTGGAGGCATGTCGGAAGCCATCTTGAACCATCTTCGGCTATCTGGAGCCATCTTGGGAGCCATCGTGGAGCACCCCGCGCCGTCTTGGAGCCATCTTGGGCCACGAAAGACCCTCTGACACATCGCGGGGTGGGGGGGTGGGGGGGGGCAAACATCCCCAGGGAGGGGTGAGAGAGGGTACCCCTCCCCGAAGGGAAGAGCGTCTTGGAAGAGGAAAGAAGGATATCGGTAGACCACCTGCGCCCAGATGGCTGGTGGGATTTGGGACCACGCTGGGGTTTGGGGGTCACCTTCAGCTCTGATGCCCCATACCGGTTATTTTTTGGCGTGTGCATGTCTTGTTTGATGCACTGTCGGGGCGCTTCTGGGGTCATCGGCTCTCTCTTCCCGCTCTCCTGGTTTACGTTTGGAGCTATGTTCCAAGATGCTGGCGCCCTCTTGAGGCCTCAGATGGCCATACGAACCGAGCAGGGCGGGGCAACCCAGAATCACTGAAGACGCAAGGGTTTTTCAAGGATTTGAGCCTACTGAGGGCCTCTTTAGCGCTGTCTCTGACCATCCTGAGCCACCTTTGGGCCATCTTGGGAACTTTTTGGGCTGTCTTCGGGGCATCTTGGGGCCTGCTATCTATGGATCCCCAGTGGTGCGCCCTTCTGAGCACTATGGAAGCTCTCTGGGGCCTCTCCCGGGGGGCTCTTGTGAGTCCTCGGAGCCCTGGGGCCCTTCACCCCCACCTTGGAACAATCGTGGGCAATGTTGGAGCCCTCTCGAGGCACGAGAAGCCCATAGGAAGCAAAACGAGAGACCTCAGAAATCATATGTTTGCTGCCGTCGGCCGCTCTTGGGCCACCTCGGAGCTAGCATGGGGCCTTTCAGAGCCCTCTCGGAGCCGTTCCGGTCCCCACTTGGGGGGACGTACAGGGCGATATTGGGGCCACCTTGAGGCCCGAGAAGCCGAGAAATCAGACATCAGTGAAGAGCCTTATGTTTTGCACGATTTTGGCCTCCTGGGCACCTCTTGTGGAGTACCTGGGACTATTCTGGGCCACCTCGGGGCTCTCTTTGGGCCTGCCACCCACTGATCCCCGCTCCCGTTCCGCTCCTGGGGCTCTCTTGGAGCTCCCCTGGGGCGATTCTGGGGCCGCACTCCGGGAGCAGAACGCGAAACTATCTCTGAGCCCCGCCTTGCCAGGACCTCGGCATGACCTGCTAGAGTGCTTCTCCTCTGGGGTCGGACCCCCAGGGGCCGCCATGTGCGCGCGCGCGAACTAGTGTCACACAGCTACTCTGGACCTCTCACCAGAGAATTTGGCACGCCGTTGGCTCGTTGGGTCGGCGAACTTCGGGCTTCCAGGGGCTGTTTCGGGGCCCCGTGGCCGTAACAAAAATGATCCAGGATGAGAAGCCAGCCATGACAGAAAAATTCACGACGCCAGAGGTCTGGGATGGTGGCGGTGGTGACTGCGGTGGTGGTCCTGCTACGGCTGCTCCTCTCTCCGCTGCTCCTGCTCCCCAGTATCGTTTAACCGATCCATATCCCCATCCCCATCCCATCCCCATCCCCACCCCGAGCCCCACCATCCCACCACCCCAGTTGGGGATAATTTCCTGGAAACCCGAACGGAGCAGCCTATATCCCCATCTAGGGGGGTCGTCCAGTGGGGCCTAGGCCACGCCGATGGGTATGGGGATCGGCTAAACTATGCTCAGCTGCTCCTCTCCTTCACCACGCATCGGCTATCAGGTCGGTGAGCTATACAGGTACGGCGCGCCAGGCGGCGGCTGGCATGCCGAGCTGCTCTCGACCCTGACCATCGGCGTGGCCACCCCCGATGCAGCCATCGCGATCGGCAACGGCCTTCGGCGGCGAAATCGAAACTCTACCTTCGCAGATCAACGATTCGGGTAACTCGAAGGGTGGCGGGTGTAGGGTTCGGAATTCGTCGACCACGTGGCGAAATCCGAACCCTACCCCCGCCTCCCATCGGTTCAGGAGAATCGATGGTTGGCAGGGGTGGTTCGGATGTCTCCACCTAGGCCTCATGGCCGTGACCACGTGCACCTCCCTCATTGTCTTTCAGACCTATTCGAATCAGTGGTCACAGGGGAACTGGTCTGTCTCGCACAGCGAGTACACACCGAGCAATCACATGGTTCACGGCGAGGAGATCTCCCACCAGATCTCGGAGGAGAGCCACGGGGACCCCTCTGTCACGCCCAAGGTCGACTCGGACGACATCTGGTCGAACGACCAGCCCTTCTACGACCCGAACATCGACGGGACCTCCGACTACCGGTGATAGATATTCTTGGGACCACGACTGCCAGTGAGTGGTCGCGGCGAGCATGTGCGGGGATTTATCTGAGCATTTTGGTCAAAAGGTAACTCCCTGACGCTTCGCGTGCCATCACCGGCCCATACAGAGACGACTTGTGGGCGAGTTGTATTAAGAAGGGCACTGGAGTAGAGCGCGACCTCGACGCCCCCGGCACCAGGCACCACCAAGATATGATTTGCATATTGAAGGCTATTGGTCCGCATCAGAGCTTCGTGCGAGGAGAGCGTGAAAACGAGAGGGGAGATAACGTTGAAACCCAAATAGGGATCAGCCCGAGCACGCTCAACAATCGGATACCTGAGCACCTCTCAGAGCTTTCGAAGAAGACAAAACGGCATGAGCATAAACTTTCCACGATCCGCGCGGATTTCTTGGATCTGCGCTGGTACCCCCTCCTTGGCGCGCGGAGCGCGCCAGGAGCGGCGCTGGAGAGGGTGTCCAGCGCAGATTCGAGAAGTCCGTGCGGATCGTGGAAAGTTCCCCAATCAGAGCTTGCCTCTGTAGGGGTCCTAGCGGATTCATATGGTTAGGTGAGGTGGGGCGCCGATTTCGGCGGCACGCCCAGGTGCCCAGGTGCCCGGGTGCCACGGTGAGGTTCCCCGCCGGTTTCCGCGGTGCCCGAGTGCCCAGGTGCCTGGGTGCCAAGGTGCCCCGGTGCCAAGGTGCCCCAGTGCTTTATAGCCCTGTAGCCCTATAGCCCTATAGCCCTATAGCCCTACTATAGCCCTACTATACTATAGCCCTACTATAGCCCTACAGCCCTACAGCCCTACAGCCCTATAGCCCTGTAGCCCCATAGCTTGATAGCCCTATAGCCCTACCTATAGCCCAATCGCCCTGTAGCCCTATAGCCCTATTGCCTTATAGCTCTATAGCCCTATAGCCGTATAGCTTTAAAGCCCTATAGCCCTATAGCCCTATAGCTGGATAGCCTTATAGTCCTATATGCCTATAGCCCTACATGCCTTTAACCCTATATGCCTATAGCCCTATAGCCCTATGGTCCTACAGCCCTATAGCCCCATAACCCCATAGCCCTATAGCCCTAAAATGATGATGATTGGGTCTTTCTCTGGCATCATTTATGCTCATGCCGTTCTGTTTTCCTCTAATGTTGTAGGGATCTTTGAGCGCTCTGGGGGCCTTTTGGGACTCAGACGCACTCTCGGGAGGCAACCTGGGGCCCCTCTTGGCGTGCCCGTCTTTCGGCCCCTCGTGGAGCCATCCCCGAAGACATCCTGGACAAACATCACATCCTCGATTCTTGACGATTCGCGTATCCCTACCAGTCCATCCTGAAACGATGCCCAGGTGAGTTGCCTGGGTCAGGGAAGTGTAAGAGCAAGCAGTGGAGCAAAGAGGGGTGGCAGCTATCAACAACCAATGCAAAGTGGCCGCGCGACGCCCGCGCATACTTCATATTTGGAGGCAACGTGTATTATGTATTGCTTTCTGACAGGGATGCTCGGCCTGGGCGCAGTTCCCCACATCCTGAGTGGGGCTCTTGTTCTCCAAGAACACCCTCTCCTTCTCCTTCTCCTCCTTCTCCTTCCCCCGCCTCCCCTACTATACCATACTAAAACGTACCACGCCAATACCACACCTACCTACCATACCATACCTACCATACCACACCTACCATGCCATACCTACCATACCATACCATACCATACCATACCATACCATACCATACCATACCGTACCGTACCGTACCGTACCATACTATACTATACCATACCATACCATACCATACCATACCATACCATACCTACCATGCCTACCATACCAAACCTACCATGTCATACCATATGTACCATGTCATGCCATACTATACCATACCTACCATACCATACCTACCATACCATACCATACCATACCATACCATACCATACCACATCTACCACACCAAAGCTATCATACCATACCTACCACTCCAGGGAGGCCTCACCAGAACGAGGACAGTTTTGAAGGATTCGTGCCCCTCTCACCCCTCCGTGCCCTCCCTTCCCCCTGCTCCCCCCCGCGGGGATACGTGCTGGGATGTGTGAGGGCTTCGTGTGCTGGCATACGTGCTAGGGTGTGGCCTGGGTGCGTGCCGCCCCCGCGTGCTCTGCCTGCCCCCCCGCATCCCTCCTCCCCATGGTCCCCGTCTGCTATTCCTACCGACCGACCGACCGGCCGTGCCCCCCCTGCCCGACCGTGCCCTCCCGTCCCCCTGCTCCTCCCCGCGCCCCTCCGCCCCGTGGCCCCCGTCTGCGTATTCCGACCGACCGACCGACCGTGCCCCCCCCCTTCAGTCCCGTGGCCCCCGTCTGCTCATTCCGACCGACCGACCGTCCGTGCCCCCTTCCCTGCCCGACCGTGCCCTTCCGCCCCCTAGCTCCCCCCCGCCGTGCCCTCCCGCCCCCCTGCTCCTCCCCGCGCCCCTCCGCCCCGTGGCCCCCGTCTGCTTATTCCGACCGGTCGACCGACCGTGTGCTTCCGACCGCCCCGTGGCCCCCGTCTGTTTGTTCCGACCGACCGACCGCCCCCGTCTGTTTATTCCGACCGACCGACCGACCGTGCCCTCCTGCCCCTTGCTCCCCCCCGCGCCCCTCCGCCCTGTGGCCCCCATCTGCTTATTCCGACCGGTCGACCGACCGTGCCCCCCCCTTCCACCCCGTGGCCCCCGTCTGTTTATTCCGACCGACTGTGGCCCCCGTCTGCTTATTCCGACCGACCGACCGACCGTGCTTCCCCCCCCTCCGCCTTGTGGCCCCCCTCTGCTTATTCCGACGACCGACCGACCCCCCGCCCCCCCCCTCCTCCCGCGCCCCTCTGCCCCGTGGCCCCCGTCTGCTTATTCCGACCGGCCGACCGCCATGCCCTTCCCTTCGTGGCCCCAGTCTGCTTGTTCCGACCGACCGACTGGCCGACCGTGCCCCCCCCCTCCGCTCCGTGGCCCCCGCCGACCGACCGTGCCCCCCCCTTTCCCTCGCCCCGGCCACCCCCCTGTCCCGCCCCTTCCGCCCCGTAGCCCCCCCGCCTGCTTATTCCGACCGACCGACCGTGCGCACCCCGCTCCAGCGGTGCCCCTGGCCCCACCCCGCCCCCACGATGGGCCAAAAAGGCCCCAGGGCAGCTCAAGATTGCCCCAAGACGCCCAAAAGAGCCCCAGACGGGCCCACACAAGACCCCCAATAAGCCCCAAAGACGCCAAATAACACCATGGCCCCGAAGAGTCATAGAGACGCCACTAGCTCACAACGGCATAACAAGTTCTTCACGCTATAGTTTGGCGTGTCGCAGCACTCGCGCGCTTCCCCGAAACTACCACAGGCTGGCGCCATCTTCATCTCCTAGTGTCCCACATCCGTGATTGTACGATCCTTGGCACGCGTGCCTCTTGTTTATTAGGTTTCGTGCCCCTCCCACTCCTCCACGGAGGCCCCGCCTGAGCGAGAACGGTATTCGAAAACCATGCTATTTATCAGGTTTCGTGCCCCTCCCACTGTAGGGAGGCCCCGCCTGGGCGAGGAGGGTATTCGTAAATCATGGTATTCTCTTGCACAGGGTGTCTAGAGCTCATACATTTTTCCGCGTCGCCCCGCACCCCCTTTTCCCGCCCCCCTCCAGCCCTTTTCCCCAGCGTTCCCCAGCGGCCCAGTGGAACCTCCGCCCAGTGCCCCTCCGCCCCGACCATTTCATTCCGCGTCGCCCCCCGCCCCCCCCTTCCGCGCCCCCCTCCTACCCCTCCGCAGCGGCGCAGTGGAACCTCCGCCGGGTGCCCCCTCCGCCCCGACCATTCTATTCCGCGTCGCTCCGCGCCCCCCCCCCCCCCCTCCCCGTCCCCCTCCTACCACTCCCCAGCGGCCCAATGGAACCTCCGCCCAATGCCCTGTCCCCCCCGACCATTGCATTCCGCGTCGCACCGCGCCCCCCCTCACTGCCCCCCTCCTACCCTTCCCCAGCGTTCCCCAGCGGTCTAGTGGAACCTTAGCCCAGTGCCCCCCCTTCCGCCCCGACCAGTGCATTCCGCGTCGCACCGCGCCCCCCCTCTCCTCGCTCCCCTCCTACCCCTCCCCAGCGTCCCCCAGCGGTCCAGTGGAACTCCCGGCCAGTGCCCCCTCTGCCCCGATGATTTTACTCCGCGTCAGACCCCCCCCCTCCCCGCCCTCCTCCTACCTGTCCCCGGCGTTCCCCAGCGGCCTAGTGGAACCTCCGCCCAGTGCCCCCCCGCCCCGACCACTTTATTCCGCGTCGCGCCCCCCCCCCCCCCGCCGTCACCTCCCCCTCCTATACCTTCCCCGTCGTTCACCAGCGGCGCAGTGGAACCTCCGCTGGGTGCCCCCTCCGCCATGACCATTTTAATCCGCGTCGCGCGCGCCCCCCCCCCCCCCCCCCCCCCCTGTCCTGCCTCTCCTCAGCGCTCCCCGGGGCCCAGTGGAACCTCCGCCCAGTGCCCCCTCCGCCCCGACCATGTCAGTCTGCGTCGCACCGCCCCCCCACCCTTTCCCCGCCCCCTCCTGCCTGTCCCCAGCGTTCCCCAGCGGCCCAATGGAACCTCCACCAAGTGTTCCTTCCGCCCCGACCATTTTATTCCGCGTCGCACCGCATTTGTCCCCAGCTGCCCAGTGGAACTTCCGCCGTGTGCCCATTCCGCTCCGACCATTCTATTCCGCGTCGAACCGCACTCCCCCCTCCCCGCCCCCTCCAACCACTCCGCAGCGTTCCCGAGCGGCCCAGTGGAACCTCCGCTCAATGCTCCTTCCGCCCCGACCATTCTTTCCGCGTCGCACCGCGCCCCACCCCCTCCCCTTCCCCCTTGTATACCCTTCCCTCTTTCCCCACGCCCCATGCCAACCCGCCCCGGCGCTCCCAGCTGTCCAGTGTTCCCTCCGCCCGTCCAGTGTTCCCTCCGCCCCAACGAATTCATTTCGCGTCGCACTGCGCCACCCGTCCCTGCCCCGTTCCCCTATTCCCAGCGTTCCCCAGCGGTCCGGTAGAACTTCCGCAGGCCCCCTCCGACCCGACATTTTTATTCCGCGTTTCGCCGCCCCCCCCCTCCCCGCCCCCCTCGCCCTTCTCCCCAGCGTTCCCCAGCGGCCCAGTGGAACCTCCGTCCAGTGCCCCCTCCGCCCCGACCAGTGCATTCCGCGTCGCACTGCGCCCTCCCCCTCCCCGCACCTCCCCATGTCCCACCCCTGCCCAGCGTTCCGCCGTACCTTTCCCCCACTTGCCCGCCCCTTCACCCCCCGGCCCCCGCCCCCCGGCGTTCCCCAGCGGCCCAGTGGAACCCCCGCCCACTGCCCCCGCCCCTCCACCCCGACCATGTTTTTCCGCGTCACATCGCGCCCCGCCCCGCCGCACCCCTCCTTCCCCCCCCGCCGCCCTCCCACCCGCCCCAGCGTTCCCCAGCGGCCCAGTAGAACCACCGCACAGTGCCTCCTCCGCACCGAGAGTTTTTTTTCCGCGTCGCAGCGCGCCCCCCCTCCCCGCCCTCCATACTTTCTCTCCCCAGCGGTCCCCAGCGGCCCAGTGGAACTTCCGCCCAGTGTTCCCCTCCACCCCGACCATTTTCTTCCGCGCCGCCCCGCGCGCTCCGCCCCCGCCCCTCAGCTCCCCTTTCCCCAGCGCTCCCCAGCGGCCCAGTGGACCGCCCGCCCGCCCCGTGCCCCCTCCGCCTCCGTTTCGGGCCCCTGAGGAGTTTTACGGGTCCTGTGTAGACTTGTGCGTTTGTTGGAGGCCTCCTGGGAGCATGTTGGAAGATTTGGAGGCCATGTCGCGGAGGAGGGCCCTTGGAGCCTCCTCGAGCTCGCCCTGTCAAGCCCATCTTGCGGCCCTCGTTGGGCCCTCCTCCTCCGATTTCTCGCACCCTATATCCTTTCCCCGTCCTCCTCCTTCACCTCCTCCTCCTTCCCCCTCCCTTCCGTGCAAGAGCCATGGCACGCGTGCCACTTGTTTATCAGGTTTCGTGTCCCTCCCACTCCTCCAGGGAGGCCCCGCCTGAGCGAGGATGGTATTCGAAAACCATGTAATATAACAGGTTTCGTGCCCCTCCCGCTCCTCCAGGGAGGCGCCGCCTGAGCGAGGAGGGTATTCGAACACAATGTTATGTATCATGTTTCGTGGCCCTCCCACTCCTCCAGGGAAGCCCCGCCTGAGCGAGGATGGTTTTCGAACACCATGTTATTCATCAGGTGTCGTGCCCCTCCCACTCCTCCTGGGAGGCGCCGCCTGGACGAGGAGGGTATGTGAAAACCATGCTATTTATCATGTTTCGTGTCCCTCCCACTCCTCCAGGGAGGCGCCGCCTGAGCGAGGAGGGTATTCGAAAAAAACCATGTTGTTCATATGTTTTCGTGCCGCTCCCACTCCTCCAGTGAGGAGGGTATTCAATTAGCCTGGCGAAGGACCCAACCATATGCAGTTGCGCGTACTGCAATTGTGAATATCTTCTTCGGTAGCGCTCCCCATGGGGCCACGAACCCTGTGAGGGGTGTGTCGAAACCGAAATGGGTGCGGCGGACGCATGTGGACGGTGGCATTGGGGCCTTCGGTGAAGCTCCCTATGGGGCCACGAAAAGTGTGAGGGCTGTGCCGAAATGGGTGTGGGGGGGCGTATGCGGGCGGTGGCTCTGGAGCCTTCGGTGGAGTTCACCATGGGGTGGCGAAGCGTGTGAGGGATGTGCCGAAATGGGTGTGAAGGACGCATGCGGGCGGTGGAACTGGAGCCTTCGGTGGAGTTTCCCATGGGGTGGCGAAACGTGTGAGGGGTGTGCCGAACTGGGTGTGGAGGACGCAGGTGGAAGGTGGCACTGGGGCCTTCGGTGGAGCACCCTATGGGGCCACGAAGCGTGTGAGGGGTGTGCCGAAATCGGTGTGGGGACCGCATGCGGGCACCCCCACTAGGGGCCTTCGTCCGAGCTCACTATGGTGCCACGAAGCGTGTGAGGGGTGTGCCGAAATGGGTGTGGGGACCGCATGCGCGCACCCTCACTAAGGCCTTCGGTGGAGCTCCCTATGGGTCCACGGAACGTGTGAGGGGTGTGCCAAAGTGAGGGGGGTGACGGGAGGAGGGAGGAGGGGGGGGAGGAGGAGTAGAGAAGGAGAACGCGGGATTTATCTTTTCAAAACACCACAGGATGGTTGGGAACATCACATTATTTATCAGGTTTCGTGCCCCTTCCACTCCTCCAGGGAGGCCCCGCCTGAGAGAGGAGGGTATTCGAAAACCATGCTATTTATCAGGTTTCGTGTCCCTCCCACTCCTCCAGGGAGGCCCCGGCCCCGCCTGAGTGAGGAGGGGATGCGAAAACCATGTATACTTCCTGATCAGCCGTCGTCTTCCTCCCTGCCGCTCCCCCTCCTTGCCTTCGCCTGCCGTCCCTTCCGCACGCACGTTTGCGATGGCCCTTCCACATTCGTGTTGCCGTCATTTTGCCTCATCGTTCCCACGAAGCCCTCAGCATCCTTATGTGGGGAATTCCGTTCGCATAATTTTTTGACAGGGGTGCTCGGCCCGGGCGCAGCAAGCAATACGAGGGCCCCCCCGCCGCCCCTGTCAAAAGTCACACCCGAGGTGGTCTCGGGGCGCCCGCTCCCTCATACCTGGAGGCAGAACGCATCATGCACTCTTCCCCACATCCCTGAGTGGGGTTCTCGTTTTCCCAGGACGCCCTCTCCTTCTCTCTCCTCCTCCTCCTCCTCCTCCTCCTCCTCCTCCTCCTCCTCCTCCTCCTCCTCCTCCTCCTCCTCCCACTCCTCCAGGGAGGCCCCGCCTGAGCGAGGAGGGTATCGGAGAACCATACGATTTACAAGGTTTCGTGCCCCTCCTGCCCCTCCAGGGAGGCCCCGCCTGAGCGAGGAGAGTATCTGATAACCATACCATGTGCAAGGTTTCGTGCCCTTCCCGCCCCCCCGGGGAGGCCCCGCCGCCAGAGCGAGGATGGTATCGGATAATCATACTTTTTACAAAGTTTCGTGCCCCTTCCCACTCCTCCAGGGAGGTTCCGCCAGAGCGAGGAGGGTATTTGAGAAAGATACTGTTTACTCGGTTTCGTGCCCCTCCCGCCTTCAGGGAGGCCCGGCCTGAGCGAGGAGGGTACCGGATAACTATGCTGTTGCAGTGGCCTCCGGCCAGTGCCGCCGATTTGGGGGCGCTCCCGATGCAATCTTGGGCTCTCTGGCATCCGGGGTGGCACTCTGCTGTGTTTCCCACGGCCCGACCCCCCCCCCTGGAAAACGCAGCACAGCGCGTCCCCCCCCCACCCCCCTACCCCGGCAGAGCCACCCGGGCACCCACCCTCCAGCAGGGCAGAAGCTCAGGAACTGAAGCTGAGGCTACATCTAAGGCTCCTTCAAACTCACACGCCGGATCGGCGGATTTGCAAGGTTTCGTGCCCCCTGTCCACCCCTCCAAGGAGGTCCCTTCAGAGCGAAGATGGTATGGGAACACCGTACTGTTTACAAGGTTTTCTGCCCTTTCAACCCCTCCAGGGAGGACCCGCCAGAGCTAGGAGGTTTTCAGAACACCATCGTATTTTTCCCAACCGTCCTGCGTTGGGTTCTCGTTTTGGATGCCGCGCTGCGGTCGCATCCTCCTTCCTCCTGCCTCCCTCTCTCCTTCTCTTCTGCTTCTCACCTCCCTCCTTCCTGCGTGCTAGCTTGCCTCCTACCTCGCCATCCCTGAGGGGCTGCGATTTGCGAAACTGTCGCCTCTTTCGAGGGCTGCTGGGGGGGCCAGTGGAGTGGGGTCCCACGCAGACTCAGATTAGACCTCGTCATCCTTGTGGGGCTGCGATCTGCCAAATCGTCGCCACTTTCGGGGGCTGCTGGGGGGTCCAGCCGAGTGGGGTCCCACGCAGATTCAGATTAGACCTCTCCATCCCTGGGGGGCTGCGATCTGCCAAACTGTCGTCACTTTCGGGGGCTGCTGGGGGGTCCAGTGGAGTGGGGTCCCACGCAGACTCAGATTAGACCTCGTCATCCTTGGGGGGCTGCGATCTGCGAAGCTGTCGCCACTTTCGCTGGCTGCTGGGGTCCAGCTGAGTGGGGTCCCACGCAGACTCAGATTAGACCTCGTCATCCTTGGGGGGTTGCGATCTGCGAAGCTGTCGCCACTTTCGAGGGCTGCTGGGGTGGGCCAGCTGAGTGGGGTCCCACGCAGACTCAGATTAGACCTCGTCATCCTTGTGGGGCTGCGATCTGCCAAATCGTCGCCACTTTCTGGGGCTGCTGGGGGGTCCAGCGGAGTGGGGTCCCACGCAGACTCAGATTAGACCTCGTCACCCCCTTGGGGCTGCGATCTGCGAAGCTGTCGCAACTTTCGAGGGCTGCTGGGGGGTCTAGCATGGCGCTGTCGTGGGCCGCCCGCAGGCCTGGCGGCGCGCCTTCGATTGTTTAGCTCCCGCACTGAAGAGGGCAGGAAGGAAACAGGGAAGTTGGCGGGCGAACTAGACCTCGCTCGATTCTTGCACAACATATACGCATGTTTAATCATGTTGTCGAGCGCCGCGGCGACATGGCGCAGGCAGCGCTGTACTTTTAGCGTGCTACCGACAAGGGCAACACTCTTCGGTCTCCCCCGCCTCTTTCGTCGTCGTCTTCTGCCCCCCTGCCACCTTTCCGCTGCTGCTGCCGCGCTGACGGGTCGGCCCCCCGCGCGTCCTTCTCCTGCCCTTCGTTCCCGCCCTCATGTCCTCCTCAAGTGCTCCTCGTCCTGTTGTTGTCCTGTGAATCGTGCCACGTGAGCGCATCCCATGTAGCTTGCATAACATATAACGGCGCCTGCATTGTCATTGTCCTGGCAAATTTGGGCCAACTCCTCTTCTCACTTGATGCCAATGGGGTTGGGTACGTCACAGGGTGATTATGGTTTCGTGTTTGTCCCGCACCTTCAGGGAGGCCCCGTCAGAGCGCCATCGAGGCCCTTGATAGACCGCGCCTGTAGAGGCCCCACCACGCTGCCCACTTGGGCCCCACCGTGACACCCTACTGTGGGGAACTCCTGTAGCAAAATTTTATGTCAGGGATGATCGGCCTGCGGGCGGCAAGCATTACGAGGGCACCCATGCCGTCCCTGTAAAACACAAATGCCAAGTGGTCGCGGGGCGCCTGCGCAAGCTTCATATTTGGAGGCAACATGTATTATACCAACCCTCTTGCGTTGGGTTTCTCGTTTCGAATGGAGCACTGCGGTCGCGCACCTTCTCCTTCCGTTCCCTCTCCCCTTCTCTCCTGCCTCTCACCTCGCTCCTTCCTGCGTGCCGCTTTGCCTCCTACCTGGCCATCCCTAGGGGGGCTGCGATTTGCGAAACTGTCGCCTCTTTCGAGGGCTGCTGGGGAGTCCAGCGGAGTGACGTCCCACGCAGACTCAAAGTCGACCTCGCCATCCCTGGAGGGCTGCGATCTGCAACGCTTTCGCCATTTTCGACGGATGCTGGGGGGTCCAGCGGAGTGACGCCTTACGCATGTTGGAATATGACCTCGCCATCTCGGGGGGGCTGCGATCTGCGAAACTTTCGCAACTTTCGAGGGTTGCTGGGGGTCCAGCGGAGTGACGTCATACGCAAAGTCAAATTTGACCTCGCCATCCCTGGGGGGCTGCGATCTGCAACGCTGTCGCCACTTTCGAGGGCTGCTGGGGGGTCCGGCGGGGTGACGCCTTACGCGGAGTGGAATTTGACATCGCCATCCCTGGGGGGGCTGCGATCTGCGAAGCTGTCGCCTTTTCGAAGGTTGCTGGGGGGTCCAGCGGAGTGACGTCTTCCGCGCGTTGAAATTCGACCTCGCCATCCTTTGGGGGCTGCGACCTGCGAGACTGTCGCCACTTTCGAGGGCTGCTGGGCGGGGTCAGCGGACTCAGATTAGACCTCGCCATCTCTGGGGGGCTGCGATCTGCAAAACTGTCGCCACTTTCGAGGGCTGCTGTGGGGTCTGGCGGAGTGACGCCTTACGCGGATTGGAATTTGACCTCGCCATCCCTGGGGGGGCTGCGATCTGCGAAGCTGTCGCCACTTTCGAGGGTTGTTGGGGGTCCAGCGGAATGACGTCTTACGTGGATTCAAATTAAACCTCGCCATCCCTGGGTGGCTGCGATTTGCTAAATTTTCGCATTCTTTCGAGGGCTGCTGGGGTTCCAGCGGAGTGACGTTTTGTGCGGAATCGAATGAGTGCGATCTGCAAAAATGTCGCCACTTTCGAGGGCTGCTGGAGGGTCCAGCGGAGTGACGTCCCACGCGGAGTCAAATTAGACCTCGCCATCCGTGGGGGGCTGGAATCTGCAAAACTGCCGCCACTGTCGAGGGCTGCTGGGGTGGGGGCAGCGGAGTGACGTCTTACGCGGACTCAACTGAGACCTCGCCATCTCGGGGTGGGCTGCGATCTGCGAGACTGTCGCAACTTTCGAAGCCTGCTGTGGGGTCCAGCGGAGCGACTTCTTACGCGGACTCTCATTCGACCTCGTCATCTCTGGGTGGCTGCGATTTGCGAAACTGTCGGCACTTTCGAGGGCTGCTGGGGGGTCCTGCGGAGTGACCTTTTATCCAGACCCAAACTTGACCTCGTCATCCCTGGGGGGGCTGCGATCAGCGAAACTGTCGCCACTTTCGAGGGCTGCTGGGGGGAATCCAGCGGAGTGACGTTTTACTTGGATTCAAATTCGACCTCGCCATGCCTGGGTGGCTGCGATTTGCGAAACTGTCGCCACTTTCGAGGGTTGCTGGGGGATTCACCAAAATGAGGCACCACCCAGATTCAGATTAGACCTGGCCATCCCTGGGGGTTGCGATCTGCGAAGCTGTCGTCATCTTCGAGGGTTGCTGGGGCACTAGAGTAAGGCACCACCCAGACTCAGACTAGACCTCTATTCCTAGGGGGTTGCGATCTGCGAAGCTGTCGCCACCATCGAGGCTTGCTGGGGGGTCCAGCGGAATGAGGCACCACCCAGGCTCAGATTAGACTTCGCCTTCCCTGGGGGGCTGCGATCTGCGGATTTGTCGTCATTTTCGAAGGCTGCTGGGGGGTCACCGTAGTGAGGCACCAATCAGATTCAGACTAAACCTCGCCATTCATGGGGGGCTGCGATCTGCGAAACTATCGCCACTTTCGAGGGCTGCTGGGAGGTTCACCCGAGTGAGGCACCAGCTAGACTCATATTCGACCTCGCCATCTTTGGGGGGCAGTGATCTGCAAAACTGTCGCCACTTTCGAAGGCTGCTGGGGGGTCCCGCGGGCCGTTGTCGCGGGCCGCCCGCAGACCTGGCGGCGCGCCGCGCCTTCGAGTGTTTAGCTCCTGCGTTGCATCGTGTGCAGGAAAGAGGGAAATTTGCGGGCGAGCTAGGCTTCGCTCGCTTCTTGTACTACTCACTACCAGCAGGTTTAATCATTTTGTCGAGCGCCGCCGCGTCATGGCGCAGGCAGCGCTGCATCTTTCGCGTGCTACCAACAAAACCGCACTCTTCGGTCTCCTCCTGTCACTTGCGTCGTCGTCCTCTGCCCCTTGCCACCTTCCCTCCAGCTGCTGCCGCGCTGACGGTTCGGCCCGCCGCGCGTCCTTCTCCTGCCCTTCGTTTCCGCCCCAATGTCTTTCTCAAACCTGGGCCCTCGCTTCTCGTCCTTCTGTTGTAGTCCTGTGAATCGTGCCACGCGAGCGCACCCCATGTAGCCTGCACATAACGGCGCCTGCGCTGTCATTGCCCTGGCAAGTTTGGGCCAACACCTCTTGTCATTTGATGCAAATGGGTTGGGTTCATCGCAGGATAGTTGACTATTTTCTGTTAGGGATGGTCGGCCTGCGCGCAGCAACCAATATGAGAGCACCCCTGCCGTCCTTTTCAAAAACACATGTAAAGTGGTTGCGGGGCGCCCGTGCATACTCCAGATTGGGAGGCAAATTGTATTTTGTTTCATGTTGTATGGAAGAAGAAGAATGCCTGGGAGGGTTGTCCAGGGGGGGTTGTCCGCGGGGGGCTGTTTGGTTCCTCGCGGGGTTGTCCAAGGGGTTGTCCGGGCCGTTCCGGTTTGCCAGCGCACGCACATGCATTAATCATCCGTAGCATCAGAAGCATGGCACAGCCAGTCAAACCCAGCTGGAGTAACCGCCTCTCTCCTCCTTCTCCTCTTGTTCGTTCCTCCTCTCTCGCGTCCTCCCGCTCCCGCTCGCACATCCTCATTGATCGTTGTTCCCCACGAAGCGTGGCTGGCTGGAGTTTCGTAGTTGTAGAAGCTAGCTCCAGCCGCGGAACCAGCGCACAGAGACATGCTCAAAATGAGGAGGTTGTCTTGCCAGTTTCGCTTGAGACATCTTCGTAGCGCTGGTCTCACGCATGCCCAGATCTGAGGTGTTCCGTCCGGTTTCGCATGCGATATCCTTGCAAGTCTGGGCTCGGAGATGCCGCCCACGAGGTGGTCCGTTCTCGCAACCTTGGTCTCAGAGATGCCCTGACCTCAGGTGGTCCGAGTTAAGAGAGCCACCGGCGACCCCCAATACAAGGGCAAGGCCTCAGCGGCCATATCCTTGAACTGGAGTGGTCCTGTCACCTGAGCGGTGACTACACTCTTGATTGGGAAGTGAGCCGTCGCCCGAGCACTGGATATTGCTCTCGCCTGAGCGGCAGCCACATCCTTGATTGAGAAAGGTGTTTCTTCCAGTGCGCCGG
This sequence comes from Prorocentrum cordatum, assembly GCA_963575745.1. Classification (NCBI taxonomy): domain Eukaryota; class Dinophyceae; order Prorocentrales; family Prorocentraceae; genus Prorocentrum; species Prorocentrum cordatum. Next base: position 172,292 of record CAUYUJ010017899.1, read on the forward strand.
GCACATCCCTGGTAGGGAACGGTGCTCTCGCTCAAGCGTTGGCCACATTTACATGCTAGGGCACTTGCGTTCTCCATCTCGGAGGGGTTGTCTGGGTTGTCCCTGGAGTTGTCGGGGATTTTTTCCCAACCATCCTGTGGTGATGGGTCCTCGTTTTGAAGAGACGGTGGCCCGCGTCTCCTCCTCTCCTCCTCCTCCCCCTCCTCCTGCGTGTGCCCGCATGCGTCCCGCACACCCATTTCGGCACACCCCTCACACGTTTCGTGGCCCCATAGGGAGCTCCACCGAAGATCCCAGTGGGTATGCCCGCATGCGTCCCGTACACCCATTTCGGCACACCCCTCACACGTTTCGTGGCCCCATGGGGAGCCCCACCGAAGGCCCCAGTGGGTGTGCCCGCATGCGTCCCGCACACCCATTTCGGCACACCCCTCACACGTTTCGTGGCCCCATGGGGAGCTCCACCGTTTCGTGGCCCCATGGGGAGCTCCACCGAAGGTCCCAGTGGGTGTGCCCGCATGCGTCCCGCACACCCATTTCGGCACACACCCTCACACGTTTCGTGGCCCCATGGGGAGCCCCACCGAAGGTCCCAGTGGGTGTGCCCGCATGCGTCCCGCACACCCATTTCGGCACACCCCTCACACGTTTCGTGGCCCCATAGGGAGCCCCACCGAAGGCCCCAGTGGGTGTGCCCGCATGCGTCCCGCACACCCATTTCGGCACACCTTTCACACGTTTCGTGGCCCCATACGGAGCTCCACCGAAGGTCCCAGTGGGTGTGCCCGCATGCGTCCCGCACACCCATGTCGGCACACCCCTCACACTTTTCGTGGCCCCATAGGGACCTCCACCGAAGGTCCCAGTGGGCGTGCCCGCATGCGTCCCGCACACCCATTTCGGCACACCCCTCACACGTTTCGTGGCCCCATGGGGAGCTCCACCGAAGGTCCCCGTGGCGCAGTCCGCATGCGTCTCCCTCACCCAGTACAGCGCTTCGTG
>CAUYUJ010017899.1:178293-201718 GCA_963575745.1 Prorocentrum cordatum
GATGATGATGCTCCTGATGCTGATGATGCTGATGATGATGCTGATGCTGATGCTGACGATGATGATGATGGTGGCGATGATGATGCTGATGACGAGGGTGATGATGGTGGTGATGATGATGCTGATGGTGATGATGCTGCTGCTGCTGATGATGATGATAATGAGTGGGAGGAGGAGGAAGAGGAGGACTACTAGTAATAAGAACAGCAACACGAATAATACCAATTACAAGGATAAGACGAGTAATGATACTAATGCTATGCAGAAGAATAGTAGTAATAAGAGGACTACTACGAATCATAACCATACTATTAGTAATACGGTTAGAACTAGTAAGAAGAATACTTATAGTACTAATAATGGTAACACTAATGAGAAGAACACTAAGAATAATACCAACACTGCCAATAATAAAGTTGCAGAATAGTAATAAGAAGAAGGAGGAAGAGGAGGAGAAGGATGGATGATGCAGGAGGAGGAACAGGAGGAGGAGGAGGAGGAGGAGGAGGAGGAGGAGGAGGAGGAGGAGGAGGAGGAGGAGGAGGGGAACATTGAACCCGCAGGCCGACCCCGAGCGCGGCGCGTTTGCGGAGGAGGTCCGCGGGAAGTTCCAGAGGCTGATGTTGCTCGCTGCATCCTCATCTTTCCTGTGCTCCCCTCTCTCTCCCGCTCCCCCTCTCCTCTCTACACGTACACATCAAGGATTCTACTCTCCTCCCCCTGTATATGTTCGGAAGATGTTCGGCCCTCCCCGCATTTGCCTTTTTTCACGATGGTTTTTGGTCTTTCAAAGTACTGCTTCCGCTGCAGCGTGGGCCTCATTCTCGGATCGGCGCTGTGCTCCCGCTCGGGCCACTCTTCTGGATGCGAGTCCTGTTTCATCGTTGTCGCCCCATCCCCTCTTTTCCCCTCCGCCTTCCCCTGGTACCCCTGCTCCTACCGCTCCTTCCACTCCAGTTCCTGCTGCTGCTGCCGTTCCTCGTCCTCCTCCTACCTTCTCCTCCTTTTCCTCTTGCTCATTCTCCCGCTCATCCGCCACCTCCTCCTCTCATTCGCCTCTTATGTACGCAGTCCCCTTGCCCGATTGCGCAGAATACGTTAGAGCCGTTTTTTGAGTTCCAGGTCGGTGATGACGCGCGTCCGTGGATAGAGAATACATCAGCGCAGTGGGATGGGACGGGCAGGAGGGATGAGATACAAGGCGCGGGCGCACTTAGCTTGCCTCTCTCTCTCTCTCTCTCTCTCTCTCTCTCTCTCTCTCTTTTCTTTACAATTACGCAATGTGAAAACTACTCCTCTCTGTCTCCCCTGACCTCGTGTCTTCAAGATAGTGCTCCCGCTGCAGCGTGGGCCTCATTTTGGGATTGGCGCTGTCCTCCCGTCGTTCAGAAGGGCGCTCTCGCCCCAGCGCGGGCCACTCTTCTGGATTCGAGTCCTTCTTCATCGTTGTCGCCCTTCTCGTTTCCCCTGGTCCACCTTCCCCCGTCCTCCTGATCCTACCGCTCCTTCCACTCCAGTGCCTGCTGCTGCTGTTCATCCTCGTTCTCCTTCCTCCTCCTCCTCCTCATCCTCCTCCTCCCTGTCCTCTTGCAAATTCTCCTACTCACCCGCCACCTCCTCTTTCTTCTCCTCTTATGTGCGCAGCCCCCTTGTCCGATTGCGCATAGCACGATCGAGTTCTTTTTTGAGTTTCAGGTCGGCTATGACCCTCGTCCGCGGATAGAGGAATCATCAGCACAGTGAGAAGGGACGGGAGGGAGGGATAGTATGTGAAATATGGCGCGAGCGCACCTAGCTTCTCCCTCTCTCCTCTCTCCTCCCTCCTCTCTTCTCTCTTCTCTCTCCTCTCATCTCCTCTCCCCTCCTCCTCCTCCTCCTCCTCCTCCTCCTCCTCCTCCTCCTCCTCCTCCTCCTTCTGCTCCTTTTCCCTCTCTCTCCTCAGGCCTCCGCCCGCCTCCGCCTGCTCCTCCTGCTCTTTCTCTTCCTCCCTCCTCACTCCTCCGCGTCCGCCTCCTCCTCCTCCTCCTCCTCCGCCTTCTTCTCCATCCCAGCTACGCTCCACCTCCTTCTCCTCCTCCTCCTCCTCCTCCTCCTCCTCGTCCTCCTCGTTCCTCCCCTCTTTATCCTCCTCCGTCTCCTCCTCCTCCGTCCTCCGTCCTCCTCCTCCTCCTACTCCTCCTCCTTCCTGCCTCCTTATTATCCGCCCTCTCTTCCTTCCTTCCTTCCTTCCTTCCTTCCTTCCTTTCTTATTTGTTTTCTTCCAATTGTTTTGGTGTCCTGCCCTCCTGCTTCTGCTCCCGCTCCTGCTCTTGCTCCTCCGTCGAGCCTTCAAGCCCCGGTGGCCTCGTGTCTTGCGAAGATCACGACGGGACGTTTTTGGCAATTTGCGGCCTCTGGGGGCCCCTATTTGACCCGGGGACCGTCCAAAGCTACTCAGGATGAAGAGGTGTGAGCTGGTCTCTGGGAAGAGGTCCAGACTTATGTCGGCAGCGCGCCCAGGGGGGAAGTGAGAGGGGGCAGGCCCTCGCAAAAGGCGGCGGGGCTTCTCAGAAGCCCTCGCGCCTTCTGAGAAGACTTGTGTGTCGTCGGAGAAGGCTTGAGAAGCTCGTCAGACGGCTTGAGGCCCCGTGAGCCTTCTGAGAAGGCCCCCCCCTGTGCCTTCCCCACCGTGCACGCCGCCGACCATGTTGAGCCACGTCGTGACATTAGTGGGCCTGTTTTCCACCACCACCATAAGTTGGAGGGGGAGGTGGTCCTCCTTCTCCTCCTCCCCCACCTCCTCCTCCTCCTCCTTGTCCTCCTCCTCCTCCTCCTCCTCCTCCTCCTCCTCCTTCCCCCCCTCTAACTTATTGTGGTGTTGGTGGACAACAGGCCCAGCAACAACAATCCCGACGACGGATGTCTTTGGGAGATGCGGCCGTTCTGCTGCCGTAGCTGGGCCCCTCACATCCCTCCGCCTCGGCCAGCGCCAGGAGGAGGGCAAGAGAAGCAAGCAAGCAAGCAAGCAAGCAAGCAAGCAAGCAAGCAAGCAAGCAAGCAAGCAAGCAAGCAAGCAAGCAGGTGTGCTTCATCCCGATGCCAACCACGTTGACTGTGCTTCGATCGCTTCAAACATCGTCAGGATCCTTCACGCTTGGCGTATTCCCAGCAGCTGCGGCAGGATTGGCGCATGGGCCTGCGTGTCCGCTTCCATCGTTGCTCCCTGGCCTGTGACTGGTTTCGGAGACTATGGCTGGCGTACCGGCCCCACCATGGGCAAAGAGTGGATCGTGGAGTGAGAGCTCTGAAGGTCCCCGCCCTTCTTTCTGCCGTCCCCGCGTACGGCGGTGGTACCTTGCGCTGAGTGGTGCAGCCTTCAGCGTGTCGCTTCGGTACTACCTGCCTGTTCGGCTAGTTTGGCGGAGCGGACCGGCGCCGACAGGGCGACTCTCCCTGCTGCGTACCCCAGCCGACCCCGCGTACGGCGGTGTTCGAACCTCGCATTGTGTGGTTCTGCCTTCAGCGTGTCCCCACCTGTTGGCCGGTATCTGATTTCGGCGCGATGGCTGACGCACCGGCCCCACCATGGGCAGCGGTGTGGATCGTGGAGTGAGAGCTCTGTAGGTCCCTGCCCTGTCTTTGCCTACCCCGCACACGGCGGTGGTACATCGCGCTGAGTTGTTCAGCCTTCAGCGCGTCGCTTTGGCCCTACCTGTCTAATCGGATAGGCCGGCTGCGCGGACTGGCGCCGACAGGGCGACTCTTCCGCAGCGTTTAATCGAGCATTTTGCATACTGCATGTGCATACTCGCGTACTGCGGTTTTTTACTGCAGGTGCGTTGCCTGTTGTAGCTAATTAGCTTCGTCTGCTGGCCCAGACGACGCCTACCGCTCCCTGTCCGCCGCCTCGGAGCCGCCGACCAAAAAAAGTATCCCCAGCAGTCTATTCAGAAACGTTGCCCAAATAAATAACGTGAAAAGAGGCGAATCGACACATATAGTGAAACAGCGCGGGTAACCAGGATGAGCAGAGAGATCTCTGGGATCAAGGGGGTGGCCTTGGAGAGCCTCTTCGGGCACCCCTGGGGCCCGCGGGGTTGCGAGGAGGAGGAGGAGGACGAGGAGGAGGAGGAGGAGGAGGAGGAGGAGGAGGAGGAGGAGGAGGAGGAGGAACTGGGTGGTGGTCACTGCGATTGGGAAACAAGTCCCGAGCAGAGCAACACGCACCACTACAACGACGACGCCGACGACAACGACGACGACGACGACGGAGACGACGAGGCGCGCAAACGATCCGCACCGAAGCACGGATTCGGGAAAGAGTCCACCCTGCATGCTCGGTGCGGATCGTCTGCGCGCCTCGTCTCCGTCGTCGTCGTCGTTGTCGTCGGCGTCGTCGTTGTCGTGGTGCGTGTTGCTCTGCTCGGGACTTGTTTCCCTAGCGCAGTGACCACCCACTTGGATTGCCAGGCATTGCACGCCGCCTGACTTTCCGTTCGTCCGTTCGTATGTCTGTCTGTTTGTCGCCCCGGCTCTCTGAGCCGCGGCGTTTTGAGCTTCTTAGCTCAGGGACGCGTCGGCCACCGCCGCCCTCTCCCTTGTCTGTGTCCCTGACGAGGTTGGGGGAGAGGGTGCCGAAACGCGCCCAGGGTCCAGGAGGAGGAGGAAGAGGAGGAGGAGGAGGAGGACCAGGGTAAGCCCAAGGGTCATCAACGATATTGCAATGAACCCTCCCTCCAAGTTCCCTTTTCATAGGCCCCTGCAAAGATTCATTGTCACGGAGGAAAGTGCCCCGTTGGAAGACAGCCGTCTGAAAATCCGAAGCTCTGCTAGAACACCATTCCTGGAACTTCAACGCCGCGAAGCATTTAGACTGTTGCGTCTTGACGATCCAGAGCTGTGCCAGGACACCATTCCTGGGATTTCAACGCCGCGAATCAACGTGAGTGTAGCGCCCCAGCCTTCCGACATCGTGCCAAACCGCCTTTTCTGGGACATTAGCCATAGTAATCCTTAAAACAACTGCAAACTCTAAAGAGGACTGTGCGCGGCGCTAAGGCGAGAGCTACATTTTGGAAAGGAGCCGCATTCCATCTACGACAAACGAATGTGCGCGGCGTTCAGGCGAGAGACACATTTAAAAAAGGAGCCGCACTCCATACGTGAAATCTGGCAAATCTTTAAGACGAATGTGCGCGGCGCTAAGGCGAGAGCCACAGTTTGAAAGCGGGCCGCCCTCCATCCGTGAAGCTGGTTCAAATTTCGAGCTTCAGGATGACACGTGGTGAGGAAGTCTCAGGCGAAACGTCCCGCCCACCCTTTCGACTGGCCTCGGGGTGCGACAGGGAGGAGTTCTTTATGAGGAAGAGGGATGGAGGAGGAGGAGGAGGGGGAGGAGGAGGGAGGAGGAGGAGGAGGAGGGAGGAGGAGGAGGAGGAGGGAGGAAGAGGAAGGAGGAGGAGGAAGGAGGAGGAGGGGAGGAGGAGGAGGAGGAGGGAGAGGAGGAGAGGAGGAGGAGGAGGAGGAGGAGGAGGAGGAGGAGGAGGAGGAGGAGGAGGAGGAGGAGGAGGAGGAGGAGGAGGAGGAGGAGGAGGAGGAGGAGGGAGGAGGAGGAGGAGGAGGAGGAGGAGGAGAAGGCAAACCGCCTCTTGGGGCCTTCGTGGGACGCTCCTGGGGCGCTCTTGGGGCCATCTTGGGGCCACCAACATCGCCTTTTGAGGCGCTCTTGGGGCGCTGTTGGGGCGCTGTTGGGCGCTCTTTGGGCCATCTGGGGGGCCTCTTGGGCCCCTTTTGGCCCTCTCTTGGGCCATCTTGAGGCCATCTTCATGCCTCAAAAGAGCATCAGACGCGAACAGGCGAGAAGGCGCAAACCATTGATTTGCCTGAAGTGTTTAAAGGATTGTAGCCTCTTGGAGGGGTCCTGGGGGAGCTCCGAGAGCACTTGGAACCGTCTTGTGGCCCTCGTCGGGCCTCTTGGAGGTATGCCAGAAGCTATCTTGAACCATCGTCGGCTATCTTGAGCCCTCTAGGAGGCCATCTTGGAGCGTCTGAGGCCCTCTTGGAGCCATCTTGGGCGAAAGAGGACCCTCTAACCCATCGCGGCCTGGTACCAGCACCCCAAGGGAAGGGGGAGCCGCCAGGGGATACATCGCAGGCTCGTTCGCGCCCAGATTGCGGGGATGTCTAACGCGGCTTACTTGTTTCGGACCCCAGATTTTTTGGCGTCCAGAGCAGATTGTGAGGATGTCTCCAGCGGGGTGCTGGTTCCAGCACCCCAAGGGGCCCAGATTGGGTGGACGATGAGGATACGCGGAGAGCAAAAGCAAGGGATGGGAGGAGGGAGGGGGGGGGGGGGGGGGGGAGGAGGATGTGGGAGGGACGCGGGGCGCTGTTCCTTCAAAACGAGGACCCATCACCACAGGATGGTGGGGAAAAACGCTCTCCTGGTGCCCTACGTCTAGGCCTCCTAGATAGGATCGGAGTAGATGGGGTCGGAGGATCCGCGCCGCATCGCCGATGTGTCGGCGATGCCGCTCGATGTGGAGCCCGACTTTCCTGGCGCCGACGTCGCCGATGCGTCGCCGACGCATCGGGGATGCGGCGTAATCCTCCGACCCCATCTGCTCGGACCCCATTTGGGAGGCCTCGGGTTACGGATCGAACAAAGATCAGGGGACGCGTCAAACCGAACGAACAAACACCAAGGCCTCGGGTGCGCCTGAGCGCGCAGAGGGCGGTAGGGCGATGGGTGCGGTCCTTCTGAGAAGGCAGGGGGGGCCTCTCAGAAGCCCTCCCTGCCTACCAAGAAGGCTTCTCAGAAGTCCCATGGTCTTTTCGGAGAATCAGAGTAGGAGATCGACTACAGGATTGATTTACCCCCAATTTGAATGTTTCGAACAAATGCATGGATTATTCAGTAGATTTGCGGAGCATTATATATTTTGTTGTTGTTGTTGTTGTTGTTGTTGCTGTTGTTGTTGTTGTTGTTGTTGTTGTTGTTGTTGTTGTTGTTGTTGTTGTTGTTGTTGTTGTGTGTGTGTGTGTGGGGGTGGTGGTTGTGGTTGTGGTGGTGGTGGTGGTGGTGGTGTGTGTGTGGGTAGAACAACAAGAGGATTTTCTTTTTTATTATTAGTCTTACGCTTATGATTATCCTTAATTCGTATTCTGATTCGTGTTCTTGCTCCTTAAAAACAAAACGTACAATCATTTTTTATGTTTATTTTTATTACTTTCCGTATTCTTACTGTTGCCAGTCGTATTATATTTGCTATTCGTATGCTTATTATTATTTTAATATTAGTATTATCCTTGCTATTTTGATTGTTACTATTATTATTCTTGTTACTATCATTATCCTGTGTTATGAACCCTAGTGATAGTAAATATTTAGATTCGAAGTTAAACCATTTTTGGGGTAAGTCAATTCTGTAGTCGACCCTCCTATTCGAATACTCGGAGTTTGCGAGAACCTGCCCCTTGCCGAGTCGATTGGCGACAGTTGCCCATCCTCAATCCTTGGCAGGTTGTGGCGCCTGCAATAGTTTAGCGGGCCGGCGCCCGCTGGGTCTTGTCCCGGACCGTTTTCATCAAAGGGTTCTTTGTTACGGGGGTTTCTGCCCGCCCCCGAGAGGAGACACCCCTTGCTGCTGTCTCGGGAGTCGCCCCGCTCGCCCCGACGGCGCCTTGACCGTCCCAGACCTCCGAGGTGGTGCTTTCTGAACTGCTTGCGCCCGCAGGAGATTTGCCCCCCGAATCGTTCTGCTGATCAGTGAGGGCCTCCTTGGTCCCGAGGCCGGCCGAAGAGGCCCAGCGTGAAAGGAGGTTGTGGCGCCCGGGTTTTATTGATCCTGGTTCGGGGATTGCTAAAGGTAGCCTTGGCCCAAGTTGTCTCCGGTTTCTCAGAGCCCCTGGGGCCTTCACAGGCCTCGTGACGGGTGCTCTGGAGGCCGGGGGGGCCGCCTTAAAAGTTCTGCGGACACCTTGAGCTGTGGACACCTTTCCTCAAGGGCTTGACAACTCTTCTCCAATCGATTTGCGGGGCTCAAGCCAGTCAAGTTGCGGTAAACCTGCGTACATCGATGTAAACCGACGTTGAACTAGCCAATTCCAAAGATACCTAAACACATCTGGAGAAGTATCGTGGAAGATCCAGCGAGAGTCGAAGGACAGCAGAAGGCGTTACGCCTTTAACTGGCACCAGCCAAGCATACTTCTACTATGTGTGCGTCGGCCCCGCAATGTCGACGCGCACGCTCAGAAATCTTATAGTTCTGGCCATGCCGCTCGGGAAACGATCTACTTCAAGACTTGAACGCTATGTATTCGCGTCGGGCGTGCGCCTCCAACATCAGCACATGGCACCAGTATGTCCTCCTCCGTCCCACTGAACGATACTGGTAACGCCCCCTTGGCCGCGGCCCAAGGCTGGACTACCTGGTGGAAATGCACCGCACTCAGCACCGCGCCGCGCGCGAGGAGGCGGCGGGGCGGCTGCAGGAGCCCCAGCGAGCCGACCTCTTCGCCGCCGCCGTCGCCGCTGCCGTCGTCATCGTGTCATCGTCGTCGTCGTCGCCGTCGTCGTTGTCGTCGTCGTTGTCGTCGTCCTCGTCACCTTCGTTCGTCGTCGTACTTCTTTCGTCAGTCGCCGTCGTCTTTCGTCGTCGTCGCGTCGTCGTCGTCGGCGGCGGCGGCGACGTCGTAGCCTTCGTCGTCATTGTCGTTGTCGTCGTCGGCGACGGCGGCAGCGGTGCCGTCGTGGTCGTCGTGGTCGTCGTCGTCGTCGTTCCCGACTTCCGACGCCGTGGCCTTTCTCACGAGGAGGAGGACGATGAAGCGGACGGGATGGAGGAGGAGGATGGAGGAGGAAGAGGGCGGTGAAAGAGGAGGAGGAGGAGGAGGAGGAGGAGGAGGAGGAGGAGGAGGACCAGTGTAAACCACAGAGTCATCAACGATGTTGGAATTAACCCTCGCTCCAAGCTCCCTCTTCGTGGGCCCCCACAACGGTTCATTCTCATCGAAGGAACTGCCTCGTTGGAAGACAACCGTTTGAAGACCCTGAAGCATGCCAAAACAGTGTTCTCGGGATTTCAACGCAACGGATCAACCTGATTGTTGCGTCTTGACGATCTGGAATCTTGGCAGAAAGCCGTTATGGGGATTCCGACACTAATTGTGGCATTCGCATAATCCTGAATCTTTCCCAAACACCATTTCTGGTGCGTTGATCATGGGAATCCGTGAAACTCTTCCAAGCTTTTTGAACGACTGCGCAGCGCTAAGGCAAAGGGCTACAATTTGAAAACGACCCGCCCTCAATCCGTGAAGGTCTGGCAAATTTTTCAATCGAATGTGCGCGGCGCTAACGCGAGAGCCACAATTTGAAAACCACCTGCCCTCAATGCGTGAAACTCTTGCAAATTCTTCGCGCTTCACGGGGCCGTGTTCCACCCGTCTCCCCTTCGTTTCACCCCTGGCGTGTCGCTGCATTCCCACGGTGGCCGCCGGTCGTGCAGGCAGAGCTCCGTCCCTGGTGCCTCTTCCTGCCCAGCCCCCACCGCTCCCCGTCCTTGGGACTTGAGCTGTGGGACTTCGCTGGCAATGCTGACTCGTGGGCTGCTGCTGGGGCCGCGGTCCACCTGTCCAATACCGGCCTCCGGCCCGCTGTAGCTGTTCTCACCCCTGGAGCGCGTCTCCTGCGCCACCGGGCGGCCCACCGGGTCGGGGTGCCCCCCCCGCGGTGCCTGGCTTCGGCCTTCTCGCCGGATGGCGGCGGTTCCCCACCGCTCCGGCCTCTGCCATGCCGCGCAACTCGCGGTTCCTCCCCTGGCCTCGTCGAGTGTGGTGCCGTCCCTCCACCGCTCCGGCTCTCGGCCTTGCCGCCCAAATTGCGGTTCTTCTTTGTGGACTAGCGGCCGTCCCGGCATCGCTTTGTCCAGTACTCCCCGGCACGTGCGGTTGTTTCCCTGGGCCCCGGCCTGTGCTTGCCCGGGGGGCCCTTCCGCTTGTCGTCACTTTGTGTTTCAGCCCTGTGCGTGGTGCCCATTCGGGCCGTGTTGGGTCAACCTGACACCACCTCACGCACTTAAGTGGTGACCCGCGCCGTTTTGGCTGCGTCGCTGCTATGCCGCTTCCCGCACGTGTGCGTACTGCTGCCTCGGGGTCTCTCGGCTTCCGCCGCCCTGGGAGTTGCAGCCTGCCAATGCGTTCGCCTCCTGGCGTCAATTCTTTAGCCGACGGTCCTTCGGACCACCCTGGTTCTCGCGCTCACGCCGACGTCCAGGGCCTCGCCTTTGCATTTCTCATTCCCACCTCGACTGGCGGTTCGTTGGCCGCGGCCACCCTGGTGCCCACGCAGCTGCTTGAGGTTCGGTTTCGTGCACTAGCCCTCGGAATTGTCTCTGGTCGTCGTTTATATCCCGACTTCTGGCGCCTTCGACGGGCCTGCATCTTTGCACGCTGGCAGTTCCACTCAGTTTCAGTCCCTCCTGCCACCCACCTGCCGCTGGGCCGCTGCGTGAGGCCCCGGCTTGCGGCGTTAGCTGTAGCCTTTCGCGCCGCCTCAGCCTAATTAGTCTCTGCGTAGCCCGTTTTGGCCTGACTCGCCGCTGGCGCGCTCGCCCGCGGCCATTGACTAAAAAGTACCCCCGCCAGTCTTCTTCCTGGTGGCAGGGCTGCACCCCTACAAGTACAACATCGAGGGCGCCCCCTCCAACCCTGCGCGGTTTGACGGGAAAGCCTGGAGCCACCTGGGGTGCATGTGCGACGTGGAACTGGGGCTCGACGCGGGCAATCACAACGAGTTGCCCCCTAGGCCGCAGGTCCAAGGCCGCGCCGCTTGAAGACCCCAGAACAAAAACCGCTGCACCCCGCCTGACCTCCAGCACCGGGTCCCCCGTGCATGGTCCCACGGGACCAGGGCCTGCCCGCCCCGCCATGTTTACCCTGGCTGCGAAGCACTCGTCAGCCTCCTACAGGCCACGATGGAATCACGCAGCACCGTGTCGAGAGCTGCTTGGCCCCAACGACCGCATCATGTCCACCGAGAGGGCCCGCTGCGCTCATCATCGTCATCATCATCATCATCATCATCGTCATCATCAGCATCATCATCATCATGCTGCTCATGAAGCGCGAACCCCGGGCCCACCTCTGGCCCTTCCCTAACCCCTCTGGATCAGGGGACGCGCTGGAAGCCATCCTGGGTGTCTGCTGCCCTTGGCAAACAGACCACCACCACTTCCGCTCTCTGTTCGCGGTCTCCTGGGGGCTCAAGCTCTCTGACCTCCGTCGACTCCGCGGGCGGCTGGAGGGACTGATCGCCTTGGCGGGCAAGCTAGGTGGAGCTTCGCCTTCAAGCTAGAAGGCCCCCATGCTGGTCCTTGAGGAGATTGTGAAGCCGGCCGACATCGGCATCCTCTCACGGTCGGGATGCAGCATCTGTCTCCTGCACCGGGACCTCGCAGGCAGCGACGACAGCTTGGGGCCCGACGCCGGTCCCTCAGAGATGTCCTTCCTCAGCGGTGGCTTCTCGTTCGGGCTTGCCCCCCTGGACAGGACAGAGCGTTGCCGCCTGGCCCACTCCGCAGCGTGACCAAGACCCCCCGCTACCTGGCCCCCGGCGACGCTCGCTTCAGCGCCGGCCGGAAGACGGCCAGGTACAAGTGCGACTACTGCTACAAACCCAACCTCAAGCACAGCGACGGCACTTGGCTTGACGACAATATCCGCTCGTATCTTGCACAGAACCGCCAGCAGGCGCACGCCGACGGGTTGGGCTGCACATGGCTGTGCGGTCAGTGCTGGACGCGCGTGGTTGAGAATGAAGGTCACCAGCTGTCCCCGGACCATTCTCCCCACGAGAAGGAACAGGCCGTTGCGCTCGCCAGGAACCCCTCCAGGCCCCATCCCGTGGATACACTACTTTTTACCGCTGCCCAGCACACGTTCTCGGCGTTCCCTCGCGCTGCGACCCCTGGCGGCCTCGGAGATTTCCCATTGGGGCCCTCGGGCCTCCATGTCCCAAAGAATGTCAACGCCGCCCTGCCGCCCGCGCGGCTAGAGGGCGACAGGTTTGGCTATGTGGCAGCTGGATCCAAGTGCCACACTGCCACGTGCGACGGGTGCCCATCCGGGCCCCCCCTCTTTCCTGGCAGGCAGGAGCGCCTGCGCTCGGCTGTTTTGCATGGAAGGCTTACGCAGAGTCGCGGCAGACAAGCGCGGGTGGCCTCCCGGCGTGGGAGGGCCGTGGCGTCGCCTGGAACAACCGCAGGTGGAACGCCCCATGGATGTGTCGCCAATGCCTCGTTCACGCATGGGGCGCTACGCCCGGCGCAGTTAACGGTGTGCTCGACCGGGGCGCCCGCCGGGTCTGCCCCCGCCCCCCAACCTCCAAGCCGCACTCAGCTCCGCCAGTGCCCGACGAGCCGCCGCTATCCAGCGAGCTCGTGCTGCGCCCTTTCCTGAAGAGGGTCTACGGCGACAGGGTGGCGCCAACCTACCTCCCCAGCGACTTCCACTGGCAAGGCAAGCGGCGCGCCGCCGCCCGCGTGGTCACGCGCCTCTGCGTTCGCTCGACCGACCCCGCCATGCTGCCCAAATGACTCCAGCGCGCCGATCAATGGTCCATGCGCGGCCGTCCTCTCTTCGCCGCGCCCTGGGAGCCCTCGCGGGTATCTTGGCGCAGGTCAGTTCAGATAAGCTCGCCACCGGGTCATTCAAGGAATTGGCCAAGTACGCCCCCCTTCGTATGCAAGCAGGATTTGCGCAGACAGATCGACAACATCCCTATCAGGGAGCACAGCGACAACGACTGGTGGGCACGGTTCGGCGAACAGCACGCTGAGACGGCAGGCCCACCGGCAGAATTCCACACCTTCGCCGCCCGCGCACCCGACTTCCCCGACTGGGGCAGCGAGGTGGTGCCCTCCCCCGCGACGCCAGTACTGGGCGGCACCGGCCCTCCCTGCACCCACGGGGCCAGCTGTCGCTCCCCTGATGATAGCCGCCCACGGCGTGCGAGCCCGACCGCTGACACATCTGGCATCGACGCAGTAGTCCTGGGCACCACCCCCCAGCAAGAAACCAACTTGGCTAACCTCCCTCTCGCCGCTGGGGGCGACGACACCTCCGGCCGCGGGGGCGCTGGCTCGGAAACCTCGGAGGCTGGCTACCGCGACGGCAAACCCTCCTCGCGCCGAGGCCGCCAGGGGGCGCCCGTGGCCCTGTCCCCGACCCCGAGCTCGGAACCACGGGTCCTGCAGGTTGATTCCTCCGGCAGCCCAGAGGCTGCTGACAAGCCCTGCAGCCCCGCCTCGCCCGTCGACGGTCCACGCGCCTCCCCAGTGCTGGCTGGACAAGACGACAAAAACCTCGCGCGCCTCCCAGAGCGATGAGCCCCGCCTTCCCCAGGCATCCCCCGGCGACCCAGGGCTGCCAATGCGACGCGGGATGAGTCGGACTGGGGCAAAGTGTGGCGCGAGCGCCGCCCGCGCCGGCATCGCGAGGCCAGCCGCGGCAGCCCCTACAGCGGCCATTGGACAGGTTGGGCAGGGTGGTCCAGCTGGGAGGCCGACGACCGCTGGAGTCGGCCCGCGCGTGCACGCACGCACCCCCCATCCTCGACGACCTCCCCGCTCCCCTGTCAGGCCCCTGGCCATCCTGCAAAAGTGCGCAAGCCGACCTCTCGCAAGACCTATTCGACCCGGTCACAGGACTCTACATGTACAACGCCCCGCTGGAGCGAGTCGACATCCTGAACCCCGTTGGCGAGGCCCCTTGCCGAGACCGTGAAGCGACTTCAGAGGGACTTGGGTGAATGCTTCAACGGAGTATGGCACCAGTGGGCGACCAAACATCCCCCGCCGTCGGGCCACATCTGCGCTGGCCCCCCGCGACAGCACCACGATTTCTGCGTGCGTTTCCTCAAAGAATGGGCCAGTCACAAGTGCGATGTCTTCAAGATGGACGAAGCGCTCCGTCTGGGGGTCAACTGGGGCGCAGTCCGCGCTCCGTTTAGCGACGGAGCTAGGGCCGAGGGCACCCCTGGCAAGGCCAAAGGCAAGTGGCCCCGTGGAGACAGCGACCCCCGCTGGACAAGGACGGTGGGGCCCCGGAGGACCGCGGGCTCGCGCCGGCCCTGGGTGCGTCCCTAAATGCTGCCCAGGCCGCGCAGGCGGGCGCGCGCGACGACTCTCGCGGACGCCGTGTACTGTGCATCAGTGTGCCTCAAGGAGCCCAGCCCCTCCATGCCGCCTTGGGCGTGGCGTGCCCAGCTGAGGCTGCTGGCTCGTCTACGGCCTTGGGCCCCCCTCCGGGACGCCGCTTCGCGGCCTCTCCCCCCCGGGTGATTGCCCCCCCCCCCCCCCCTGGCACGCCGCAGGCGGCTCGGGGATCGGCCCACCTCCGCGCGGGTCCCCGTCGCTGGCAGAGCCCTTGCGGCGCCCATTGCAGCCCTGCGCTGCCCTGCGCGCGACGGCCTCTTACTCTGTCCACATTGACTGCAGCTGTAAGCCGCCCCCCCCCCGCCGCCCCCTTCGGACTTCGGCCCCGCGCCCGTGCCGTTCTGGCCGCCCCTCCTCCTGCAGGCGCCCCCTCGCAGGAGGCCTGGGCCCGCCCTGTCTCTACTTGCTCTGCGGCTGCTAGCTGCGAACGCCACCCGAACTGCGCCCGTGCCCTCGGCGCCCCCCCCGAGGCGCTAGGGCCGGCAGGCCATGGGTTCATTGGTCCGACTCGCCCGTCCTCCTTCCGCGGCTGCCCCCCCCGCAGGTGGCGCACAGGCCCGTCCGCCGGTCTCGCTATCTCTGCGACTGTTAGCCGCGACCCCCTTCAACAGTATGGCCTGGCCCTCGTCGCTTCCTCCAGGAGCGCTCGCGGTACCTCGTTGACCGACCTTCCCGGCCCGCCCGCCCTCCCGCGGTTGCCCCCCCGCGGGCGGGGGGCGGGCTCAGTGGCTGCGCCGCGCTTTTTGCTTGTATGTGCGACCGCCGCGGTGCGCCGCGGCCTCGGCGCCCCCCCTGGGGCGCTGGGGCAAGCTGGCAATGAACATCCTGAGTCGACTGTCCCGTCCCCCCCCCGTGGCCGCCCCCCCGGTGGAGGCGCGCGGGCCGCCCTTGATGCAGTATTTCTGCGGCAGTTAGCTGCGACCCCGTCCACAGTGCGGCTCCGACCCTCAGCGCCCCCCCCGGGGCGCGCGTGCCAGGGGGTATATGGTTCAGTTCCGAGCTGTCTGGCCCGTCCACCGTCCTGTGGCTGTCCCCCCGCAGGAGGTGCATGGGCTTGTCACCTTGGCTCCTGCGACTTGGCTGCGTCCGCATTTCCTACATGGCCCTCGGCGTTATCCTGGGACATTGGCTCAGTGACAGCAAGCGCAGGGGCCTCTCCTTGGAAGATGCCCCCGACGGCGCTGCGTTACTCTGGCCCGCGCCTGCCGCCCCGCGCGTCGGTTGTGCCGTGGTGTGTTGGCTGAGTGGATGACTGTTCGTTGGAGTCTGTGCCCCTTTCGTGTGGCTGTTACGTGGTAGGTGCGCAAGACCCGTATTGACGACGGCGCCTGTGTGTCGCGATCTGCCCTGATCGTTGATTTGTTTGGCGTTGACTATTTCATCGGGGCGAAGGTTGCTGGTGCAAGTTCTTCGCGATAAGCCTGCGTGAGTTTCCCTCCGCACGTGGGCTCGGTGTTCTTCCTCTTCGCTTTCCCCGGCCTCTGAGCGTGCTGCTTGCCTGTAGCTTCTGCCCTCAGCCGCTGCTTTCTGGCCTGCTTGACCCTTTGCGACGGCGCGCGGCCGTGGCGCTTGCGCTCGCGAACGAAAAGTACCCCCGCCAGTCCATTCAGACACCCTGCCCACGAGAGCTGACGGGGAAAAGGACATAGGGACACATCTAGGGAAACAAAGCGAGCAACCAGGATGAAACGAGAGATCTCTGGGAGCAAGGGGGTGGCCTTGGAAGGCCTCTTCGGGCTATCCCTGGGGGCCGCGGGGGGGCCTCCAGGGATGGCCCTGGAAGGCCTGTTGGGGCCATCTAGGAGAGCATCGATCAAACAATGGGGGTCCTCGATTTCGCCCCCTTCCCAGGAGCCTTCAAAATCGCCTCTTGGAGCTCTCCTGGGGCTCTTTGGGAGGGCATTGGAGCTTTTTCGGGGCTCTTTTAAGGATCTCGGGGCCCTCTTGGGGCCCTCTTGGGGCTCCCCTGGGGCCCTCTTGGGGGCCCTGGAAGGCCTCTCGGGGCCATCGTGAAGGCCATCGATCAAATGAGGAAATGGCATAACGTTCCCCCCCCATCCCAATGAGGCCAACATGGGGCCAACACCTTAGTGTAACCAGTGACTCTATGGCTTGCGCCACACCGCCGACCCCTTGGGGTGCTTTGTTTGGGTGTGTAGTTTTTTTTTTGTGGGGCGGGCCCTGGGCAGTCCGGCTGCAGATGCAGGCTTTGTGGTGTGCGTGTGCGTTTCCGGAGAAGTTCAAGATTCGGTGCGCGAGGTGCGCGAATTTTTTGAAGACGGAGACAGAAGTGGCGGCGAACCAGTGCGGTTCGGAAGGTGCGGGGGGGAGGCTTTGCAGGGCGTGCGCCCGCAAGGAGAAGGGTGGGCGGAACGAGAAAGCGGATGCAGAGAATCGCAAGCGAAAAGCAGAGGCGGACGCGAAGCCACTGACGTGCGCGGCGTGCGGAGGAGCGTTCTCGGAAACGAAACATTTGAAGCAGAAGCAAGTGGAATGTCATCGACAGGCAAAAGGGGCCAAAGTGGTGTGCGGAGCCTGTAAGACACTCGGGTTCACAGCGCGCAGTTGCCAGGCGTATCAGTGTAACGGCCCGTGCAAGAGAAGACTACCAAAGTCTGCGCACCCCGACCCGCACAACGTCCCGCGCGACGCAAATAAGGGCACCCTGCAGTGCAAGACGTGCAAATGATGCCCACTCGGGTGCGCGTACTGGGGAGAAAAAGGAGGACGGGGGAAAAGGATGGGCGGTGAGGCGGGAAATGGGGAGAAAAAACATCGAAGAGGATAAGGTGAAACGAGACAGGAAGAAGAGGAGAGGAATGAGGAGGAAGTGGAGCAAGAGAAGGATGAGGAGGAGGACAAGGGAGACCCTGAGTAGAGGCATGTTGTATGTGTATGGGGGTCTCGCGGCGCGCCTCTCCAGTGCCTTTGGAAGGCTGTTTTGAAACCACCTATGCACTGGGATGGAAAAGAAAGGGTGAGGAGAAGGAGAGGGACACGGAAGGAATGCTCTTGGTCATGGGTTATGGGTTAGAGGCTTCTTGGATGTGTATTGGGATCTCGCGGCACGCCTCTCGGAGGCCTGTCGAATACGGTTTTGAAACCACTTGGGGGCCGTTTCGGAGCCTCTGAAGGGCTTCTTGGGGGTTCCTTGGGGCGTCTTGGGGGCCTCTTGGGGGCCTCTGGCGGCCTCTTGGGGCACTCTTGGGGCCCCCTGGTGGTCCCGGGGGCGGAAATCTAGATGTTTTGAATTTTTGGTGGCCCTCTTGGGCCCCTCTTGGTGCCGTCTTGGAGCCCTCTTGGGCCGTCTTGGGGGTCTTTTGGGCCGTCTTGGGGCCGTTTCGGAGCTTCTGAGGGGCTTCTTGGGGGTTCCTTGGGGCGTCTTGGGGGCCTCTTGGAAGCCTTTGGCGGCCTCTTGGGGCACTCTTGGGGCCCCCTGGGGCTCCTGAGGGCGGAAAGCTGGATGTTTTGAATTTTTGGTGGCCCTTTTGGGTTCCTCTTGGTGCCGTCTTGGGGCCGTCTTGGGCCGTCTTGGGGACCTCTTAGCCGTCTTGGGGCCATCTTGGGCCGTTTTGGGGCCGTCTTGTAGGCCTCTTGGGCCGTCTTGGGGCTGTCTTCGGGGCCTCTTGGGCCGTCTCGGAGCGTCGGGAAGCCGAAAAGGCGAAAATTCAAAAAACACCGAAAACACAATGGAAAATCATCAATTTTAGCCTCTCGGGGCCTTCTTGGGAGGCTTGTTTGGGACCTTTTGGGCCGTCTTCGAGGCCTCTTGGCCCGTCTTGGGGTCATGTTGGGCGTCTTGGAGCGCTGGTTTGGCGTCTCGGGGCCCTCGTGGGCCGTCTTGGAGGCCTCTTGCGGCCTTTTCGGCCCATCTTTAGGCCTTCTTGTGCCCAGAAGAGCCCGTGAGTCGCTCGTCGGGGGCCCCCCCCCCTCTCCAAATCGACCGGACCGGGCTCCCGGGGGAGGGGTTTGGGGAGGGGGGAGCATCTCACACGCCGATGATCCCCAAGGGTTCGGCGGATTTTGGCTTCCTCGCCGAGGCCGTTTTGACGCCCTGACACCTCGCGGACCCCCCGATAAAATTCCAGGGGAGGGGTTCGGAGGTGGGGTAAACCCTTCCCCGTAGGGGAAGAGGGATTTTACTGGAAGAGGCAAGAGGAATCTCGGTGGACCACCTGTGCCCAGAGGGCTGGTGAAATGTTAAAAAGGAATGTGCGCGGCGCTAAGGCGAGAGCCACATTTTGAAAACGACCCGCCCGCACTCCGTGAAACTCTTGCAATAAAAAATGAATGCGCGCGGCGCTGATTCGAGAGCCACATTTAGAACACGACCCGTCCTCAATCCGTGAAACTTTTGCAAATGCGCGGCGCTAAGGCGAGAACCACATTTTGAAAACGACCCGCCCTCTATCCGAAAATCTCTTGCCATTTGTTAGAAACGAATGTGCGCGGTGCTAACGCGAGATCCACATTTTGAAAACCACCCGCCCTCCATTACTGAACACATTGCCAATTTTTCAGCTTCAGAGTCATAAGTGGTGAGGAAGTCTCAGGCGAAACGCCCAGCCCGCCCTAAAAACTGGCCCCGCGGTGCGACAGGGAAAAACTTACTTGTAAGGAAAAGGAATGGAGGAGGAGGAGAAGGAGGAAAAGGAGGAGGAGGAAGAGGAGGAGGAGGAGGAGGAGGAGGAGGAGGAGGAGGAGGAGAAGGGGAGGAGGAGGAGGAGGAGGAGGAGGAGGAGGAGGAGGAGAGGAGGAGGAGGAGGAGGAGGAGGAGGATGAGGAGGAGGAGGAGGATAGGAGGAGGAGGAGGAGGGGAGGAGGAGGAGAGGAGGAGGAGAGGAGGAGGTGGAGGAGGGGAGGAGGAGGAGGAGGGGGAGGAAGAGGAGGAGGAGGAGAGCAGGAGGAGGAGGAGGAGGAGGAGGTTGAGGAGAAGGAGGGGGAGGAGGAAGAGGAAGAGGAAGATGAGGAGGAGGAGGAGGAAGATGGGGGAGGAGGAGGACGAGGAGGAGGAGGAGGAGGAGGAGGAGGAGGAGGAGGAGGAGGAGGAGGAGAGGATGAGGCGGAGGAGGAGGAGGGGGAGGAGGAGGAGGAGGAGCAGGAGGAGGAGGAGGAGGAGGAAGACCTGAGTATAGCCGGGACGCGTTAACGATGTTGCAGTACACCCTTCCATCACCAAATTTCCCGTTCACCAGTCCAACAGTCAATCCGCACAGTGAAGATGAACGACTTTCCAATGAGCGACTTTCCAAGGTAATCCTTGCATCCTTCGCCTTCGGTCCATCCTTGCACGCTTTCGCTGGCCGCGCCCCGCTCGCAAAGTGTCGGCACGGCCTTTCCAGGCCCTTGCATCTCTATCGTGCGTCCTTATCTATCATACGGGTTGACTGTACCAAGCATGCTTTTCCACTGCTGGAAGCGCCACCTCGAGAGACTAGCGCCCCATGGGCCTGGTATTCAGGGGAGGGCGTCGTTTTGAAAAGCAACTGCCCTGCATCCATACATGCATATACACATACACACATGCACACACCTATATACATATGTATACATATATATATATATACATATATGTAACTATATACGCATATGTATATACGTATATGTACATATCTGGAGTTGAAGAGGTCCGATCACCAAGTCCAATGACGAGTCCAGCAACAAAAACGTTTTCACATGTTTTTGACATGGGCCCGAGGGCGAATCGATGAAACAACGAGGAGTAAGAGGGTGATGTGGAGGAGGAGGAGGAGGAGGAGGAGGAGGAGGAGGAGGAGGAGGAGGAGGATGTGGAGGAGGAGGAGGAGGACGACGCGGAGGCGACGGTGACGAGACGACGGCGACGACGGCGACGGAAGAGGCCCAGGCCTCTGTCGTCGTGATTTTTCCGTTACCCCCAGAGCCCTCGGCCCCCATCCCTGGGACCAGCTGAGCGGCCCAGGCCTCCGACGTCGTGATTCTTCCGCCACCACCAGACCCCTTGGGCTCCATCCCCCGGACCAGCCGAGCGATGGATCAAAAGCGCGACGGCGGCTGCGCGAGGGTAGGCTACAGATCTCGCCGCCGAACAAAATGCTGTCGGTCTTTGTGCCCATTCCGACCGTCTCCCCCCCCTGGCACCAGCGGCGCGCGCTCTGACAGCGGCCCAGGCGAGGAAGGAGCGCCAGGCGGTGCCGCCAGGGGCGCGTCGGCGCCGCTGAAAACGGGGTCGACTGCGCCACCATTTGTGCGTAAGCTTCCCGCGTAAGGTCGCGCTTAAGCGCCCTGTTCTCCACGCGGTGTGCTGCACTGGCGGCCCGCATAAACCGTGGCGTAAGGTTGCCATGTCTTCCAGAGTAAGACCCGTTTCTTTTTGTCGATCAGCGGTTCAACTTTCCCATCCTGGATTGTTTCCTGATGGCTCCAGGGCTCGAGAGAGGCCCCCCCGCGATTGCCGCCTTGTTCGAGGGGCGGGCGAGTGGTCCCCTCGGGGCCGAACTTGCAGCTAAACAAAACAAACCACGAGCTCGGTGGCCTGTGCGGCGGCGGCGACGCCGGCCAGTGGCGCCCCCCCGTCGCGCCGCAGGCGCTCGAGGAGGAGGCCAGCTGGAGCCCGCGACATCTTTTTGTTGTTGTGGTTGCTTTCCCCTCTCTCGGAGGGAGGCGAGGGGGGGAGGACCGGATCGACTCAGCAGGAGAGAGCGTCGAGAGCTGCAGCGCCGTCTGGGGCTACTCTCTGGAGCCGCAAGCTGGTTGATTGACATTCCCAACACAAATTTTTGGCACGAGCCGCCCTGCCGAGGGCGGGGAGGAGGAGGAGGAGTTGGCATAAACCCTCCCTCCAAGCTTCCTCTTCGTAGGCCCCCACAAGGATTCATTTCCACTGAGGTGTTGGGTCCTCGTTTTGAAGAGACGGTCCCCGCGTTCTCCTCCTTCCTTTTCCCTCCTCCCTCCTCCTCCCTCCTCCCTGCGTTTCACCCTCCCAGTACAGCGTTTCGTGGCCCCATAAGGAGCTCCACCGAAGGCCCCAAGGGCAGGGTTCGCATGGCGGCCTCGGGCCATTTGGGCACACCCCTCACGAGGATCGTGGCCCCATAGGGAGCTCCACCGAAGGCGCCAGTGGCAGGGTTCGCATGGCGGCCTCGGGCCATTTCGGCACACCCCTCACGAGGATCGTGGCCCCATAGGGAGCTCCACCGAAGGCGCCAGTGGCAGGGTTCGCATGGCGGCCTCGGGCCATTTCGGCACACCCATCACGAGGATCGTGGCCCCATAGGGAGCTCCACCGAAGGCGCCAGTGGCAGGGTTCGCATGGCGGCCCCGCCGCATGTAGGCGCCGGTGTCGGGGTTCGCACGGCGGCCTCGGGTAATTTCGGAAGACCCCTCACGAGGATCGTGGCCCCATCGGGAGCTCCACCGAAGGCGCCAGTGGCAGGGTTCGCATGGCGGCCCCGCCCCATGTCGGCGCACCCCTCACGAGGATCGTGGCCCCATAGGGAGCTCCACCGAAGTCGCCAGTGGCGGGGTTCGCACGGCGGCCTCGGGCCATTTGGGTACACCCCTCATGAGGATCGTGGCCCCATAGGGAGCGCCACCGAAGGCCGCCAGTGGCTAGGGTTTCGCATGGCGGCCCGCCCAAAGTCGGCGCACCCTCACGAGGATCGTGGGCCATAGGGAGCCCTCCGAAGGTTGCAGTGGCGGGGTTCGCACGGCCCGGCCTCGGGCCATTTGGGCACACCCCCTCACGAGGATCGTGGCCCCATTGGGAGCTCCATCGAAGGCCCCAGTGGCAGGGTTCGCATGGCGGCCTCGGTAATTTCGGCACGCCCCTCACGAGGTCGTGGCCCCAATATGAGCTCACGAAGGCGCCAGTGGCAGGGTTCGCATGGCGGCCCCGCCCCATGTCGGCGCACCCCTCACGAGGATCGTGGCCCCATAGGGAGCTCCTCCGAAGGCGCCAGTGGCGGGGTTCGCACGGCGGCCTCGGGCCATTTGGGTACACCCCTCATGAGGATCGTGGCCCCATAGGGAGCGCCACCGAAGGCCCCAGAGGCAGGGTTCGCATGGCGGTCTCGGGTAATTTGGGCACGCCCCTCACGAGGATCGTGGCCCCATATGAGCTCCACCGAAGGCGCTAGTGGCAGGGTTCGCATGGCGGCCCCGCCCCATGTCGGCGCACCCCTCACGAGGATCGTGGCCCCATAGGGAGCTCCACCGAAGGCGCCAGTGGCGGGGTTCGCACGGCGGCCTCGGGTAATTTCGGAAGACCCCTCACGAGGATCGTGGCCCCATAGGGAGCTCCACCGAAGGCGCCAGTGGCAGGGTTCGCATGGCGGCCTCGGGTAATGTCGGCACGCACCTCACGAGGATCGTGGCCCCATATGAGCTCCTCCGAAGGCGCCAGTGGCAGGGTTCGCATGGCGGCCCCGCCCCATGTCGGCGCACCCCTCGCGAGGATCGTTGCCCCATAGGGAGCTTCACCGAAGGCGCCAGTGGCGGGGTTCGCATGGCGGCCCCGCCCCATGTCGGCGGCCAGAGCCTTGCCCGCTATCGGCCAGCCAGCTAGCTTTCTCTGCTCCGCGCAGCCGATCTGCGCGCGTCGCCGGGACCCCTTCGGGGCGACCGGCGTGCGTCGCGGGACCCCGTGCGGCGCCGCACCCGCAGGCTTGGACATTGGTGTGCACGGGCAAAGAGGGAGAAATGTAAGCGGGAAGGAAGCGGGCGCGACCCTTGAGAGGGGCGTGCCGACATGGGCGTCGACATTCATGCACGTAGAATCACGCGTGCGCAGACTCATTCACAATCAGACTCACTCGCGCTCAGACCCACCCGCTCTCAGTCTCTCGCACACAGACCTATCGTCTTCGTTCGCGTTGTGTACCCCGCCACGCATTTCGGCGCTCCCCTCGCACGGTTCGTGGCCACATAGGGAGCGCGGGCGAAGATGGTTTTCACAATTGCGGTGTTCACAACTGCATATGGTTGGGTCCTTCGCCAGGCAAATTTTCAACGAATGTGCGCGCCTCAAAGGCGAGACCCCCATGTTGAAAACGACCCGCCCTCAATCTGTGAAGCTCTGGCATTCTTTCACAACAAATTTGCGCGGCGCAATGGCAAAGGCTACAACTTGAAAACGACCCGCACTCTATCCGTGAAGCTCTGTCAAACTTTTCAATCGAATGTGCGCGGCGCTAAGGCGAGACCCACGCGTTGAAAACGGCCCGCCCTCAATTCGTGAAGCTGTTGCC
>CAUYUJ010017899.1:204318-209318 GCA_963575745.1 Prorocentrum cordatum
CCCCCGAGGTCGCCACTGCCGCCCGCCTGCCCTGAGGGCCCAAAGATCTGGCGCTCGAGATCTTCGCCGAGGGCCACGTTCAGGGCTGCAACATTTGGGATCTGCTGCGGGAGCGGGTCCGTCGGCGGCGGCGGGTCCGTCGGCGGCGGCGGCACCACTGGGGGAGCCGTCAGCGGCGGCGGCGGAGGGGCCATGATGGCCGCTGGCGGGGCCCCGACAGGCGGTGGTGGCGGGTCCTGGCTGCCGCGGGCCCCCCCCGCTGGAGGGGCGCTGGCGGTGCGGACCGGGGTGGCGCGCGGGGCGACCCTTGTGCCACCCCCGCCGCCCGTGAGGCTGCCCTCCCGCAGGTTGTGGCGGCGCTCGTAGAGCGCCGGCTCCCTGTGCGCCATTTCCAGGCGCTCCCTCTTGGCCTTCTTCCGCGACTTCTTGCTGTAGCCCGCCCACTCTGGGTCGTTCAATCCCCAGGCGACCTGCGCGTGCAGGTCGGTCCACTTGAACTCGGCCAGGTTCTCCCAGGAGAGCCCCTCCATCAGCGCATAGTGGCCCTCCCACTGCGGCTGGTGTGGAGCGTAGCGCTTGAAGACGGTGCCCACTGCCAGTGGCTCGACCTTGGGCAGGTACTGCAGGAGGTCCACCGCGCTGAACACAGGTATCTCCTCCTTCTTGAGCTTGTCGTAGCGCAGCAGGGCCTTCAAGTCGCGGATGTCCTCCTCGGGGTGTTCCGCGTGCATGTAGTACGCACGTGGCGGGTTCAGCTCCTCCTCTATCAACTCGATGCAGACGCCGTAGGAGGTCGAGTAGCGCGCACCACAGTGGCAGTGCCAGCGCTGGCCCGTCTCCCCCGCCGCCTCCTGCGCGCAGGTGAGCAGCTGCGTCCAGCGATCCGATCGGATCACCGAGCAGCATCCCCTGGGGTTGTCCCAGGTCTTGTTGGCCGAGCACTTGTAGTACATGTTGAACGTGAAGCCCTTGCCACGGTAGAACTGGTCCGTGTAGTCGCCCATGCGTCGGTAGGCCTCCTGCGCCGCGGTGTTGCCCTGGCACTCCTCCCTCCAGGCACGTTTGTGTCCCAGGTGTGCGTCCGCGATCCCCGAGGCTTCCAGGGCGCCCTTCTTCAATCTTCCCACATCCTCCTCTGCCTCCTCATTCAGCGCGTCGAGCCACTTCTGGACTCCGTCCTGCGCCTCTGTGCCCCTCACCATGTCCTCCTTCTTCTCCAGGATGGGCCCCGGGCCTCCCAGCGTGTGGGTGCGTATGGTCTCGAATTGGAGGACGCCATAGGCCCGCGCCATACGCTTCAGCGATTTCTTGGAGAGGCCGAGCCGCAGCAGGGGCTCGATGTCCGTGACCTCCTCCACGGTCTTGACGTCGGTCAGCTGGTGCTCCTGGTCCTCAGCATCGATGTCGGGCTGGAGGTCGTTCTCCTCGTCACGGGGAGGTCCATCCTCGAGGGGTGGGGGTGGCGCACGGGGCGGCCCCGGCGCCGCCCCCGCCTCCATCGCCATCGGGCGACCGACCTCCTCCGCCACCGCTTCCGTGGCTGGGGGGGCACCCGTGCTCTCGGGATCGATGCCCACCCCTACGCCCTCCGTTGACCTCCGCAGGGCAAGCAAGCCTTCCTCGGAGAGCGCGAATCCCACCGGCACGTCCATGCCCTCCTTGACGTAGTCGAAGCTCGCACGGAACTTCGCCACTCGCTTGGCGGCGTCGTCGATGGAGCCTGCGCCCTTGTTCAGGCGCGCTGCGCGCGTCACGGCCTCCTGCTCGGTGATGTTCTGCGTCGTCGCCACGCAGCGCGAGCACGTGTACAGCTTGTACTGCCCCTCGTAGCCCCTCCGCAACGCGGGGTACTTCTGGTTGCGCTCTGAAGCCTCAGCGTAGCGGCGCATCTCCCCACAACTGAGCTCGTCCACGTACTCCACCATCATGATCTTCCAGTCGTCCAGCTCTGTGCACACCCGACACCAGCCCAGGCGCTGCGGCGGGACCCAGTACGCACCCATGCAGTGGACGTAGCCCGCCTCGGCGTAGTCCTCCTCCGCCATCATCTCGGCGTCTTCGAGCGCGGCAGGTGCGCCGCCGCTCGGCTGGGGGGCCTGGCCGTAGACGGCCTTGTTGCTGCGTCGGCGGTGGCGTTTGCCTCCATGACCGCTGAGGGCACCCGTGGTCGCTGCACTCGGGGCCTCACTGGCGGTCCCATCGTCCACGGAGCGACCGCCGTCGGCGTCGCTGCGCGCACCTCGGCCGCCGCGGCCGCCCACGGCCTGCCCCCTCAGCTGGAGGTTGTGGAGCGCGAGGGTGATCGCGTCCAACCCACGGTGCTGCTCCGTGGTGAAGTTGGCGTAGGTGGCTGCCGCTGCCAGGGCGGCCGTCGTCACTGGCACCACCGCCGACGTGGGCATCGCTGAGGCCTCAGCGGGCGCCTCGGCCGTCGCCGTGGGGCCTCCGTCCGAGGCGCCATCGGGGGCGGCGGCACTGGGGGCGGCCCCCGTACCGCCGCCTCCGTCGGCGTCCTCGGCGGGCGTCACTGATCCCGTGGGCAGTGTCGGCGCCGTCCGAAAGGTCGCCGCCTCGGACATCATGTCGAACCCCTCGTCTTCGCTCTCCGACACGCTCACCTGTTGGCCAGGGCGCTGCACAGGCCCTGCTTTGGAAGTGGGTGCGTCGGCCGCGGAAGCAACGCTGGCCTTCGCACGTGCCTCAGCCTTCGCCTTAGCTTCCGCCGCCAAAGCCTCGCGAAGAGGCGCCGCATCGTGGCTGGGCGAGTCGGCGCGCGTCTTGGCAGGCCAGGGCATCGGCGCGGGCTTCGAGAACTTGGGCGCCATCACTTGGTCGGAAGGATGGCGCGGGAGATGCAGCTCGAGAGATTGTGCGAGACAAGGCCTCACGAGCCAAACAGCTGCCGAGGAAGAGAGGGGAGGGAGAGAGGCTGTGCACCGAACCAAAATGGGGCGGCCGACTGCCAAGGCGGGACAAAGGTAAAACATGAAGACTAAAGGCTGAAACCAACGGCTCCAGGAGCGTGGGGGCCGATCCTTGTGCAGGCGGAAAACGGCCTGACCCCCGTTCGGGACCCTGGACGGGCAGGAGAGGGGAAAGGGGGGCGAGGAAACCGCGTCGCGGGCGGGCGACAAAGCGGACGGCGGGCCGCCGACGGCCCCAGGACCCGCGGGGCGGCCCCGATCTTGAACGCCTCTTGACGCCTCTTTAGCCAGTGGTCTCGAACAGGTGCTGCTGGCGGCATGAAGGCTCAGCGCGAGTGGGTTGAGAGAGCAGCCCAAGACAGAAATGAAGAGCACAACAAATATGGCATGGCGGGAGCACGACGCGCACAAGGCAGGGTGGCTACACAACGCGGCGTGCAGAACAGACATGACAAAGCAAGAGCGCATCATGCACACTACAAGGGAACTGAACAGAACCGTGCACACTGCAGATGTGACTAACTTTTTACGACTGATCGGGGCAGTAGGAATGCGAGGGGGAAGGGGAGGGTCAGGGAGCGCACGCAGATGGGATGGAGCCACATCTAGTCAAGACCGGGCGCTCGGGGCGGCCCCGGCATCCAGCCCAACTACGTCCTCCGTCGCCAGGGCGACCTGCTCAGCGATTTGGCCCTGCAGGGCGTTGGCCACTGCCGAGCGCAGGGATGAGCGTGCCGCGGGCCGTTCGGCCTCGGGCAATTCCCCCACGGCACGGCGCAGCCACGTCTCAGCCTCTGCGCCCCAGCGGCCGTTGACATCGAGGACAAAGGGTACCAGGCCAGAAAATGGGTACCTACGGTGCTTCACTTTCTCTCTGCGCTGCAGGGCTGCCTGATGCGGCCGCCCCGTCTGGGCCACGGCCACCTCGTCCACCAAGCTGATGTCGAGACAAACTCGGCCATGGATGCCTCGATGGTAGACGACGTCCAGTGTGGCCGCGCCCTGTTCTTCCGTGTGTCATTCTGGGATGACCTGCTCCACCAGGGCGTGGTGGCCCACCCCGCGCAACCAGAGCGCCGCGGCATCTCGGATGGCGTTGTGGCGGCGCGTCGGGCCGCCTCCCCTGGGACAGTTGAGCGCGTGAACGCCACGGACGTCCACCGTGCGGCCGCGCGCCGGGCCGACCTGCGCCATCGCGCGGGTGGGCGCTGCCGGTCGGTTCTGGCACGTGCACTCGGACTGCAGCAGCGGCAGATGCATGCGCCTCTTGGCCGCAATGCAGAACGCGTGGTCGGCGAGGGGCGATACCCCCTCGAAGTTATCCAACCAGGCGCCCGCTGAGCTGCCCGAGGCACTGTGCACCGCCGCCGCCGCCGTCACCGGCAGCGCGGCCAGGAACGTCTTGGTGGCGTGGTCCCGCACGTGCTGGGTGTGCGTCTTCTGGTCCTTGCCCTTCCGCCCCTCCAGAGGGCCCTGCCAACGGTCACTCTGGGGGCGACGGCCTCCTGCCAGCCGTCCCTGCTCCTCGTCCGCTGCCGAGAGGGCACGGCCAAGGCCAGGCCACCTCCGAAAGAGGCCGATCGTTGTCGTCTCTCGGAGCTCCTGGGCAGCCGCGTGGATCCCGGCTTCCCAGGGCGCCAGGAGGGCGGCGGGGCCGCGCTGTTCGGCACTGCCACAGCCCAGGCCTCCGTCGCTGACCTTCATGAAGATCTGCTCACGGGGGGCGGCCGTGACCCCCAGAAGGGCGTTGACGAAGGCGACCGCTCCGTCATCCACCCTGCGGCCCCACGCCGCCGTGAGCGGGGGCGCCCGCTGGATGTGGGCGCAGGCGCCCCTCGACCAGATCCGCATCAACTGGAAGGCATCGAAGGCCGAAAGCCCATGCCTGCGGAGCGCCAGGAGCTCTCGGAAGTAGCGGTCCTGCTTCTGGAGGAAGGCCTCGCCGCAGGGGAGTGGCGTGGCGGCGCCCGGGGCGGCCCCGGCACCGCCAGCCGGCGCGAGGCCCCCCTCGTCGAGGTCCTCTGGTGCGGCAAAGTCCGCGAGCGGGACGTCCCTCCAGTCGGCGTCCACGTCGTG
>CAUYUJ010017900.1:0-10000 GCA_963575745.1 Prorocentrum cordatum
ACGACAACGACGACGACGACGACGACGACGACGGCGACGACGACGACGACGACGACGGTGACGGTGACGGTGGCGGCGACGACGACGTCGACGACGACGACGACTACGACGAGGACGAGGAGGAGGAGGAGGAGCAGTAGGAGGAAGAGGAGGAGGAGGAGGAGGAGGATGAGGAGGAGGAGGAGGACGATGACGAGCCACCCCACACACACAGGGTGAGGGAGGGGGGGGGTGCGCCCTCCACCACGCCATGCCCACAGGGCCACGACCACGGGGGGGGGAGCGATCTCATTCGCGAGGCCTTCGCGAGGCCCACGGGCGTACCCATCCAGCGAGGGGGGGGCTCGATTCCATATGCATTCTGAGGGGAGGGGGGCCTGGATCATATGTAATGTATTCGAAACCTGAACCTGCAACCTCTGGCATTGAGTCAAAGCTGCCAGTCCCCGTGGGAGCCCCCGTCCTTTCAACGAGCAGCAGAAAATGTGTCGCACGCCCCCCCCATCCAAGTGCTGCTACACGGCCAGCCTCAATGTGGTTTGACCATTTCTCCACGGTGTTAGCTTTGCTAAGGTCTCTAACCTCAGGGTCCAACAACAAGTCCACAGACAAAACCCGAACCTCGACATTGTGCATTCCAAGTTTGAATTTTGGTTCCACAGAGCACTGAATATCACCCTCACGCCGCTGGCCACACAGCACGCTTACACTGACAAACTGCCCCGCGAGGCAACGTTTGAGGGCTCGTGTTGGCTAACATGCTTGTGCTTTCGTGCGCTCGTCCTGGTCATTTGGCCAATCCAGGACATGTGCCATCGACCAGTCCTGGGGCGGGAGGTTCAGACGCTGGCTGGTCTACCATGCTGCGTGAAGATCCTGTTACATGTTCCAGGGACAGGAAGAAGCCGCGCCTAGACGGCGCATCGGCACAAATTGGATCGAAAACCAAGGCCAGAAACATGTGCAGAAAATTATGCGGAATGCGTGCGCAGGGTCGCATTCACTGTTCATTGACTAGCACTGGGCGGCGGGTACAACTACACTCGCACATCGCACACTGAACATGCGAGAGGACAGGGGGGTTGTGGGGGGGAGGGGAGCGGAGGGAACAGGGAGAAGGCGGGAACACGATCACATACAATAGTCATCACCGGCTTGGTGCCATTGTGCTGGAGAGCCTTGCAGCAGGTCGTGCAAATTGTCGTTGTCGCCCCCTGCTGCCTCTAGGGCCCTGGCGTGCACATATGTAGCCCATTGCAGACGCGCGCGCCCACGAGAGCGTAAACTGTTCCATCTTCTCGACTGGCAGCTCCCACTCTCGAACTGCATTGCTCTCGGCAGGCTTCTCGGCGAATCCCCTGCCAATTCACCATATACCTGCAGTTGTCGTCTCAATAACTGCGATGATAAGCGCGTGGCGTTGGCAACTGTTCTGACTTCGACGTTGCTGACACGGGAGAAATAGTCAGGTTGGATTTTGCATATTCTTCGGAGGCATCTCCCTTGGAAGCTGTCGAGGCGGTCTCTGTCGGCTTGCAGCAGCATGCAATATTCCAATCCATATAGCAGTTTTGAGAATACACAAGCAGCCAACACACGGATTTGTACTGCCTGGTCATGTTGGCGTGGCTCCACACAGCGCTGATCTTGTCGAATGCTCCTTTTGCTTCGCCAAGCCTGCGCGTGAGTTCTGCTCGTGGCTTCCCGTCGACACTCAGCAGCCCGCCCAGATATACAGCCTCTTCTTTGCATCTGATCAGACCCCTTTCCGACCCAGCAACGTTTGCATCCGATCGCACTCCTAATAATATAGTTTTGGATACGGTTAGCTCGAGACCAAAAGGCTGTGCGATTTCCACCAGCGTGTCCAGATGCTGTTGAAGAGCGTCCTGTTTCGCAGCCACCAGCATTGTGTCGTCTGCGTACAGCAGGTCATCCGTGATCGCGTACGGTTTGGACATGTTGTTCGGAATGGCGTTACGTCTTCTGTGCACAGCCTCCATAATAACTGACATAACGATGACAAACAAGTATTGCGACAAGGGGCAGCCCTGAGCTATGCCTGCCGCTTGAGGCCTCGGGGACGTTGTGTCTGCACCATCTTTGACGACAAACTCTCTCGAAGTGTAGATTGCCTGCGCCATATCTACCATGGCTGGCGGCACAAGGAAGTGCAGGAGAGCAAGTATCACCCCCTCTGGCTTCATTATGTCAAAAGCCTTGCTCCAATCAGGTAATAAGAGAAGTAAAATGCCGTCCTTGTCTTCCAACGTTGCGTCAATCAACCGGCGAACCAGAAAAAGCGCGTCTGAGGTGCCTCGTCCTGGGCGGAATCCATATTGAATATTGAGATTCGCGCAGTGCTTCCTCCACGCCCACAACAATACACTAGCCAATACTTTAACGATATAGGCCTATAGTTGCTAGGCAATGATGTGTCTCCTTTTTTTGGATATAGTTACAACTGAAGATCTCCGCCACTCTGTCGGTATATGTTTGGATCGCCAACATGTGTTACACATATCCAAAAGAATACCCAGCGCGTCGTCTGACGACCACAATGCCTGCCAAAGGTCTGGCGGTACGCCATCGCTGCCAGCAGCTTTCTACTTTTTCAATGCCTCTACTGCTCGTCGTAATTCTTCCAAGCTGATGTCCCCCGTGTCAATGCTTAGATGCTCCCCGTTTCGGTTGAATTGAGGGAACTTTTCTGGTCCATCATATAATCTTCATTGCTCTTTTTCCAGATATTCAGCCATTGCTTCCGGTGTTTTCTTTCTCCACAAGTTGCCCGGATCTATTTTGCAATCATCCATGCTGTGGCGGCCGGCCTTTACGTAGGAGCCGGATTGCCCTCCAACCACCATGTTCTACAGCATATTCCAACCATCTCTTCCTGTTCGCGCGTGCTGACAATTGAATTTGTTTGTTGAATGCTTTGACTTCCTCGTTGGATCCCCCATGCTGTCCGCAACTGTTTCTCTGTTCAATGAAATGCAACGTCCGCTGCGTGATCCAAGGCCTGTGTGGGGTAGCGGACGAGAGAGGTATAGATTTTTTCGCCGATTCCAGCATACATGAAGCAATTGTCGCTGCTTTCCCGTCGACGGTGTCGTCCGTAGGCTTTGCTTTCCATTTTCCCACAAAGCCAGAAATATAGCTTTCCGACATTGTCTGATTGATGAACAGATTTCCAATCGTATTATGGTTGTCGTTGAGGAGGCTCCTGTATAGGGATGTTGACGTCCAATTCCACGATGTTCACAAAATGATGCGTTTGCAGAGCTCTGGACCTATCGCTCCACCAGGCCCGCTCGACGATGACATGGTCAAGTTGCTCGAACTTTCCAGGTTGTATCTTGTCCATGGGTCGCGTATTTAAATCGTAGTGCGTTACTGTCGATTCCGTTCCCACATCGAAAGTATCGGCAATGTGATATTCCAAGCTTGTGCATAATTCTGCCAACAATTCTCTGTTTGAGAGAGCGTCCCATTTACCACGGATGTTCTCGAAGACGAATTCTTCCATGATATTTTCTTCTCCGGCGTACCTCTGCAGCCGCCGCGCGTTGAAATCACCAAGTAACATCGTTGGTCCATGTGAGCGGCACTTCTTGGTGAAATTTTCAAGTTCGGAACAGAAGTGGTGCCGTATATCGTATGCGTACTCGGTTGTGCATATGTATGTTGACACCAATATTAATACACCTTCAGTTACTCCTATCCGTAAGCTCGCCATTATGCTTTTATACTGCAAATATTTTTTTTGTTTGAATGTTTTGCCCATGGTGCTACAATGAAGCCCACTCCTGCGTACTCCCTGGTGTCGTTCTCGTTCCCTGACATGATGAAGAGGTGGCCTTCGAATTCGTAGATTGGGGAACCTCGGCTGTGTGTCTCTTGGAGACATACCACTGCGATGTCCAGGTCTCTCATGTGTTTGATAATCTCGTGCAGCTTGTGCGGACGATCCTGGTGAATGCCTTCGACATCTCAGGATACATTTTTGCCGCAAGATATTGGCCAACATGGGAATGTTACTTATTTGCCAAGTGAAGCTGCTCTCTCGTGGCCGATGCGCCGTGCGAGTCCCTATTCTGGACCCTGCTCACCCTTCTTGCCCTTCCCACCTCCCTTGGCAGATCGGCCCAACGCGTCGTTCGCCCGAGTAACAAGGTGATCCACTTCTGGACTTTTCGTGAGCTCGTCCCAGTTCTTCCAGGTCCCCTCCCAATTGATACTGATAGTGTTGTTGACAACGCGTGCAGATACCACCGGATGTTTTGCTACCGTGAGTACCACGTCGTTTGTATCAACGCGAACCCGCTTTTCAGTTTGTTGGTCGGCGCGGGCCCACACAGCGTTACCATTTTGCGTGACCTGAGCTTTACCGAGTACGTTGACGAATTTGTCACACTTGTCAGCGGAGCCAAATTTCACGAAGACTATGCTGTTGACTGCGCCTTTGGTGAAGATGTCGATGTGCTCTGGCACGCGGGTGCGCACGAACTGGCCTTTCAGGAAGTCCATGGCTGTATCCATATCCGCATTGCATTCTCGGTCCCGGCCTGCCGTCAGCTCAGAGAACTGTTTTTCCAGGTTGAATATTTTTTGTTCGATGTGTGACGTAATGCTTGGCGCTGCTCCTGAGGTTGCCGATGGCGACCGGGATCCCGATCGCTCCAGGAAGTCGACGCGCTCTGTGAGTTTGTTCATCTCCGCCTGGACAGGTTCCAGAGCTTGCTGTAACTCATCCCTGGATATCCCATGTAGTTTAATAGCTGCAACGTCCTGCTGTAGAGGCTGCAGGTACTGCTTGAACATGCCCTCGATCGCACTCATGGTGATCTTCCCCGTCGACGCCCCTGTTCCAGCACGTTCTGTAAGTACAGCTTGGCCTGCTCTCGAGCGTACATCGCTTGCATTATCTGAGCGGCTGGGTGTCCTGGTCTCGGAGAGGTCAAGGATCAAGCTGTGGCATGCGACGCAGAACACCCCCGTCGATGGGCTGGCTGGTTTTCTTGACGCTCTTGCTCGGCAAGAGCCTGGATCTTCTCAGGCTCGGGCGTCTGAACATACGTCACGTAACACATCAAGCAAGTAGGTCGCCATGTCAGGACATGCCTTATCAGCATGGGCCGTGACTCGAATGTGCGGTGACTTGCTGCACATCTTCGATCTCGCACGTAGCGTCGGGCAATTCTCGACAATGTGGTGTGCACAGCCCTGACCACGGAGGCCACGCTCGGAGTATTAACACTGAAACATGGCATGTTCAAATCTGCTGCTGTGGAGGCTGGGCAATATCTCTCGCTGGGGGGAGGCCTACACTAGTGAGAAGGACCAGTACTTGTTTGTCACATCTGGCAGACTCGAAGCCTGGCCTAGGCTTTTCCACGACCGCCTTAGATGCCTCCTGAACAGTCCTCTACCAAGCTTGCTGTGATGTTTTGGCCTTCGCAACCCATGCCCCTGTGCCGCGGGGGAGGAAGAGGCATGCTTGATGACTCGTAGTGGCCAGACTGCAGCCATGGCAAGTCGTTTAGCACTTGATGTAGCCAGGAATTATGTTTGGATTTGCCGCCAGCCTGACTATACTCAGCGTGCAGAGACTCTAGTATGAGGCTCTTGGACAGCAGCAAGGAATTGTCCAGCTGTCCAACCAATCTTAGCCGTACCGCCTTCAACACCACAGGAACTCCAGGGCGCAGTGCAGCTTCCATAACGTGCTCCTCTGTAGCCCCCCCCGCTTCAAAATGCGGCAGGCGAAGCACTTTGCGTTACCGTCTGGCATAGTGCGATCTAGCCCGTACAGTATCACTGCCATGCATGTTGTACCACGTGCCAGTCCCCATGTAGGACTGAATTCAAAACCAAGAAATCCGTGAATATTTGCTTAGGGGTATTGGGAATCTTCGTGGTCAGCTTGACGGCTCTGTTGGG
Organism: Prorocentrum cordatum; assembly: GCA_963575745.1. Lineage (NCBI taxonomy): Eukaryota > Dinophyceae > Prorocentrales > Prorocentraceae > Prorocentrum > Prorocentrum cordatum. Next base: position 5,944 of record CAUYUJ010017900.1, read on the forward strand.
AGAGGGTGAGGATGAGGAATAGAAGGATCCGTGAGGGAGGATTTCTATGGAGTGATGGTGATACTGATGGTGGTGGCAATGTTGATGATTATGACGATGATGCGGCTGCTGCCGATGATGACGACGATATTGGTGGTGATTATGATGATGGTGCTGTTGCTAATGATGATGGTGGTGTTATAGATCATTCATATGAATACTATGACCACGATGCTTCTGATGATAGCATGACTGAGTATGCTGATGGCGGTTCACATGATATTGGCGGTGACAATGCTGTTGCTGACGAGCTGATTATGGTGATGCTGTTGCTGCTGATTCTGATGATGATGAATGCCATGCTGACGATGATGCTGATGATGATGCTGACGATGATGACGATGATGATACTGATGCGGACGATGATGATGCTCATGATGACGATAGTGATGCTGCTGATCATGGCAATTATGATGCTGATTCGGATGATCTTGATGATGCTGCTGCTGATGATCATATTGGGTGGTCTGCCATATTAGTACTATTGTCATTCTGATCATTGTCATGATTAGCTGTAGTATGGTGATACTGCGTATTACTATTCTTTTTCTTGTGCCTACTATTATCATCATTTCTATTATCATCATCATACGTATTATTTCCGCGTTATCATAATCGTTATCATTAGCACTATTGCTAGCATAAGATTTATCATTATTATCATTAGTATGATTACCATTCTCATTCTAATTATTCGTATAGTTCTAAATGTTACTGCTCTTATTCTTAACCAGAGTATTCGTACGATTGTTATTGTTGGTATTGTTATTGTTACTGCTGTTATTCCAAATCATCCTGTGGTGTTGGGTCCTTGTTTTGAAGAGGCAGCGCCCCGCGTCCCACCTTCCTCCTTCCTCGTCCCCCTCCCTCCTCCTCTCAGCATCATCATCGTCACCATCACCATCACCATCACCATCACCATCACCATCACCATCACCATCACCATCACCATCACCATCACCATCACCATCACCATCACCATCACATCACCATCACCACCATCACCATCACCATCACCATCACCATCACCATCACCATCACCATCACCATCACCATCATCACCATCACCATCTTGGCGTGGCCCCATAGGTAGCTCCACCAAGGCCCCACTGGGGGTGTTCGCATGCGGTTCCTTCACCAGGGCAGCGTTTCGTGGCCCTTAGGGAGCTCACAGAAGCCCGCTGGGGGTGTTGCATGCGGTTCCTTCACCCAGGGCCAGCCGTTTCGTGGCCCCATAGGGAGCTCACGAGGGCCCCACTGGGGGTGTTCGCATGCGGTTCCTTCACCCAGGGCAGCGCTTCGTGGCCCCATAGGGAGCTCCACCGAAGGCCCCACTGGGGGTGTTCGCATGCGGTTCCTTCACCCAGGGCAGCGCTTCGTGGCCTCATAGGGAGCTCCACCGAAGGCCCCACTGGGGGTGTTCGCATGCGGTTCCTTCACCCAGGGCAGCGATTCGTGGCCCCATAGGGAGCTCCACCGAAGGCCCCACTGGGGGTGTTCGCATGCGGTTCCTTCACCCAGGGCAGCGTTTCGTGGCCCCATAGGGAGCTCCACCCCCACTGGGGGTGTTCGCATGCGGTTCGGCAGCGTTTCAGTGGCCCCTCCAGGATGGGGGGTGTTTCGCATGCAGGTTTCGTGGCCCCATCTCCACGAAGGCCCCACTGGGGGTGTTCGCATGCGTCCTTTCGCGGGCCCCATAGGGAGCTCCACCGAAGGCCCCACGTGGGGGTGTTGTTGGGGGTGTTCGCATGCGGTTCCCCCACCCAGGGCAGCGTTTCGTGGCCCCATAGGGAGCTCCACCGAAGGCCCCAGTGGGGGTGTTCGCATGCGGTTCCCCCACCCAGGGCAGCGTTTCGTGCCCCATAGGGAGCTCCACCGAAGGCCCAGTGGGGGTGTTCGCATGCGGTTCCCCCACCCAGGGCAGCGTTTCGTGGCCCCATAGGGAGCTCCACCGAAGGCCCCAGTGGGGGTGTTCGCATGCGGTTCCTTCACCCAGGGCAGCGCTTCGTGGCCCCATAGGGAGCTCCACCGAAGGCCCCACTGGGGGTGTTCGCATGCGGTTCCTTCACCCAGGGCAGCGTTTCGTGGCCCCACAGGGAGCTCCACCGAAGGCCCCAGGGGGGTGTTCGCATGCGGTTCCTTCACCCAGGGCAGCGTTTCGTGGTCCCATAGGGAGCTCCACCGAAGGCCCCAGTGGGGGTGTTCGCATGCGGTTCCTTCACCCAGGGCAGCGTTTCGTGGCCCCATAGGGAGCTCCACCGAAGGCCCCACTGGGGGTGTTCGCATGCGGTTCCTTCACCCAGGGCAGCGTTTCGTGGCCCCATAGGGAGCTCCACCGAAGGCCCCAGTGGGGGTGTTCGCATGCGGTTCCCCCACCCAGGGCAGCGTTTCGTGGCCCCATAGGGAGCTCCACCGAAGGCCCCAGTGGGGGTGTTCGCATGCGGTTCCCCCACCCAGGGCAGCGTTTCGTGGCCCCATAGGGAGCTCCACCGAAGGCCCCAGTGGGGGTGTTCGCATGCGGTTCCCCCACCCAGGGCAGCGTTTCGTGGCCCCATAGGGAGCTCCACCGAAGGCCCCACTGGGGGTGTTCGCATGCGGTTCCTTCACCCAGGGCAGCGCTTCGTGGCCCCATGGGGAGCTCCACCGAAGGCCCAAGTGGGGGTGGGCGCATGCGGTTCCCCCACCCAGGGCCCAGGGCAGCGTTTCGTGGCCCCATAGGGAGCTCCACCGAAGGCCCCACTGGGGATGTTCGCATGCGGCTCCTTCACCCAGGGCAGCGTTTCGTGGCTCCATAGGGAGCTCCACCGAAGGCCCCACTGGGGGTGTTCGCATGCGGTTCCTTCACCCAGGGCATTTCGTGGCCCCATAGGGAGCTCCACCGAAGGCCCAAGTGGGGGTGGGCGCATGCGGTTCCCCCACCCAGGGCAGCGCTTCGTGGCCCCATGGGGAGCTCCACCGAAGGCCCCAGTGGGGTGGGCGCACGCGGTTCCCCCACCCAGGGCAGCGTTTCGTGGCCCCACAGGGAGCTCCACCGAAGGCCCCAGTGGGTGTGGGCGCATGCGGTTCCCCCACCCAGGGCAGCGTTTCTTGGCCCCATAGGGAGCTCCACCGAAGGCCCCAGTGGGGGTGTCGCATGCGGTTCCCCCACCCAGGGCAGCGTTTCGTGGCCCCATAGGGAGCTCCACCGAAGGCCCCAGTGGGGGTGGGCGCATGCGGTTCCCTCACCAAGGGTAGCGTTTCGTGGCCCCATAGGGAGCTCCACCGAAGGCCCCAGTGGGGGTGGGCGCATGCGGTTCCCCCACCCAGGGCCCAGGGCAGCGTTTCGTGGCCCCATATGGAGCTCCACCGAAGGCCCCAGTGGGGGTGGAACCGCATGCGGTTCCCCCACCCAGGGCAGCGTTTCGTGGCCCAATCGGGAGCTCTACCGAAGGCCCCAATGGGGGTGTTCGCATGCGTCTCCCCTGCCCAGGACAGCGCTTCGTGGCCCCATAAGGAGATCCAGCGAAGGTCCCAATGGCGCAGTTCGCATGCGTCTCCCTCGCCCAGGGCAGCGCTTCGTGGCCCCATCGGGAGCTACACCGCACCCCTCACAAGTTTCGTGGCCCCATAGGAGCTCCACCGAAACCGGTACCCACAATGCGGTATTCGCAACTGCACCTGGTTGGGTCCTTCGTCAGGCTAATTGATTTTGTTTTTGTAATTGTTGCGGTTTGGGTGATGAGGATGAAGAGGAGGAGGAGCAGGAGGAGGAAGAGGAGGAGGGTGATGATGAAGACGTGAGTGATTGATTAGTAGGACGAACGGGAGGAAAGGGGAGGAGGAGGAGGAGGAGGAGGAGGAGGAGGAGGAGGAGGAGGAGGAGGAGGCGCAGGAAGAGAAGGAGTACCAGGGGTGGCGGAGGACGGATGATGAATGGACGAGGGGGGAGGGTGGAATTGCAGACCCTTTGGTGCAGGAGCTGAAGAACGGCAGGCTGGCCATGCTGGCGGTCAGCGGCATCGTGACCCAGGCATGGGGA
>CAUYUJ010017900.1:15000-35000 GCA_963575745.1 Prorocentrum cordatum
TTACAAAAAACATTGCGACATTTTGATGGACAAGGAATTGGGAATGCACTCCCTCATCAAGCTCTTGAACGCAGTAATCACTCCAACGATATTGTTTGGCTTGTCGTCTTGCGCAATGACGCGGTCACAGTTGAGCTCATGAGATGTGCTTCACTGGAGGATGCTTCGAACAATCGTTGGTGGGACTCGTCTGGGAGCCGAATCGTGGGGCGACGCATTGCGGAGAAGGAGGCTGGCACATGATATTGTTCTAATGTTATGGCCAGTGGAAGACTGGGGCGTCCAGTTGCTACGATGGCAGTGCAGGTTGGTCCTTCGAGTAGGCGCGATGGCGGGCAGCTGGCCTGCAATAGTCTCGCGTTGGCACCCACGATTTTCGTGAACGAGAAGAAGACCTTATGCATTTTCCCACTCAGGTTCCAGGGTGCCAACGCAGTCGCGCCCGGTTCTGGGCCGAGCATCGGCTCGATTGGAATGCCTGTTTGTTTAGTTTTTTGTTTTTGTTTTTTGTTTTCCCCCCAGGGATGCTCGATTTCTCCGAGTCCCTCATCGTGTAAGTGATCGGGTTCGATTGCTCCCACAATCCTGGCGCCAGGGGGCGTCGCCAATGGTTTGTTGTTGCTGCTACTGGTGTTGTTGAATTTCATTTCAGCATCTCACTTGTTGTTGATCATCCCTGCGCGGTAGCCATGTCGTTTTCCATTTGAAGTGCTCCTCCCGGGGCTTGCACCCTGTTTTCTACCAGGGGAGGCAAGGTGCCACCAAACTGTGCCCTTGGCCCCCAGTTTACAGCAACAGTGGCTCCCGCCTTGTACTGCTTCGCAATTCATTCCAACATCGTGCTCTCGCGCGGGACGTACTCATAATTCATGCAGGAATCGCGCATTCGCGCGGGACTTCATAGCGTGTTATTCAAACGTCGCGCCCTCGACTCTCAGGAATCGCGTTTTCGGTCAGGTTATCCCCACGATTTATTTGGCAATCGCACTACCGCTTGAGATTTTCCGGCGATTCGCGCAGAATTCACGCTTCAGCACCTGCCTACTTGACCTGGCCGCCTTGCCCCGCCTTCCCGACCGTCCCGTGCTTGTAGGGTCTACCCGCCCGATCAGCCCGTCTGGTTCTGACATGTGTTCCCTGCTCATGGCCTTGCATCGTGCAAATTTCTCTTGTGCTCCGTCTTCCTCCCAGTTCCATCCGTCCCCCCGTCCTGTTTTAAGGGCTGCGCTACACGTGCGTGGCAGGTATGGAGGACATACCCCAAGGGGGTACTGTCGAGGACGAAGAGGGCGGGTATCGAAGGTTTGGGATATACGTGTTGAGTGGCACGCGAACAGGTAAGAGTGAACAGTCTTAACTTGGCTATTGGCATTGCTGTTGTTGTTGCTGCTGCTGTTCCTGTTCCTGTTGCTGTTGCTGTTGCTGTTGCTGGTCTTGCGGTGAGCTGGGAGCCAACGACAGTTTGGTGACATCACATCTCCCCCTGTAAGCAGCAGGGTGCGAGCCCCGCGAGGAGCATTTTCATGTGCAGGAATAGAATGGTCACCGTAGGGGGATCAACATTATTTATGGTGTACACATGAGAAGTTCAACTACCATCAGCAACCCCACCAGCAATCATTTTCATAATGTTCGCTCTTATCTTCTCGCGTGCAGTTTCAACACGTGTATCTCAGACCCTCGATGCCCGCCCGCCCTCTTCGTCTGGGGGTACATCTTCCTTACCTGCCGCGTGTAGTTGGCGCAACCGCTGAGACAGGGGAGGGGACCAACGGGATAGACTTGCAGGATGAGGGTCTCTCTCTCTCTCTCTCTCGTGCTTATCTTCGGATGAGGACGCGCGGCCGAACTGGCCCGGACCGATCCGAGCTGGACCCTTCCTGCGTAGAGGAGACGCTCGGGGAGGAGGAGGGTGGAGGAGGAGGTGGAGGATCGCACGCCACTGAGGGGAAAGGGGGGGGGAGAAAGTCAGACGGTCAAAAAAAAAAACCAAAACCCAGGGGGGCCCATCCGAGGGGAACTTTTTGTCACCCTGGCAGGGCGGCCAAGACCTGCCAGGGGCCAACGACAGGGCCCCCCCCTGGGTATCTAACCGCCCAGTTCTTCTTCCAGATCGTTGTCTGGGTCTCGCTCCTTCAGCTTCCGTCCCAATTCAGCGGCTTCGAACTCATTGAGCCCGAACGCTTGCAGGACATCTGCCAGGCACAAAATTGCACGTGCAGGTGGGTCCGTAGCGGCCCTTGAGACACCTCCTTCTCTCTTCTGGGCCATCTTGGACTCCGAAACCCCACCAACCAGCTCGCGCGCCCAAGCCCCAGGAGTTCGCCAAGAGCCCAGCTTGAGAGGCCTGTTGGGGTGCTTGCCCTTGCAGACAGCCCGAGTGTTCTTCCTGCCTGGGTCCACCAAGGCCTGCTGGGACCCTCCACAGCTCTTGCGAAGGCCTCTGGATCCCGCAGACACCGTGGCGTACCCCCCGCAGGTCGAACAAAAAAGGATGGGGGGCTGGTTGTCTTCAACCGAGAACTGAAGCAAGGCGTGCCCTTCAATGAAGGCAGGGGTCTGGTGGGCATCCTCTGCCATCGCCAGCAGCTCGGGCCCCAAGGGCTCAGATGGAGGTCTCGAGGACTGTGGAGGCTGGTCGGGATGAGGAGCAGGAGCAGCAGCAGCCTCACCCCCGCCCCCCTCCTGCCTCCTCAACGCCTCAAGAGCCTCCTCCAAGTCAGATCCCCCCTCCAGGGAGATCTCTGTGAGCCCTTGGGCTCCCACGTTGTCCCACCTGCCTTCCTGAACATAGTGGCCTTCAGCCCTACTAATGAACTGAAGGAGCAGGCGTGAGACATGGAGCATGCCTTTGGTTATCAAAACCACATTGGACGGGCAGCGACATAGCTCCGCACCCAACTTCGCAAGTCGATCAGCTTCGGCATTGCCCTCCCTCTCAAAGTGGCTGATCCGTCCTTCACGCGCATCTGTCATCGACGTGTGGGCCGCCACCTTACAAAAAACTCACCAGAGCGGGCGTTCCTTCACGGAATACCTCCTTCCAGATGTGTGCCCGAGTGTTGCCGTCTCTCTGCGCATATCTGGCATTCAGACAACATTGAAATGTGCCTTTGCAATCGGAATAAATCGTACACCTGCCTACTAGGTGTCCCAAGGCCATCAGGGTGGCGTAATCCCCCCCGTCTCCGGCTACCTGGTCGGGGCTTTGTAGTGGGGGGGCCGCCCCAAACCACCCCGCCAGGGGTCGGCGATCTTGGTCGAAAACCGCCACACCCCAACCAGCAACCCTAAAGGACGGGAAGAAACCATCGACCCCAGAGCCATCACAAAAGAACATGGCCACCATCTAGCGCCAGCGGCGCCGCTTGTCCTTCAACCTTGAACTCCCACTCAGGGTTCCACTCAGGTCGGGGGAAAACTTGACAAGGGTCGGGAAGGATCCCCCTAGCAAACCTCTCTTGCAAGTGCGCTGGCCCTACCCGCAAACGCCGCGCTGGGCCATCCAGGTCCTGCGGCAGGTTGTCTCGACGCCAGCTTAGCCTAGCGGGGCAATCAAAGTGACGATGGAACAAGCTGCCGATAGCTTCCCCACATAGGAGACAGTGCGACGGCAGGACAGGGTCATGCCTGTGAAGTCGCGCTTGGCACCAATGCGAGCCAATCGCGAGACCTCGGAGAGTCCTCTGCTCACGAATCCCCCACCGCCCGCCTCTCCCACCGTCATCCTCATCGAGCTTCCAGCGTCTATGCAGGAACTCATTCAAGGGCCGCCAAAAGATGTCACCAGACCAGCCCTGACCAAGGTCGATCTTGGCCAATCCTTCCTTGTCCGAGAAACGCCTAGCAGCGAATCGGGCCCTCCTGGCCAGGAACGCTGGGGAGACCTGGCGAAGATCCCAAACCTCCCCCGTGGCCTCCTTCAGGGTCCATGGGTCCTCAAAAACAAGGCCCACGCGGGCACGCGTGAGAATGAGGGCCGCAATGGGGTCTCGAACACGGGCCCAAGGCCTGGGCAACTGAAGCAACTCCTGGCCACTGGAAAAAAGGGACTGCACCACCACAGGTGCCAGGCGCTGATCTTTGAGGATCTGGCTGTAGGTGCGGAGAGCATCGGCCGTTAGGATGACCAGCGGATCCCGAACCCAACCTCCCCTCGCACTCATCGAGGCCAACTCAAGGGAGCATCCTTTGGGGGGCCTCCCTTCCGCCCTAACAGCTGCAAGCCGAACTTGTTGTAGCTTGCCATTGGGGAGGCCCTGGATGTTGGCACCCCAGAGGGCCTTCGACGTGACGCCTGCCTTAAAAATGGTGCCACACTGAGCCCCAGCCGCTCGAAGCGCGAGGACCTTCGCCACTTTTTGTTGGGACTCCACAAATCGCTCATGCTGGGTGCTCACCCGCCGCCTGGCGCCGTCCGTGGCGTCCCCACCTAGGTCCCTGTGAACCTGGGCGCGCACCTTGGCAGGCAAATCGCACTGCCTGGACAGCTCCTGTGCCAGCTCCGAGGAGGAAGCCATCAGGCCTAGCTTGTTCATGGCAATGGGCAGGCCCACGCGCTGCAGGTCCGTCGTCACAGACCGAAACGAAGCTGCCAGCTCCCGCGTGATGACTGTATCACCACCAACTGCATGCAGCGAGACATCGTCAATGACGTTCTTAATGCACACTGTCGGGTTGCCAACCATGGCCTTGCGCAGCGCCACAAGCAGCAGCAGCCTGGCAAACGTGGTGGCCCCCGAGCAGCCTGCAATGACCGTGCCGTTCGGCTGGATCACTTGTCTGATAGCGCCCTGCCAAGTCACTCGCCTCGGGCCTCGATAAAGGCAACAGTACGCTCGCAGGGGCGCTATCGGAAATGAGCTAGCCTGGGCCGCTGCCAGCAGCCCTTCGTGTGAAATGTGTTCGTAGAATTTGCGCAGGTCGAGAAAAACGTGTCGCTGTGGACAGACCTGGGACGGTGCGCGCGTAGGCGTTCAGAACATTGTGGACCCACGCACTCTTGTCGCAAGCCGTGCTCGAGCTGGGGCCCCAGAAAAAAGTCGCATCCACCGTTCGTTCCCAGGCCGCACATAGCCTATGCCGAATGCGGCTCCAGACTCTGGCCCAGAGGGGGAGAAGCCCAATGGGCCTCGCCCTCCCGTGGGCTTGTCTAGACAGACCACTAAGACCATCCAGAGGGGCCCACCCTCGGGATGCCGCTCCCAAGCCGTTAGGATCCCTGCAAGAGCTTCAACCAGAGGCCTGGGGGGCTGAAGAAGGAGACGCGGGCTGAAGGAGTCCCAGCCCAGGGTCGTCGAGGGGCTAAAAGACGCCGCCGCTTCCAGCACTTGTTCAGCCGTGATCGGCGGCAGGTCCTCGGGGACCGCCCGCCCACTTGGGGGGCCTTCAGCGTCCCGCGCTGGGTTGGTCCAGATCGGGATCCAATCCCGCAAAATGCGATCTAGTGCCGCCTGCCCTACATGCGGCCTGGGACCTCCCACTTGCTCAGTGAAATCCTCGTCATCAAGGACTGGCAAGGGAGGCTGAGCGGGGCCTTTCGAGTGCCTGTGAGCCGCCCGACCTCCACGACCGACCGGCGACTGAGCCCGCGACCTCCATTTTTTTCGGCCTTCCGCTGTCTCCTGCTGCACTCTACTGTCAACTACACGCTGGATGGCATTCACTAAGTCCCCACGACTGGGACCCGCTAGGCCCTGAAAAAGATCGGCCACCGACCGTCGCGCTAGCAGAGGTTCCTCAACCTCCTCCAGCAGGTCTTGCAGCGGCCTGGCCGAATCTAGCAGGCGCCCCCGTCGGGCGTCAGTCGCCGCCTTCATATACTGCAGGGTCAACCGCCTCAAAGACAGCCAACGTTTGGTACCAGGGAGGGAGCGCCTGTGCAGCTCCTGACACCTCGATGCTTCTAGCGGCACTAGCTGAACCTGGCAACCCTTGGCTCGGCCAAAATACTGCTTGTCATCTAGCCCATGTATGCGGCCTAGCGCCGACTCCGCAGCATCGAACCACTGTTCCATCGCTGCTTGGGACGAGAGAGAAACCCAATCAAAGAGGGGCGGCTGCTGGCTGGGGTCCCACTGCATGCGTGCCTTCTCCTCCTCATCCTTGGGCAGCGGGGAACTGCGAGGCACCACGCGCTGCCGCGCTTTGGCCTGTCCAGCCACCTGCCCTGGTTGGAGCACAACTGCAGAATGCGGCCCCGCAGGCGTGTCAGGCTGCTCAATGCACTCCTTAACATGATATTATAGACAGCGGCTGGCTACAACGAAGTCGTAGCAGTTACTGTGGCACGTCGTTCCTGGGGGCCTAACCACTGTCGCCCCAAGGTGATCTGCCCATTGGGATGCGAACAGCTGCTCAGCATCGATGTTCCAGTCACCTCCGATGACAAACGGGCAGCCCGCCGAGGCCACCGCTTCGCTGAGCTCCTCTAAAAAGGTGATGTTGGCGCCTGAGAGCCGAAGCGTGGTGTGGCCATACACTGAGGCAAAAAGGAACGGGAAAGACTGGTACACCATGATCTTGACCATGCAGAGCCTCTCAGACCAGCAGCTCTGCCCGTGGCCGTTGCTGCCAAAATGTGCCTTACATAGGATAGCCGTCCCTCCAGACGTCTCGCGGCGTCCTGCTCCCGTTCGCGCCGCCTCCGCGAACCATGACATGTATCCAGCTTTGTGACACCAACTGCGAGCCGCTTTGATCTGTTCGTGTTCCAGCCTGTGTTCTCTTTCTCGTTCCGAGCACATTCCATGTGACTCTGAGCCGTAGACCACGAATTGCTGTTGTAGCTGACCAGCTGGAAATCCCATTTCTGAGGTGTGGGTGGAGGGCCGCTCCAACCTGGGGCATCGACCACCTGCGCGTCTGCGGCCCAGGAAGGAGGCTGGGTCTGATCGAAGGCATCGACCACCCGCACGTCTGCGGCATCGATCCAAGACCCGCTGCCGTCCTTTAGGGTCTGCCCTCCAGCGGGCTCACCAGGGGCCACCAGCCCCGAAACACCTGCGCGCCACCGCCTCCGCTGCGGTGAGGGGGCAAGGCCGCTCCACGCTGGGGCATCGACCACCTGCACGTCTGCAGCCCAGGGTGGAGGCTGAGTCTGATCGAAGGCATCGACCACTCGCACGTCTGCGGCATCGATCAAAGGCCCGCTGCCTGCCTTTAGGGTCTGCCCTTACACAGGCTCCCCAGGGACCGCCAGCCCCGAAACACCAGCGCGCCACCGCCTCGCCTGCGGTGTGGGGGCAAGGCCGCTCCAACTTGGGGCATCGACCATCTGCGCGTCTGCAGCCCAAGGTGGGGGCTGGATCCGATCGACGGCATCGACCACCCGCACGTCTGCGGCATCGATCAAAGGCCCGCTGCCTGCCTTTAGGGTCTGCCCTTCCACAGGCTCCCCAGGGACCGCCAGCCCCGAACCACCTGCGCGCCACCGCCTCGCCTGCGGTGTGGGGGCTAGGCCGCTCCAGCTTGGGGCATCGACCACCTGCGCGTCTGCAGCCCAAGGTGGAGGCTGGATCCGATCGAAGGCATCGACCACCCGCACGTCTGCGGCATCGATCCAGGACCCGCTGCCTGCTTTTAGGGTCTGCCCTTCAACGGGCTCCCCAGGGGCCGCCAGCGCCGAAAAATCTGCGCGCCGCCTGCTTGGCAGCTGGTCCCTGAAACAATTGTCGCGCTGAGCCCTAAAGGCCCGACCCACCGCCTTCGGCCAACTTGGCCCTGGCCGCGTCGACCGCAGCTTGCAGCTCCTGGGTGCTGGGGGTGTCGGCCCCCCTGTGGGTGTCGTGGCCGACCCAGGCCCTGCAGGCTCAGCACCAGCAGCGGCAGCGCCAGCCGCAGGAGGAGCCACAGGTGCCGCTGGGGGTGGCGTTCCAGGCTGGGATGCTGCGGCGGCGCTGGTGCCATCTCCACTGTCGGACTGGCGGGCGCGCTTGGCCGACAGGCGCTCCCGCATGTCTCTGGCTTCCGCCCTGAGCCGCTGAATGTTGTCGGCGCTGGGCCCGATGGCAGCCACGATTGCCTTCTGGATCTCAGCCGCCATGTTGCTCTTGAGGGCGAGCCACCGCTGCTTGTCCTCGTCTTCGATTTCGAGCTCACTGAGGTCGAGGGCCTCGCCGTCCACGATCTCCACGCCATCGAAACCACTCTCCTCTCCCAGCAGCTGCGACAGGTTGATCTGGGAACCCGTCGGCGCATGCGCCGCCTCAGGCGGAGGCCCCGCACCAGGCGTCGAGCCGCGGGCCTTCTGCAACTCAGTCCTGAGCTCCTCTTGCCAGGCCGTCTTGGCCTGCACCGCCCAGACAGCCGCCTCCTGGGTCCGCTGGCTGCACTCCGCCAGCCAGCGCCGCGCCTCGTCCTCCTGGTGGACCGCGTGCTCCAAGGCCTTCTCCGCCCTCCTGCACGCCACGCCCTTCGCACTGATGGTCTCCTCCAACAGCGGCTGGCGGGCTGGCTGCGCAGGCGCTGGCGGCGCCACCGCTTGGACCAGGGCCCGCAGCTCCTGCGCCCCTGCGTCCGCCTTGACATGCTGCTGGAGCTGCGTGAGGAGCTCCGCCACTGTCGGCTGCTTGCCCGCCCCTCGCTGTGGTGGGGTCGAGACCCGCGGTGCCTCCAGGCGGCTGGGTGCCCAGGTCCCTGGCGGGTGCGCGGGCCCTTGCTGGCCACCACCTTCACCACCTGGTGACCATACTCCTTTGGCCTGGCGCCACGGCGGCGGTGGCGAGGGGACCAGCGCATTTCCACAGGAGAAGCAGTGCTCTCGCGCCTTCCAGTTCCAGCGGTAGCGGCAACTTAAGCAAGAAAGGTAGCCCTTCGTGGCATCCTTGCCCATGGGCTCCTCCAGGAGCTCACCGAGAAAGGAGGGATGTTGTGCCAACCAGGCACAGGGTACAATCGCGGAGTGGCCGTGAGGCCTCGTGTGAAAGCAGCCTGGACGCTGGCCCAGGGATCGCAGGTGGGGGCGCACCTCCCCCTTGCCAAACCTCAAGTCGCTGAGCCTCCCGCTACGGACTTGAGCCAAAATGGCTACGGAGGAGGAGGTGGAGGAGGAGGAGGAGGAGGAGGAGGAGGGGGAGGAGGAGGAGTAAGAGGAGGAGGAGGGAGAGGAGGAGGAGGAGGAGGAGGAGGAGGAGGAGGAGGAGGAGGAGGAGGAGGAGGAGGAGGAGGAGGAGGAGGAGGAGGAGGAGGAGGAGGAGGAGGAGGAGGAGGAGGAGGAGGAGGAGGAGGAGGAGGAGGAGGAGGAGGAGGAGGGAGGAGGAGGAGGAGGAGGAGGAGGAGGAGGAGGAGGAGGAGGCAGGAAGAGGAGGAGGAGGAGGAGGAGGAGGAGGAGGAGGAGGAGGAGGAGGAGGAGGAGGAGGAGGAGGAGGAGGAGTACAAGTGGCAGAACCAGACGGGCGCGTCGGGCGGGCGGACCCTGACGGGTGGGTCGGGCGGGCGGGCGGGCCCAGACCGCCAGGTCGAGCGGGCGGGTCGCTCAGGCGTCCATCCATCGTGAAAGAAGTTTTTCGAGCGATGGTGCGATTCACAAGCACATCGTTGGGACATCCAACGCGAAATCGTGATTCCTGAGTCTTGGGAGCACGGCGCCGCAACGATCTGTGAGGGCGTACCACGCGAGGCCGCGACTCTTGCATACGCTGTGAAGAAGTACCGAACCAGAGCGCGATTTCAAAATAAGCTGTGTGAAAATGTCAGGCGAGAGCCGTCGTTGCTGTAACCCGGGGGCCAGGGAGCCAGTCTCAGCAGCAAGACTTCCTTGATAAGAACCAGGGTGCGAGCCCTGGGAGGAGCGCTTTATTTGTTCAACACATCGTTCACTGGGCAGGGGGGGTCAACAGTAATCATTCTTTAGAAAGGAGAATTCAATAACAAGCCGGTCACGATCCCTGGCACCTGGATATCATTAATGTGTCTGCCCTCCTGGGCAGCTTAGGACACCGTACACACCGATACGCAGCCCAGCATCGGCCTAGCCAGGATCGGTGCATGTGTATAGTTGGCGCTCTCCTGTCCCAGGTCGGGAGGCCGTCACCTGGTAATCGCCGCACTTCCCGCTCGCGCGACAGTGCGCGTGGGAGTAGACGGAGGAGGATGAGGAGGGCGAGGAGGAGAAGGAGGAGGGGGAGTTGGAGGAGGAGGAGGTTGAGGAGATGTTTGACGAGGAGGAGGAGGAGGAAGAGGATGCGGAGGAAGAGGAGGAGGAGGTGGAGGAGGAGGATGAGGAGGAGGAAGATGGGGAGGAGGGGAGTGGATGGGGAGGAGAAGGAAGAGGAGGAGGGCGGGAGGAGAGCGAATGCCCCCCCGCCCAGACCGGGAGGCCGCTGTTTGGAACACGCCGCACTTCCCCTTCACCCCGGGGAGCTGAGGCCTCTTGCCCAGGCGGGCGCGGCAGCGTGAGGCCGTCGCCCGCCGATGTGTTTTTCAATTTGGCCCCAGACTCGTGCCGGCCTGGCGGCAGTGGCGGCGGCGGCGGAAAATGGGCCTGAGCGTGTCGTCGCCATCTTCGTCGCCATCGTCGTCGCCGTCGTCGTCGTCGTGGTCGTCGTCGTCGTGGTCGTCGGCGTCGGGTCGGCGTCGGCGTCGGCGTCGGCGTTGGCGTCGGCGTCGGCGTCGGCGTCGGCATCGGCGTCGGCGTCGGCGTCGTCGTCGTCGTCGTTGTCGTCGTCTTCGGCGTCGGCGTCGGCTTCGGCGTCGGCGTCGGCGTCGGTGTCGGCATCTCTTCGGAGCCGGAGACGAACACGAATACGATAATTATTATCAGGACTATATAATCACTAGTCGGGCGAGTGTTTTTTTGCTAGTATGTAATTCTACGAAGAATACTAATTATAATTGTATTAAGACGAATACGGAGACGACTAATCATCTCAATAATGACAAGATGAAGAAGCAAATTCGGACAAACGTACTAATGATACTCCTAACAGTAATACTACTACTACTACGACTTATTACGACGAAAGAGGAGAATAATATTAATATTCGTAAAGGTAGTCGTAATAATACGTATACTAAGAATAATAAGCATCATACTTACAACACGGGTACTTTTTAATACTACTAATACTAGCAGCAACAATAAGGAGGAGGAGGAGGAGGAGGAGGAGGAGGAGGAGGAGGAGGAGGAAAAAGAGGGGGAGGAACATGAGGAGGAGGCAAGTATGAATAAGGAACAAGAGGATAAGGAAACATAAGACGAGGAAACAGAGGAGGCGGAGGAGGAGGAGGAGGAACAAGAGGAGGATGAGGAACATGAGTAGTAGTAGTAGGAGGAGGAGGAGGAGGGGGAGGAGGTGGAGGAGGTTCAGGAGGCGGAGGCGGAGAAGGAGAAGGAGGAGGAGGAGGAGGAGGAGGAGGAGGAGGCTGACGAGGAGGCGGAGGATGTCTGCCCCGCGCTGCCATCCCGCGCCGGTCGCCGTCCGACGCCGGCTCTGTGCAGGGTGGTCGCGATCCCGCGGCACTGGCGGGTGGCCGCGCCCGCCCCAGAAAGAAACTCAGCTCCTGTATATCCTGGGCGCTTCTCGCCCGCATCGCCGCCCGCCCCCGAAGATCCGATTCGGTATCGACCTCGGTCGGCCCGATTCGTTTCGATTTCGAAATTCCGACGGCCCGTTGTGGCCCGATGCCTGAGTGGCGCTGATGTGTGCATCCTGGCGCAGCCGATTCGATTCCGAGAGTGTACCGATGTAGCCGGGTCTGACGCACATCCAGACGCGCATCCCGGGGCCTTCGGACGTATTCGCTGATTCCTGGAGGTCTCCCTGCCTTCGGGTGCTTTCCAGCAGCTGCGCCTCACCGAGAGCGTTCTGGGGGTGCCCAGGTCGTCCCGAGCGTTTTTGCGCAGTCTTCGTTCCCAGTGCTTGCGCCGGGCCCTGGGACCGTCGAGAACGACTCGGGATGACGAGGTGGTCCCACTGCAGGGGTTCAGCCCTCTGGGGGTCCACGTTAGGAAGAGATCACGACGTCGGAGCTCTGGGTCTCTGCGACCCCTTGCAAGCCCTACCCCTGGGGGTTCCGATCGACGCTGGGGCATCGGACACCCCCGTCGGGGTTGCTCCCCTGGCTGCAGACATCCTTCAAGTTCTGAGCCCCCGCTGGTGTTTTCGAAATCGAACCCGTAGGGGTAGGGCTCACATGCTGTCGCCCATCCTAAACCTCGCACCGGGGGGGGAAGGGAGACGACGGAAACGACTGCGAGAGGAACACGGTTGGTGGGAGGGAAGGAGACGATAGTAAGCCAATGTGTGCTAACGATGGTGAGTTCCCGGTCCCCTCCTCAAGGCATCGTTCGAGCCCAGCGACAGTCCCGCTTTGAAAAGGATCCGCCCTTCGTCCGTGTAGCTGTCACACAGTTTCAGGCTTGGAGTCAGAAATGGTTACCGAGGGAGGCTCGGGCGAATACCCCTCAACAAAAAACAAGCCTACAGCTACCCATACAACTGTTGCACAGCTTGAGGCATCGAAGGTGTTTCAGGCGAGAACTCCATTCTGGCAAGGCACCGCTCTTAAAGCGTGTGCACGTTGGAGATTGTCAAGGTACGTGTTGCGTGTCAAGGCGAGAGCCCCATTTTGTGAAGGCACCGCCCTCTATCTGTGTAACTGCTTCTACTCAAACCTCCTGTGGTGTTGGGTCCTCGTTTTGAAGAGGCAATGCCCCGCGTCTACTCCTCCTTCTCCTACTCCCGCTCCTGCTCCTGCTCCTCCTCCTCCCCTCCTCCTCCTCCTCCTCCTGCCAGTGGCAGCGCCCGCATGGCACCGCCGCCCCCATTTCGGCACACCAGTCACACGTGTCGTGGCCCCACGGGGAGCTCCACCGAAGGCGACAGTGGCAGCGCCCGCACGGCACCGCCGCGCCCACTCGTGGCACGCCCCTCACACCTTTCGTGGTCCCACAGGGAGCCCACCAGCCGAGCGAGCCAGGTCTCTCAGCTCTGCCGACCCCCAGGGGCAGGAGGCGCCGCCGCGTGGAGCCGACGCACCGTCGGCCCACCGGGGGCCCCGCGGATTCGGCCGGCAGGGGGGGTGGGGGCGCCATCGCGCCGCTGCCGAGCCTGGCGCGCTGTCGCGCCTGGCGCGCCGTCGCGCCCTGCTGCGGCCTCCCCTGCACGCATTCCGCGGGGCCCCGCCTGAACTCCGTGCCTCGACGAGCGGTCCTCCTCCTCCCCACTTCTCCTCCCCCACCTCTTCCTCCACCTCCCCTGTCTTCTTCCTCCTCCTGCTCACCTTCCTCCTCCGCCCTTCTTCATCCTTCGTCTCCTCCCCGCCTCCTCCTCCTCCTCCTCCTCCTCCTCCTCTTCCTCCTCCTTTCCCTCCTCCTCTCATTCGGTGTCAGAGCCCAACGCAGCGGCGACCCTGGCGCGGGCCCTCAAAGTCGAACGCCGCCAAGGGCCCAGGATCGGCCGATTTCGAACGGCCTGCGCCCTTGGAAAGCCGCGATCGCTCGAGGCGGAAGCATCCACGTGCTGTGAGACACCAGCGCCGGAGAGTCGTCGCGGCACGAGCCTCAGGTGCCTCCTCCCCCCTCCCTCCCAGGCCCTCTCCTGGGGTGGGGCCCCTCGCGCCGTGCTCCGACCTCCCCGGATCTCCGATGCCATGCCCTTTGCTTCTTTACCTCCTTGATATGGCATCGGCCCCTTCCCACAGGACATGTGCTTCCTCCCGAGCTGTCTTTTCCCGGCGCTGGCTGCTGGCGAGGGCCCCCCTGGGGCCGAGATCGGCCACAGGCCGCCCGTCCTGACTTGTGCGCAGTGCGAGGAGGCGTGGCTCCGAGGAGGCAGACCCTCGGGGGCCCGTGGCGCATCTCGAGGGTCGGCGCCGGAGCTGCCTCGGCGGCGCTCGCCGCCGCTCCTCCCTGGCGCGCTCCCCTCTCGCCGGGCATCGGGGCGGGTCTGGCTCCGACGCATGGGGAGTCCGTGCGGACCTCTGGCAGTTGATGCCGTTGTTTCCCCACCTCTCGTCGTCGTCGTGACACACATCACGGGGGGATCTTTTTGGTGTTCCTCGCTCCCCTCCCGCCCCCTCTTTCGGCCGTTCCCTCTGCTTCATCCCCTCCTCCTGCATGGTGGCACAATTCGCTTCAACGGCACCCCCGTTTAGGTAGCCCTCCGCCAGCGCAGTTACTCTGCCTAGCCGCCGGCGTAAAACATGTTTTTGGTTATTTCAAGAGGATTGCGCCGTTCCGCGGACCTCTAGACGAAATGAGAGGTGAATGGATGCTTCTAGGGCGAGGTCCGAGCTTGAACGTCCAAATGGCGACGTGGCTAGTAGCCATGTTTGGCTCACATCTGTTTGGGAGGGGCCGTGCGACGCGGTCTGCGCGTGACAGGAACACGTCACCCGAGCCCAGCGAAGGAAACACGTGTGCCAGGGGAAGAGGTTGATGTGCAAGGGCTGCGTAGAGAAAAGGCTTCACGGCGAGATCTTGGGAGGTGTTCCAATGTCTGGGTACGTGCAAGGCGTGGCTGCCACTCCGTCAGTTCGCCACGCCTGGTGCTCGCTTCGCCCGCGTTGCCTGGGAGGGATAACTATCATATGGGGCGTGTCGTGCTTGACCGTAGATGCTGTCAGTGAGGCCTCAAAAATAGTGTGACAACGTCGCGGTCACCGGAAGCGATCCAATGTTCGCGTTTGTGCAGAGTGTGGCTGCCCCGGAACCGCTACGCAGCTCGGGAGGGGGCGCTGACGTGTGGGGCGTGCCGCACGTGAATCCAGGTGTTGTCAGTCTGACTTCAGAGATGGCGGGGCAAAGTTGTGGTCGTGGGAAACGGTGCAGTGTTCGGGTCAGCGCAAGGTGCGGCTGCTGCACAGTCTCGCCTTGCGCACCTGAAGAAGGGAGGGGAGGACAAGATGGCCGACGCTGAGAATCGGAGTAATCATCGTACGAGGCAGGGTGCGTCTTTTGAACTTTCTTTTTGTTTTTTACTTGTTTTTGTCCTGTTCTCCTTTCTTTCTTCCAAGGGTGGGGGCGGGGGACGGGGCGTCGATCTTGTTTCCTTATTCCAGGGTCGGGAAACTTGAGGGAACGAGTAAGAGGACAACATGAACGACGACGACGGCGACCGTAATGCGGATGACGATGCGGAGGGGGGCGTCGACAACGGGGAGATTTGTCATGTTTTTGTGAGCTTTTTCGGGGGGGGGGTGCATCCTGGGAGCTTTTATCTGCGCTTCTTTGGGGCCGGCCGTCCTGGGCTGTCTTGGGAGCCCGTTGGGCCGTCGTGGGCTCGGGCTGTCTGGGGGCTCCCACTGGGGTTTCTGAGGGTTACTGGGGGACCTTGGGGGGTCTGCCAGCGGTTTCGGGGGTGATGCTGGGGCTGATGGCTCGAAATCTCGTTTCGTGCTCCCCCCCCTCGCGGGTTCCTGGGGGGCCCTTGGGAGCACTCATGGTCTCTGTTTGGGGATTCTTGAGCTGCTGGGGGTCATATCGAGCGTCGCGGAGCGCTCTTGGGCCGTCTCCGAGTCGATTCCCCCCGTCACAGGGGATCTGGGGTTGTTTGGGCTCGTCTCGGGGCACTCTTGCCTTCCAGGGGGCCAGAGGTAAGGCCGATGAGTTCGAATGCCCACCCCGCGCCCCTTTTTTTTCAAATGCGTTTTCAGGCCCAGGGGGAAGGAACGGGGACGGGGGCAGCCAAATATTCCACACGCGTTGCCGCCTCTGGCAGGCGGGGGTCGGTGGATTTTTGTCAGCTCGTGGGCGTTAGCGCCGTGCCCCAGGATCGCCCAACCAAAAGCTTTCTGGGATGAAAGCCTTGTGCAGGGGACGGGTCCGGCTGTTTTCAGGCGATCGTAGACATGGATCAAGAGGGAGTGGATTAGTGACGGATCCCGTTTCCGTGGGAAATCGCGGATTTCCGCCGCCGAACGAGGCGGCACCGGCCGCATTTTGGGGAGGGCACCACCCCCGATCCATGGATCTGGCGACCGCGCACCAAATCCATAGATCGCTAATCCATGTTTGCGCGCCTCCGATCTTTGGCGGCCCGCGCTGTGAACAATTCGCGACGTCGTAGCTTATGGGAAGTTCGCGCCGCGTTGCCGCGGCGGTGACCTCAGTGCGAGCGTTCAGAGTTGAGCACAGCCAGTGTTCCAGAGTCGGCCGATAGCGAAGGCTTGGGCTTGTCTGGAAGCCGCGGTCGCGGTCCGGCCTCGACGGTCCACGGGGTGTCGGGGACCAACGTCGAAGTCGCTGCGACACGAACCTGCCGTGAGGTTGTTCCTCCAGGCCCCTTGCTGCTTCTTTTTCGTCCCCTCTTCACCCTCTTGTGGCTTCAAGTCGGGCCTGTCCCCCTACAGGGGGATTTCGACGAAAAATTAAAAATACCCCCAGATACCCCAAGATGATAAAAAACAAAAAAAAAGTCCCCAGACTATTTTTGGACTATTCTTCGATTATTTTTGGGTATTTTTTAATTATCCGTAAGGGCTTCGCCCCCTGCCGCCGGCCCCCTCTCTCGGAGAATGGGCCATGGAAGAGCAGGTTTTGGACCCTGACCCCGCGGATCTGCGTGAGGGGTGGCACCGAATTTCAGAAATGTAGCAAATCCCCTTTGTTTTTGGACCCTGACCCCGCGGATCTGCGTGAGGGGTGGCACCGAATTTCAGAAATGTGGCAAATCCCCTGTGTTTTTGGACCCTGACCTCGCGGATCTGCGTGAGGGGTGGCACCGAATTTCAGAAATGTTGCAAATCCCCTTGTTTTTGGACCCTGACCCCGCGGATCTGCGTGAGGGGTGGCACCGAATTTCAGAAATGTGGCAAATCCCCTGTGTTTTTGGACCCTGACCCCGCGGATCTGCGTGAGGGGTGGCACCGAATTTCAGAAATGTTGCAAATCCCCTTTGTTTTTGGACCCTGACCCCGCGGATCTGCGTGAGGGGTGTCGATTTTGAGCCCCCCCAGCAATTCAGACAACGCGCCCAGGTGGTGCTAAAAATCTGGTTTGGGCCTCCCTCCCCTCGCGCCAGCAAGAAGCAGAACTGCAACACTGGAAACTACAACGTACAACTGGTACAGGAAACTGCGAATCACGGGCCTACAGCCTGGTGGCCCCACAAGGGGGCCAGCGGATTTTTCGTCGAAAGCACCCACACCCGACAGGTGTGGGTGCTTCTCGCCTGCCTTTCCTTCCGCTGCCGCTTGGCTCCCAGCCCCCCTCCCCGGTGGTCATATTCCGGGGGGTGGCCCCTCCTGGGGCCCCAGGTGGCAGCCGTGGAGAACAGTTATCCGTCTTGGGCTAGCTCGCGTGTGGCATTCTCCTGTAGGGACGTGTCGTGTATATTGCAAGGGGCCCAGTGCCAGCAGCTCTAACTTCTTCTGCTCAGCTGCTACTTTTACTTCCGATCTTTTTGGTCGTTTGGAGGCTACTGTGGTTTTCATGGTGGCTGCCTCCCTTTCCGAGGACGGCCTCGGCGTGCTGGTATTGCTGGAGGTGGCCCCTTTTGGGACCCCAGTCAGGTACTTCGTCGAGGCTGTTCCTGGGAATGGCCCCTCCTGGGACCCCAGGGGGCAGTCGCGGCTGAGCGGCTGCCTGTCCTCCTCCCTCCTCCTTTCCTCGCCCGCGCGTGTCTCAGCCTGCCTTCGGCTTCGGAGGAGAGGCGCTCACGGCCCGCGGAGTACTAAGTACTACTCCTCCTCCTCCTCCTCCTCCTCCTCCTCCTCCTCCTCCTCCTCCTCGAGGAATCGCACGGATGGAACAAATTCGTACAATCGTTCGTGAAGGATAAGTGGGAGCCTTGTTCACCTTCGCAGTTCCGTTTTTTGATTGCACTGGCGCCGATCTGGCGTCTGGTAGTCGATGAGAAAGCGCCAGTGCAGCGCCGATTCGCGTCGATCTCGTGTCGATGAGCGCCGAGTCGTGTCGCTTCGCGAGAGCCAACCAGATGGCACGGGAGGCCCCCGGTGAGCTGCCGCAGAAGTGTCGGAGATCGGGGTCTCCCGCTCTGCCCTCGCTGCTGCTCGTCCTCCTCGTCGTGCCGCCCGTCCCCGCTGCCCCGCGCCCCCCGCGCGGGGGGCGGGCAGGCAAACACAGCTTCACGAGATGGCGCGGGCCCGAGCGGCGGAGAGCGACGGGTGCTGTCGCGGGGAGGGAGAGCTGCAGCGGAGCTCGGGAGGGCAGCGCGGGGGAAAAGGGGGAAGAAGAGGGGGAAGGGGATGGGAGGAGCAGGGCAGGGAGGGTGACGGCGAAAAGGAGGACGAGTGGGAGAATCATGATGACGATGCTGATGATGCTGATGATGCTGCTGCTGATGAGGATGAGGATGAGGATGAGGATGCGGATGATGCTGCTGCTGATGAGGATGAGGATGAGGATGAGGATGAGGATGCGGATGATGATGCTGATGACGATGCTGCTACTGATGCTGAGGAGGATGACCAGTGTAAACCCAAGACTCGTCAACGATTTTGCAGCAAACCCTCAATCCAAGTTCCCTTGCACCGGCCCCTGTGACGATTTTTCTCTCGGAGGGAAGTGCCCCATTGGAAGACACCCGTTGGAAAATTCTGGACCGTGCCGAAACAACATCATTCCTGGGACATCAACGCCGATAATCAACGCTACTGTTGCGTCTGATGATCCTGAATCGTGTCAGAAAACCACTCCTGGGAGTTCAACACCACGAACCAATGTGACCGTTGCGCTCTGGCAGTCCACGTCGTGCGAAACGATCATTTCTGGGACGTCAGTCATAAGAATCCTTGGAACTGTTGCTGCAAGCTCTTAAGACGAGTGTGCGCGACGCTAAGGTGATGGCCAGATTTCGAACAAGGGAGCGCTATCCATCCGTGAGGCTGATGCAGACTCTTAAGACGAATGTTGTGCATGGCGCTAAGGCGAACACAATCTTTTGGAAAGGACCTGTCATCCATCCGTGCAGCTGTTGCAAACTTTTTTGTATGCTTCAGGATCACAAGGGGGTCTCAGGCGAGGCGCCCAGCCCTGCCCAGCGACACGCCTCGGAGTGCGCCACGGAGGAGTTGTTTACAAGGAAGGGAATGGAGGAGGAGGCGGAGGAGGAGGACGAGGAGGATGATGAAGAGAAGGATGAGGGGGCGGGGGAGGAGGAGGAGGAGGGAGAAAAGGAGGAGGGGGTGGAGGACGAGGAAGGGTGATGATGATGATGATGATGATGATGATGATGATGATGATGATGATGATGATGATGATGATGATGATGATGATGATGATGATGATGATGATGGTGGTGGTGGTGGTGGTGGTGGTGGTGGTAATGATGATGCTGCTGCTGATGATGATTCTGTTTGTGATGATGATGATGATGATGATGATGATGATGATGATGATGCTGATGCTGATGCTGATGCTGATGCTGATGCTGCTGCTGCTGATGATGATGCTGATGGTGCGTACGATGTTCTTGCCGATGATGATGCTGCTGGTGATGTTTGATAGTTATTTAATCGCTTCGCTCATTCCGCCGGCCTATATTGCGCACCGCGATGGCCTGGCCGAGAGGTCGTCGGCAGTGCGGAGCTGCAGGGAGCGGCGGCCCCAAAACGTTTCCAGCGGCTCTCAAGAGGGCTTCAAAACGGCTTCAGAGCGCCTCAGGACAGCCCAAGAGAGCCCCAAGACGGCCCAAGGAGGGTCTCCGCATAGGAAAAGTGAGTCTCGAGTTTGACCCGCCGTTGTTCTGGTTCGGGCTCGCGATACGTCTTCCTCGAAACAGTCGGGTTCTATTTTGCCGAAGCTGTTCTCCCGTCGCTTCTGACAGGATAACCTCCTGGGGCTGAACCACGGTCCGTGGGGCCTCTTGGGAGCCTCTTCGAAGCTTCTTGGGAGCCTTTGGGGGGCCTCTTGGGGCCTCTTGAGGGCCTTTTGGGGGCCTCTGTGGGCCTCTGGAAGACGTGTTGGCGGCCTCTTGGAGCCTCCTGCGGACCTCTCCGGGCCAAAAGCTCGAAATGTCCGTTCGGGTGCCCCGTCTGGGCTCGCTTTTAGAGCCGTCTTGGAGGCGTCTTGGGCCATCTTGGAGGTCTCTGGGACT
>CAUYUJ010017900.1:40000-53828 GCA_963575745.1 Prorocentrum cordatum
GCCATCGGGCCACGGACCCAGGACCACCCTTTTCGGACCTTGGCCAAAGAGGCCGCCCAGAGACAGGCCAGGCGACGGAGGAGCCCAGGGCGGCCCGCAAGGCGAGCAAACCACGACTTGACGACGCGCCGAACGTACACTTGGAGGGGGTCCTGGCCATAGCCGAAAGTGAGACGGATAGCGGTAGTGGCACGCACTCTTCTCTGAGGGGTCTTGCTGGCAGCACGAGCCATGCTGCGGAGGCCTTTGAGCATGGAGGGAGAGGCGCCGTGAATCTCGGGCGCCCACATGGCCTTCGCATAAGCATTAGGAAAGAACAGTTTACTGGCTTGCCTGCACGTGCGCCCAAACATGAAAATCTTACTAGTGGCATCCCGCCCCTTGGTGAAACGGGTCTTCCTGACGGCCACGGTCCTCCTGGCGCCCAAAGCGGTGTCGTGCCCCAAATCCCTGGCGGCCAGAGCCACCGAGAACTCACAGCCTTCACTGACAGCAATCCTGGAAAGCTCAGCCCGAAGGCCTGGCGAGGACGCGAGCAAATGAGACTTTCCCAGGGACAACTCACAGCGACGCCTCCTGAGGCCAGTGAGGAGGGCTCGTAGCAGGATGGGAACCGTAGCAACGATGGGCGAATGCGTGCCGAAAAGACGAGCTGAGATATCATCAACCCACTCCCGCAGCCGAAGGCCACCGACCGATCCATTGGCTCCTGCGAGGGGTTGGTGCAAATGTGCTCGCGCTAGGGAGGTGGCCTGGCCACATCCAGCCAGCATGCCCCCATGAGCCAGGATCCCAGGATGGACAGCCCCCCTCCAACGACAAATGCCGAACACCCAAGTAGATATCGATGGCCAGGGCCAACAGACGGAGTGGGTAATCTACTTCTCGAGCCGCTTCCACCAAGTCCACCAAGTACTTCTTCATATCCAGCAAAAGGCCCCCGACCTGGAAACCGCTGTGGAGGGCAAGTTCCGTTTCAAGCTCGTCAAGCCAACCAGCTGCGTCGGCCGAGCCCCCAACGGTCTGGCCCCAGGGCCCGTGCACCCCACGGTCCCAAGCCGTGATGAAAGGCTTCCTGATTCGCAAGGGAAGCGTATAAACAAAGCCGAGCAGCGCAATGGGCCTTTTCCCCCCGTCAGGCTTCGGAATGAGGGCGATCAAGGCAAAAAGCTGCTGGAAAGGCAAAGTGCACTGCTCCTCAATGGACTCTAGAAGCTGAATGAGGTGGAGCTTGGCCTCGACACTTGCCTCCTTGATTAAGCGCGGCTCCATGACGTCCAAGCCCTGACCGCTGGAGTCAGGCAACGACTTGGGCGCGCGATTAAGGGTGTCCAGGTCGATGGGTGGCAGACGCGGGGGCGACCGAGCACACTTACGCAGGGCAGCTAACGCAGCCCGCGCCTCGTCCTTGTCGTGCTGTTGCCAGATGGCCGTCCAAGCGGCCGCTTCAAATTCCAGGGGCTGATCTAAGGCTGAGCAGGGTCCTTCCTCACCGATCTTTTCGGCCCCCAGAGGGTCCAGGGGTGGCTTCAACAGCCGATGGGCCGGCCCCGCAGACCTGCAAAGCGCCCCCTGGAGCCAGGCCTTCCACGAAGCCTTCTGAGCCTGAAGAGCGTCACGGTGGGATTTTTCAGACACCTGCTGGAGCTCAGCTAGCAAGTCTTGCAGCCCGTCGAACGGCAGCTCAGGAATGCGTTGAAAACGAATCTTCCACAAGTTAGAGGTTCCACACTGACCCGCATCGGAAGGGTCAGACGGGGGAGGGGGCACCTGCCGAGAAAGCCAAGCCATAGTGGCACGAAATTGAGCTGCATGCTTACGGTCAGGCTGCGGCGGGATATCCTCTATGAAATCCTGCGGGACAAGCTTAAGCAACAGCCTGAGCTTGACAAAGGCAGCTTGCCAGAAACGGGCGTCACGGTCTGCCTGGCAAGGCCCCTCAACCTGGGCGGCCGTGAGGGGCACCAAACGCAGCCTGGGCTCCTGGCAACGACCTATAAACTGGAACACCTGATCCTGGGCCAAACCAAGCTTCGAGAAGGCCTCGAGCTCCAGAGCAACAATCCAGGTAGACAACTGGGCACCTAAATCGAGAGAGACCTGGATGTTGTCATGCTCGAGCTTGAGGAGACTGGCAGCGGCGTAGTTGGCCTTGAAAAAGCCTGGCCGCTTACGTTGCAGCAGCTGCGCCTGCGCCAGGAAGTGCGGCCAGGCTTCAACAGGGGCAGCACCGCCTTTGACAGACATGGGCTTGGGTCGCATGGCCTTCCAAACCATGATGGCCCTGGGGGAAGCCAAGACCTGAAACTCCAAAGCGGCGTGAGTGCCCCAAGGCACTGGAACAAGCGACCTAAACTGGACGGCACTAGAGAAGCTAGCAGAGACCAAAGCGTAATCGATGCGACTGGTGGAGACCCCAGAGCACGTAACCGAAACACCAGGCATAGGAACAGGGACGGGGCCGAGCGGCTCCAGCCAACCTGACTCCTCAAGAACACTCTGGTCCACGTGCCAGTCGCCCACCACACAGGCGGGAACACCTGCCGCGCTCAGATGGGCGCCGAGGTCCGCCAGCAGCTCGAGGTTCTGACCGCTGAGCTCGCCCCCCGTGACCAGGTAGACAGGGGCGATGGTCAGGGAAACCTTCCGAAGCCTCAGAGTACACAACAACCGCCGAGCCGTTCCAGCCGTAGTCCACTCACCCGCCTCGCATGTCAACTGTGAAAGCCCGAGATGAGAACGCGCGGCAACAAGAACACCTGACGATGCATCATCAGCGAGCGTGGGCCCAGCGGCCTGCGCCACAACCTTCCAGCCCAGCTTGTGTAGCTTCTTGGCCATCGCCTGGTACTTGGAACCGCGCATCCTATGCTCGACAAAAATGATGATGTCTGCCGAGCATGCTGCAACCCACCTGCAAGCGGTTGGGCCCCCCACACTGATATTGGAGTAGACAATGGACAAGGAACGCTGAGGGGCGGTGTCGCTGTCAGGGTCAGGCCCAGGCCCCTGACTCTCATCGTCTTGCGAATCCAGCAAAACGGGCCCGCCGCCTGATCCACGAGGGGCACCGCTGGGCGATTGCTCCAATCCCGTGGGCCGCAGGGAAGGGTTCGACGGCCCTGCGACGAAAGAACCTGGCGAACCAGGATTTCCAGCAGCACAGACAGGCGATCCACCAGTAGCGACAATAACCCCAATGCCTGAGGCACGGTTGGAGGTGTCAAACTCACGTTGAGCGAGGACCATGGAGCGGGCGTGACGACGAAGTTCCTCTTCCCATGCATCAGGGTCTGACTGCGAAAGCAAACGCATGTTGGTATGGTAGCGAGCCCTCGCACTCCTCCTGGACCTCCAGGCCGATAGAGAGATGTCATGATTCATGTCGCGCCTCACGATAGCCAAGTTCTCAATGCCAGTCCGGGCCGACTGCTCCAAGACGAGAGGATCGTAAACACCCTGGGTAAGCAAGTCAGAAACATAAGTGACACACACACACACACACACGCATCCAGTAAGCTTGGTTGGTAGGCTCATCCAGCAGACTCGGGTCCTGGAGCCAGAAGTTAGTGTATAACCGAAGACGACGCTCCATAATAAGTCGCTGACGAATGGCCTCACGCCGTTCAGGATCCTGGTCCTTGCAGGTGAGGACAGAGTTCGCGGTGTGCCCTGCAGCGGGCTCCCGCAGGACCGCGCACCCTTGGGGGCGAGGGGCCGTCCCCTCTCCAGCGGCGCCTCCCACAACGCACGCCTTCTGGAGCCAGCGCGACCGCCTGCCTGCCCTTGAAGTCGAGCACAGGGCCGAGGTCGCCGCCAAGCCCGAAGCAGTAGATGCCGCAACCGACGCAGTAGTGGCCGTGCCGCATGCACATGTGGCGTCGTCTGCCGAGCCTCCAGCAAGACTCGCGCCGCGGGAATCCGTGCTGAGGTCTTGGCAGAGCCAACCTGCAGCAGGTGCTGTCCGCGGGGTCATTGCCTTCGCAGGCACGGTGGGTGAGCGCCCATCGTATGAAACCGAAGCACATGTGGCGTCGTCTGCCGAGCCTCCAGCAAGACTCGCGCCGCGGGAATCCGTGCTGAGGTCTTGGCAGGGCCAACCTGCAGCAGGTGCCGTCCGCGGGGTCATTGCCTTCGCAGGCACGGTGAGTGAGCGCCCATCGTATGAAACCGACGAGGACGCAGTAGCACCAGGAGAGGTCGTCAAAAGCGGGAGAGAAAAGGAGCCGCCTGCCGTCGAAGTGGACGGTACAGAAGAAAGTGAACATGAGGAGGCCGATCTTGAGAGCACACCGCCAGGAGAGCTGCAGGTAGAACAGCTATCACACGCTTGACCATCACCAGGAGAGCTAGGGGCCCGACTCACGAGCCTCAGCCTTGGCCCGAGCAGCAGCAGCCTTAGCCCGTGCGAGAGTGTCAGCGCGCGCCTTCTCGATCTTCTTCTCCTTGTCGGTCGGCTCGGCAGGGGCCTCAGCAGCCGCGGGCACAGCCTTCGGCGCATCAGCCGCAGGCGCCTGAGAGGAAGCGGCGCTCTGGCTGCCCGCACCTTGAGAAGCCGCGACCCCTGTTGCAACCGCACCATCAGTAGTCTTGCGCTTCTTACGCGGCTCGCCCATCCGCTTCTGGTATTCTTCCTGGTGCGTCCTGTACTGGGATTTAATGCTCGTGAGCGCTCCGTGCAAGAGGGTCTTGACCTGCTGGGGCTGCTCAAGCTTGAACTTCTCAAATCCCTCGCGGTCCTCGGCCGAGAAGGCTGGCCCCGAGACGTCCAGCTCTTCACCGAAGTCGTGCTTGATCTCATCAGCGGAGTCCTTGAAGAGGGCGTCGAAGGAAATGACGTTCTTGCTGGAAATGGGCTCAGCAGGCTTGAGAACTCCGACGGCAAGCTTACGAGTGGCCTGCTCAAGTATGTCAGCGTTCTCCAGATCCCTCGCCATGAGCTCGTCAATGTGCTTGTCCAGGTCACTGACCTCCTTGTCCAGCGCCGCGCGGCGCGCCAGGGCCTTGTCGAGCTTCTCCTTGGACGCCTTCTTGGCCTGCGATGCACGTTGGCACTCGGCCTGAGGTGTCGCCTGGGGCTGGGGCGGAGGCTTGGGCACGAACTGAGCGAGCAACTTCTGGGTCAGGTCGGGCGCGAGGTGCGAAGCGGCCTCCTTGACAGCCGCGAGAGCTTGAGGAGGAATGGCTTCAGATGGGGCCCTGCTGCACCTGCTGCGCCTGGGTACCCTTGCGCCAGCGACCCTTGGACTTGCTGCCCCCCTCACCCCATCCAGACTCCTCAGCACCAGTGTACAGAAGCATCTGGCCGCCGCCGCCGACAGAGGAGCTGAGCGGGTGGCACTGGGACTGGCACCCGACGCAGAGATTGTGCCGCTTGGCCAGGAGGTCATTCCAAGTCCAGTGGCCACAAGAGCACACAGTGTACAGCCGATCACCACGATTCTGCCCAGCCTTGGCGCCCCCAGGCGGAACTCGGATCCAGGGCTGCCTTGTCCAGGTTTCCTCCGCATCATCGGGGATTCGCCACGGGGCGGGGGCCATCGCAGCGCCGTAGCAACTAGCTCCGTCAGGAGCACACGAAAGATGGGTTGCCAGAAGCCCGTGCAGTACTGGCAAGAGCTGTCAGGCACAAGGCCTTGGCACTGCTGCGGACTAGCAGCTTCCAGTTCGGCACGAGGGCGTGGAACCCTCAGGTGCAGCATTCTTGAGCCAAAATGGCTTGAGCCAAAATGGCTACGGAGGAGGAGGAGGAGGCGGAGGAGGAGGAGGAGGAGGAAGAGGAGGAAGTGGATGATGAGGAGGAGGAGGAGGATGAGGAGGAGGAGGGTGAGGAGGGACAGGAGGAAAAGGAGGAGGAGGAGGAGGAGGAGGAGGAGGAGGAGGAGGAGGAGGAGGTGGATGAGCAGGAGGAGGAGGATGAGGAGGAGGAGGGTGAGGAGGGACAGGAGGAAAAGGAGGAGGAGGATGAGGAGGAGGATGCGGAACAATGTGGTGCCAGTGCATTCCGCGGTTGAGGCTATGCCTGAGGCAAGGCTCCCATCGCTTCTTGGGGACGTGGTGGACTGCCAGGCTTGCGCACAAGTATTGAGAAAAAAAGGAGAGAAAGAGAGAGAGAGAGAGAGAGAGAGGCAGAGAGAGAGAGAGAGAGAGAGAGAGCAAGAGAGAGAGGGAGAAACCGAGATGTGGAAACATGGAACGAGCATAGCGCATAGGATATAAGCAGTGCCTGCGAGACTCCTTGCGTGGCAAATGATAGAAGGAGAAGGGTCAGGAGTGGGATCTAACAATGATGTGTGCGAGCCGCGGATGTTCTCTCTTCCTCTCTGACCGATCTTCCGTAATTAGCTTTGGGCTCCCGGCCCGCTCGCACGAGGAAGCCGTAGGGGGGGCGACATTTTGCTGCGTTGGCGCCTTTTTTCAAATCGACCTGCGTTCCATCTTTGTAATTGATGCGAATTCCGAGCTTCATGATCAGCAGTGGTTGGGAAGTCTCAGGCGAGACGCCCCGTCAGCCCTACAAGCTATGGTGAAACGGGGTTGAGCAGGACGAGGTCAGGGGGAACTGCATCTCCAAAGGCCTCCCACTAAGAATCTTAGATGGTGACAGCGACGGTGAGTATTTGGTGCAGGAGATGGATTGGGGAGGAAGGAGATGGTGGAGACTGAGGATGTCGGTGAGGAGCGGATGAGGAGGAGGAGGGGGAGGAGGAGCAGGAGGAGGAGAAAAATGATGATGATGAGGAGGAGGAGGAAGAGCAGGAGGAGGACAAGGAGGTAGGTCGAGAAGGAGGAGGAGGAGGAGGAGGAGGAGGAGGAGGAGGAGGAGGAGGAGGAGGAGGAGGAGGAGGAGGAGGAGTGGCGGACGAGGGCGATGAGGAAGAGAGAGGAGCGGGGGAGTGATGACGAAGAGGAGCAGGGGAAAAAGTGGGATTGGGGGGAGATAGGGGAGTTGGACGAGGAGGGGAGCCTGAGGGGAAGAGGAAGGATGAGGAGGTGGATGAGGAGGCGGAGGAGGAGGACGGGAAGGCCGCCCCCGGTTACCGAGGCAAGACGGAGACTGCTGCTCCGCGCCTGGCTTTTCTTGCTGATCATCGCGCCCTGTCGCGGCGACCGTAGGCAGCAGGCCTCGCCGGGGGTGAGGGCGCGGGCAAGCAGGGCGTTCAGAGGGGGGAGGCTGATGATGATGCTGCTGCTGATGATACTGCTGCTGATGATGATGACGACGATGATGATAATGATGATGGTGAAGGTGATGATGATGTGATGATGACGCGGATGATGCTGATGATGCTGATGATGATGACGCTGATGACGATGATGATGATGCTGATGCTGATGCTGCTGCTGCTGCTGATGCTGATGATGATGATGATGATCCTGATGATGATGATGATGATGATGATGATGATGATGATGATGATGATGATGATGATGATGAGGATGAGGATGAGGATGATGATGCTGATGCTGATGCTGATGATGATGAGGATGAGGATGAGGATGAGGATGATGATGATGATGATGATGGTGGTGGTGATGATGATGATGATGATGATGCTGATGATGATGACGACGACAACCACAAGATCAGCACAGTCACAATTTTTTTTTAGACAAAAGTCGTGACCGCGTGCTTTCCTCAAGCAGTTCCTGACGCGGGCTTCGCTTCTGGAGCTACGTTGAAAAACCTGCAACGAGGCGTGGTCGACACTGCATCTGTCATTGACTTCACCACAACAGCGTCTACGCCGAAATGCCTGCATGCGAGACCTCCTGAGTTGAGACAGTTGGAGTCTCATCTGCGACTGGCTCTTCGGTACAGGAGAAACGCACGTTACGACGGCAGGCGCAAGGAGTTCGACCTAGGTGGAAAGCTCGGATGCGCTCAGCACCAATCGATTTACGGTGCAACAGTCACCTCACCTGGCCTGAGGAGCTATACAGGCACTGCTGGCACAAGTCTACCGATTCTAGTGTTACGATGGAGATTGCAATTCGACGAGTATGCTACACGGTCTGGGGCCGGAAGAGGGCAGAGAACAGCTTGGGACCTCCACGTTACGATGGCTGCGCGTTACCAGATTGCTGTCGGCAAGGTCGGTGGCGACGGCGACGTCTTGGTCTTGGACATGTTGGAGTTGCTACCGTGTTCGGTGATTCTTGCTTTCCACGTCGCCTTCCTGATGCGTTTTCGCTGTCATGTAGTCGGGGAGCCTCCTTCGTGGAAATTTTTGGTGAATGAGTTCTCCCCGAAGAATGTGACATCCGTCAATATTCATCAAGTCTGCGGGATCAGTCTCATCAGTACAGTGTCGCGGTAGTACATGGGGTGCATTGTGTAGATGTTCAAAGACTTTGTCCGCCAGCGCTAAGGCTGGAGACGGCGACGACACTTGACTTCTTCCTTCGAGGAAAGCCATTGCACAGAACAGATCGTGATAGGCCTGACGGTGCTGCTCCAGAAGGGCGCCGAGAAGTACCACGCGGAGCCGATTCAAGGCTGCGTTCGACGAGCTGCGGGTTGACGTCGTGATGTATTCATGCATGCATTTGGGTTTCCCGTCTGATCTTATTCGCGCACTGGTGGAGGAGACGGTGGGATGGATGGCCACGGGGCGCATTGGCGAGGTGCAATCTGTCAATTCCTTTTCGTTCACCCGCTCAGTCCGCACAGGGGGTAAAGAATCACCATTGGAGTGGAAACTTGTGACTCGACACGCGCTGGATTTCTGCGCCGACAAGTGGTGCGCGGCTGGCTATGGCGTTATCTTGCCGGTTGTGGGTCTGATGCAGTTTGTTGTTCGGGCAGTTAACTTGTATTCTATTGGACACTCAGTGGAGCGAGTGCGAGTCATGATGCAACATTTCACCAACATCATAGTGTTGTTCACGTTGCGCTGGAAGCTGGATTCCTTACAGTACGTCACATCCGAGCCTGCTGCGACCGAAGCCTTTCAACTCCAGCACGGAGGAGAACGCCTGTGGCCTGGGAAATTGAGCACGGTGGAGGTGCTTGGAGCGATCTTGTCGAGCGATGGCGACACATTGCCATCTGTCTGGCATCAGCTTGGTAAGGCCACTGGCAGCGCTCTGCACATACAGCCCGGTCCCCAGTGGAGAAATCTTTGAGTTTGCAAGTGCGGTCCTCTGCGTTCGGTGAGAGAATGTACGCTGTGGCTTTGCACAGTGGAGGCCCATGGCAAGAAACACTGTGCTTGCCTCCAGGGTTCCCTGGGTTTCTTGGGTTCGATGGTTTTGCTGAGAGCGCGACGTTCCCACACCAAAAATCAAGGGGCGCCCTGGGGTCTCATGGTCGGGTATCTCGTGGGAAGTTTCTTGTGGACTGGCCTCCACTGTAGAATGCACGCTGTGGTTTTTGTGCGGTGCATGGACCTGGACGTGGTCCGACGGCGTGCACAACGAACTCTGCCGGTGGGAGGAAGCGCTGATCCGTCGACTCGGCGGCTCGCGCCAGAAACCAGAGGAGACTCGCTGTCCAGCAGAAGAGGACTGCTCGTAGTGTGCGCAACAATTTCCACAGCCAGGGCCACTTTAGTTCGAGTTCTTGCTCTCTCTCCGATCGCTCTGTACGCCAGCCGCCGCCCGCCGACACCGCTCCGCATCCGTTTAAGGACCAAACAGGGACGCGCGTGTCTCGCGAGCGTTAGGGGAAAAGGGCAGTCAGGGAAGAGAGCGATCTAGTCTTTCTTTCTCTCTCTCTCTCTGTCGTCTCTATACATGCCCTTTTCCTGTGCGTCCATATTGCAGCTTAACGGGTTCGTCATGAGCCATGAGACTCATAACATACCAATGTCGATTCACACCACTGTCGCCGGGAGTAATGATTTTCTGGCGAATGATTGTTTGGCCGCGCGATTCTTGGGCAAGCTTTATGCCGTGGCAGGTGCCGGGTTTGCGCGCTTATGCAACCAGGCAAGCATGGTCATGGGGCCGCAGGGCAGCAACCTCTGAGTGCTCCGGCATGGCGGGCAATGCTGGCAGTGGCGCGAGGCTGAGGGGGAGGCTTTCGAGAGACCAGAGGCAGGACCAATGGAGGCACGCGCGACTTGGGGAAAATCATGTGTGGGAAAACGTATCCTTGCGTGCTTGTGACGAAAGGTGGACAAAGACCGCGTGCAACACCAGCTGGAAGAAAGATTGCGGCTCGTTTCCCAATTGTGCCTGCGATCTTTTCTATGCGGCCAGTGGAGCAGCGGTTCGCGACGAACCAGAAGCAGCCAAACTCACGGGGCGAGCCAGCCAGCAAGAAGCCTTGCACAGTCAGTTGTTTACCCGTCAGTTGGGATTTACGGTGTGGTGTACCGCGATTGGATGTGATAGGTATTTCTTCTTTGGTGAGCAATTGGTTGCATGGCGTGTGGAAGTGCTTCCACCGCGTTTATGATCCACGCCTGCGCCTTTTACGTTCAATCCTGAAGCGTGCTTCTCACGAGTATTTCCTCATTGCCTGTGTGGAAGATGTTGGCGTTGGCCGGTATATACAAATAACATAATTCAGAAGCGGATGTTTTAGCAGGGCTGCGTGCTTTCATCTGCGCTCTGTACGATCTCTGGCTGGACTGTCGATATCTTGGACGGTAGCGTGGCGGGCGGCTGGGTGTTGTATGGATGCGGCCATGTCTTGACAGACGATGCTGCGTAATGGACTCGTGTTGCATCGCTTAATTTCGCTATGCGCGAGCATGCCGCCGTCACGGCGTGCGGGCTGGAAACGTGCCACTGTAGCGTTGCATACATCGGGGCTTTGTTCGAGGGTCCCAAAGCTGCCGCATAATGTGCCCAGAGTAGGATCACTTTGAGCCGTTCGGCGCGTTCCACTACTCGCAAAGTGCCTACTCGCAAACGTCCGAAACAAAAAAACAGGTCGTCCTCTGTATAATGTATCGTAAACTCCCCGCGGCGGATCCAGGCCATTTGCGAGTAGTTACTTTGCGAGTCGTGGAACGCGCTTGTCCATTAAGTGTCCGACGCCAAAACGTGTTATGCTTGGCCAACTTGTTACGGTAAAGGCCACCGCGGCGAGTGAGGGCAGCCTTGCATTGCTTGAGAGCCGGCACCGCCATCGGACCCCGATTTCAAAATTGTGGGAAGAAAGATGATTCTGCAGCTGCTGCTGCTGATGATGATGATGCTGATGGTGGTTGCGAAAAAATTCTGATGCTGATGATGCTGATGCTGATGGTGATGATGATTATGTGATGATGGCTGTGCTGATGGTGGTGATGCTGCTGCTGGTGCTGGTGATGATGATGATGGGGGTGATTCTGATGACGATGATGATATTGATGAGGATGGTAACGATGCGGATGATCATGGTGATGATGATGATAGGGGGTGCTGCCGGTGAGTGATGGGGTTGGTGAAGACGACCCTGGTGATTGTGCTGGCGGTGATGGCGATGATGATGACGACGATGCTGACTATGCTGAGGATGTTGACAATTCTGTCGCTTCTAGTGATGATGATGCTGACGATTGTGATGATGATGATACTGATGGTGATGCCGTTCATTATGATTACGACGATGACGATGATGACGGAGAGAACGCTTCTGCCTATTATGCTGCTGATGCCGCTGCTGCTGCGGATGATCGTGCTGATGGTGGTGACGATGACGATTATGATGATGATGATGATGATGATGATGATGTTGATGACGATGATGATGATGATGTTGATGACGATGATGATGATACTGCTGCTGATATTGATGATGCTGATGATGATGGTGCTGCGGATGATGTGATGATGCTGGTGATGATGATGCTGAGGCTATTGCTTATGATGGTGACGACCATGATCCTTGTACTGGCAATGATGGCGTTGATGATGATGATTACGATATGGATTATGGCGCGGATGTCTGCCATTCAGACTGTGCCGCGGATGATGATGACGATGATGCTGATGATGTTGGTGATGATGCTTATTATCATTATTCTTATCGTTTTTTCTTTATTACCATTATTACTATTACTCTTATTCTTTCAATCGCCACGATCGTGATTACTATGAAGATGATGGTGGTGATGGCGATGCTTCTGCTGCTGGTGATGGTGGTGGCGATGACGACGATGACGAAGATGACCGTGATGATGGTGTTGATGATGACGATGAGGCTGATGATGTTGATGATGGTGACGGGGATGGCGACGATGAATGTGTTTCTGATGATGACCAGGCTGCTGCTGTTGATGATGTCGATTACGATAATGATGAAGACGATGGGTACCATGTGCACCAACGTGTCGCAAGTCAACCTTGCACACGGCCGTCGTCCTTTGCTCGGTCTCCCGGTCTTCTTCCATATCTGCTCCTAGCGTTGTCTCATTGGTGCGTCGCCCGTAGATACGCAGACCTGAGACATGGTGCGAAGCTTTTGCGGTTAAGGCCGGGAGGCCAGAGAGGAATGCAGTCGGAGTAGAAGTAGTAACAGCAGTAGTAGTAGCAGTAGTAGTAGGAGTAGTAGTAGTAGTAGTAGTAGTCGTAGTAGGAGAAAAAGTAGTAGTAGTAGTAGTAGTAGTAGTAGTAGTAGTAGTAGTAGTAGTAATCGTAGAAATAGTAGTAGTAGTAGTAGTAGTAGTAGTAGTAGTAGCAGCAGTCGTAGTAGTATTCGTTGGAGTCGTAGTAGTAGTAGTAGTAGTAGTAGTAGTAGTAGTAGTAGTAGTAGTAGTAGTAGTAGTAGTAGTTGTAGTATTATTAGTAGTAGTAGTAGTAGTTTTAGAAGTAGTCGTAGTAGTAGTAGTAGTAGTAGTAGTAGTAGTAGTAGTAGTAGTAGTGGTAGTAGTAGTAGTAGTAGTAGTAGTAGTAGTAGTAGTAGTAGTAGTAGTAGTAGTAGTAGTAGTAGTAGCTAGTAGTAGTAGTAGTAGTAGTAGTAGTAGTAGTAGTAGTAGTAGTAGTAGTAATAGTAGAAGTAGTAGTAGTAGTAGTAGTAGTAGTAGTAGTAGTAGTAGTAGTAGTAGTAGTAGTAGTAGTAGTATTCGTATCAGTGGTAGTAGCAGTAGTAGTAGTAGTAGTAGTAGTAGTAGTAGTAGTAGTAGTAGTAGTAGTAGTCGTCGCAGTAGTAGTAGTCGTGGTAGTCGTCGTAGTCGTTGTAGTAGTCGTATTCGTATTCGTACTTGTTGTTGTCGTAGTAGTAGTAGTAGTAGTAGTAGTAGTAGTAGTAGTAGTAGTATTCTGAGACTCAGATGAAGGTAGTTGTAGTAGTAGTAGTAGTAGTAGTAGTAGTAGTAGTAGTAGTAGTAGAAGAGGTAGCAGTAGTATCAGTAGTAGTAGTAGTAGTAGTAGTAGTAGTAGTAGTCGTCGTCGTCGTCGTAGTAGTAATAGCAGTAATAGAACTAGTAGTCGAAATAGTAGTAGAAGGAAACAGTAGTAGTTTTAGAAGTAGTCGTAGTAGTAGTAGTAGTAGTCGTAGTAGTAGTAGTAGCAGCAGCAGTAATAGTAGTAGTAGTAGGAGTAGTAGTAGTAGTAGTAGCAGTAGGTTGTAGGTCGTAGGTAGTAGGTAGTAGTAGCAATCGTAGTAGCAGTTGTAGTCGTAGTCGTAGTAGTAGTAGTAGTAGTAGTAGTAGTAGTAGTAGTAGTAGTAGTAGTAGTAGTAGTAGTAGTAGTAGTAGTAGTAGTAGTAGTAGTAGTAGTAGTAGTAGTAGTAGTAGTAGTAGTAGTAGTAGTAGTAGTAGTAGTAGTAGTAGTAGTAGTAGTAGTAGTAGTAGTAGTGGTAGTAATAGTAATAGTAGTCGTAGCCGTAGAAGTAGTCATAGTAGTCGTAGTAGTGGTAATATTAGTAGTAGTCGTAGTAGTAAGTAGTAGT
>CAUYUJ010017900.1:67049-107049 GCA_963575745.1 Prorocentrum cordatum
TGACAGTTCTTATTGTTTCGACCAAAGTTCGCCTGTAGGAGGACACGCCCGACCTAAACATACTCCAATGTTCAATGTTCATATAAGTGATCGCTTTCTTTTTCATTGTGTTTTGCCGATCGGCGCGGGCCCTCGCCCCCCCCCGCCCCCCCCCCCCCCCTATGGAGCAGATCTTGGCTGTCTTCGGCGCCTGTTTCGAGCAGATGGAGCCCCTCCCCTCAGAGGACATACTGTTGCAAAATAGTCGCATTAAGCAGAGGTCCGGAGCCAGACTCCCCCCCCTATCCCCCCCCTTCCGCCCAATGTCGAAACAACGCATAAGAAAACGCTCACCAATGTTTAGGTAGCTGTATATATGTATGTCTGTGCGCATGTGTGTGTGTGTGTGTGTGTGTGCGTGCGTGCGCGAGTGCGTGCGTTTGTGCGTGCGTATGCTGTGCGTGTAGCATCGGAGATTGCGGCACGCCGTGCGAGGACATACTGGGCAGTGTTGATATCGACAGGCGAAGGGAGCGTGGGGTGCGGGGTCCATCGAAACAAAGAAGGCGTAGAGCTTGGATTTGCTCGTAGATGTTTTAGGCTGCGCCGTACCGCAGGCACGCACGGTGCAGGCTGCTCTGGACATACGTTCGACGTGTTGATACAATAATGCTTGACGGTTTGCGTATGGCCACCAGTCCATCCACAAACCTTTTCCAGACGAGTCATCGTGAGAGCAGCAGCGCCAGTGAAACAAAGAGGGAGGACACGGGTAACACCGAGGCTGGAACCAGCCTGAGCAGCCGCCAGCAGTTGCCATTTTGGGCTCTTTGGGGGCCTCATGTACTTCTCTTGGAGCCATCCTTCGGCTCTCTGAGGGCCCTCTTGGGTGTCTTCGGAGCACCCTGGGGCCATCCCCCCATCCAGAAATCGTTTTCGGTCGGTTCGTGTCGCGCGTGCGGACGAGGTGAAGCTGTGCGATGGCGAGAGTCGGCGGCGCGACGCGTGAGGGACAGAGAAGGGGCAGGCCTTGTGAGATGGAGGCGCGGCTTCTCAGAAGCCCAGACGCCCTCTAGTGGCTCCGAAGAAGGCTCAGACACCTTCTCAGAAGGCTAGCTTCTCAGAGGGCTGGGGGCGTTCTGAGCCCTCTGATAAGGCCCGTTTCCCTCTGTTGCCCCCACCACCCTGAGCGCGCCGTTTAGCTTTGCGATGGTGAGAGAGATCCTGCCATTGCTCAGTGCTTTCCCCAGCGCAGTTGGATCACCTCCAGCATACGCCTTTTGAGGAAGCTGGCACGCAGTCCGTAAAGGGAGGAGGAGAAGGAGGAGGATGAGGAGGAGGAGGAGGAGGAGACGGACGTGGAGGAGGAGGAGGAGGAGAGGAGGAGGAGGAGGAGGAGGAGGAGGAGGAGGAGGAGGAGGAGGAGGAGGAGGAGGGCATCATGTCAGACAGCTCCCGTGTCGCATGCTGGCCGCGGGTCCCTCCAGGGCTTTGTCCCGCGGTTGGTTACCCGTGGTTTGAAGGAGGGTCATCCTACAGAGCCACCCCGTTCGGCCCCTCTGCTCTCCTCCACCTCGCTCCTCCCTCTCTCCACCTCGCTCTCCTCCCCTCCCCTCTCTCTCTCTCCCCCTCTTCTCCTCTCCCCTCCTCCTCCCTCTCCTCCCTTCCCCTCCCTCTCCTCCTCCCTCCCCTCTCTCTCCACCTCGCTCACTCCCTCTCTCCCCTCCCCTCCCTCTCCTCGCCACCCCGCTCCCCCCCCCTTGTGGTGGCTCTTGGCCGCGGCACCGCTTCCGCCGCGGAGCATCCAAGCACGCATCCAGCGAAGCCCCGCGTCGGATCCCCGCCCAGGACGGAGGAAACCAATCAGGGGAGGGGCGAGGGCGGTGGATTGATCCAGGCCTCCCAGATGGGGCCGGAGTAGACGGGCTCGGAGGGTCGCGTCGCATCGCCGATGCGGCTCGATGTGGAGCCCGACTCTCTTCACGTTGGACGAGTTTATGTTTTGTTGAAGACCTCGAGTGAGCAAAGTCGGAACAATTTGACTTGCCAGGGCAGATGTGATAATCACTCAGTATGCACGTATGAGGGCTCGGCTATGGTAACTCAATCGGGACATGCGCATTGTGGAATGTAATCGTATACGCACGTATGTATGATGAACACAAGCGTTCATATACGTACACAGACGTAGATACGTGTATATATAATGAAGTGAGTAACCACGTATCTTTCTAAACGTGGCAGTACGATTGTGATGTACCATTGTGCATGCAGTCAGCAGTGGAGTTAGAATATCAGTAACTGCAAAGCAGCTCCATCGCTAGAACAGCAGAGTGTTTAGATTTGCTAGAAGCGCTGCCAGGGCTGGACGAGTTCGTCGACTGTGCGCCTCGGTATAATGGCCACGCCATCGCGAAGCTAATCACACACTGAAGATTGCAACCCTCCCTGAATAACCTTATCATTCGGGTGGTATCATGGAGTAGAGGCTGATATACCGAAAACACCTCCAGCGAGTCACCGGCTCCCTGCGGTCCATCAGGCACAGAAATCATGATGCATGCGTGGGCCCCAGACAGTGCCTTTGCACAATCGTTGGGGAGTACTTCATGGGGTGCGATCCACCTGGCAGAACTTGAAGTCGTCAACTCCACTGCTCGCGCAATCATTTCACCCTCCCACCCGCAACTTGTTTTGCACAACCCATGCGGCCGCGATTGCGGTGACTCCTTGGCACTGGCTTGCGCATGTCTGCGGCTGAGCTAGTGCGCACAAGCTCGCGCGCAGAGCGGCCATCTGGTATGTCAAACCAATGCGGCCGCGATGGCGCTTACCGATGTGAACTTCCAGCGCGTCTCAAAGGCCGCTTTGGCGCGCGGGCGCTGCAGCGCGGGTCGGTGATTCGAGCGGACGCGGTAACAAATGACTTCGAGAACGGCGACAAAGATGATGATAGCAGCGATGGTGTTGGCGATGATGGGGGGGTTGAAACTGGACTCCCCCTCCCTGGATGAAGGGGGGGGGGTCGAACCCCCCCCCCCTCCCCCCCTCCCGTGACGGAGGGGGGGCGGGTTCGAACCCCCCCCCCTCCCTTGCTTCCCCTCTCCTCGGGCCGGCGCTTCCGTCGGCAGCGGCGACGGCGGCGGGGACGACGATTTCCATTTCTGGGCCGGCGCCGGCGCCTGCGGCGGCGGGCGGCGGTGGCGGGGAGCGTCGACGAGGACGACGGTGGTGGTGGTGGTGGTTGGGTGTGGTGGTGTGCGGTGGTGGTGGTGGTTGTGTGGGTGGTGGTGGTGGTGGTGGTGGGTTGTGGTAATGGTGGTGGTGGTGGTGGTGGTGGTGTGGTGGTGGTGGTTGGTTGTGGTGGTGGTGGTGGGTTGTAGTTGTGGCGGTGGTTGTGGGAGGTGGTGCTGGTGGTGGTGGTGGTGGTGGTGGTGGTGGGATGGTGGTGGCGTGGTGGTTTGTGGTGGTGGTGGTGGGTTGTGCTGCTGGTAGTGGTGGTGGTGGTGGCGGTGTGGTTGTTGGTAGATTGTGGTGGTGGTGAGTTGTGGTGGTGGGTTTTTTGTTGGTGGTGGTGGTGGTGATGGTGAGTTGTGTGGTGATGGTTGTGGTGGTGGTGGCGGTGGTTGTGGTGGTGGGTTGTGGTGGTGGTGGTGGTGGTTGTGGTGGTGGTGGGTTGTGGTGGTGGCGGTGGGTTGTGGACAGTTGTTGTGGTGGTGGTGGTGGCGGTGGTTGTGGTGGTGGTGTGGTGGTTTGTGGTGCTGGCGGTGGGTTGTGCTGCTGGCAGTGGTGGCGGTGGTGGTGGTGGTGGTGGTGTGGTAGGTTGTTGTGGTGGTGGGTTTTCGTGGTGGTGGTGGGTGATGGTGAGTTGTGTTGGTGGTTGTGGTGGTGGTGGTGGCTGGTGGTGGTGGTGGTGGTGGTTGTGTGGTGCTGTTGTTGTTGGTGGTGGTGGTGGGTTGAGGCGGTGGTGATGGTGGTAGTGGTGGTGGTAGTGGTGGTGGTGGTAGTGGTGGTAAGTGTCGCTGCGTCCCCACCGTCGCCAGCGCCAGCGCTGGCGCTGCTGGCCGCCGCCAGCGCCGGCGCCGGCGCGAGGGGGGGGGGTTCAAACCTTCCTCCCCCCTCGGCGCAAGGGGGGGGGTTTCAAGCCCCCCACCCCCTCCCTGGGCTGCCTCTGGTCATCGTCGCTGCGTTCCCGCCGTGGGCGCTGCTGGCGGCCGCCAGCGCCGGCGCCAGCGCCGAGGGGTGTGTGTGTGTGTGTGTGAACCCCCCCCGCGCCCTGGGGGAAAGGGGGGGTTCGGGAGGGGGGGGGTTTGTGGTGGAGGGGAGTCCCCCTTGTTTTGATCGACGGCGCCGAGTGTTGGGGGGGGTCCACCCCCGGTTCGAAACGCGCCGCCGAATGTTCCCCAGGCAAGCGCCCGTGAAATGCGTTCTCTCTGATGTCCATGTGTCGGTGATGAAGGTGATTGACTGATGATGGCGGCACTTGTGTCGCATGTTCATGACGATAACAGTTGTGATGCGGTGGCGCTGGTGTGGGTGGTGATGGCGGAGTGCGAACGCGCGGACATGCAACAACGTCTGACAGGCTTTGTGTCGAATCGCATATTGTTTTCGTCCTACGTTTTCTTGGGAGCGTTATCTTGATATGCTTCGAGAGTCACTGGCTTTGGACGGACTCTGACACGCGCGCGTGGCGGCGCGTTCGTGTGGCCTGCTGCATTATGCAAGGCTCCATGGCCGTGGGAACGCAGGCCCGAGGTATTTCGCAAAGGGTCGTGGCATTGGGGGCGCGGGCCCAATGATTGTATCCTTCAAGGGTGTCGTGGCCCAGGTCCCAGGCGGCCTTCTGTCTCTTGCGAGGCGTTTTGGCCCCGCGGGCGCGGACCCCTGGCGCGAGGAGGGGGATAAGCGCGACGCGATTGGATAGGCGATTGTCAAGGCGCCGGGGTGGTCCAGGCTCTGACCATGCGGGTGGTTGTGGTGGTGTCGCTTTGGGCG
Source organism: Prorocentrum cordatum (assembly GCA_963575745.1). Classification (NCBI taxonomy): domain Eukaryota; class Dinophyceae; order Prorocentrales; family Prorocentraceae; genus Prorocentrum; species Prorocentrum cordatum. The sequence continues at coordinate 72,027 of CAUYUJ010017900.1, forward strand.
TCTCGGTCACCTTAAGGAACGGCTTATCGGTTTCCAGGGCGTCCCAGCAGGCGTCGGGCGAGGCGCCATGGGGGGGGGCTGCCAGGCCCCAAGGGAGGCCCCTGGCAGCCCGTGCCGCGAGAGCTGTATGGCTCGAGTTTTGAGCGTTCAGTGCAGGTGTTTGTCCGCTTTCAGTCATCTCCTTTGTGCTGCTGTGTTGTCGGCAGTTCCCTGGGTTTGGTTGCGACCTTATTTCCTCTCTTCTGCCCAGGGTGGTGCCCCCATCATGACAAGCTTTCTCTATGCATACTCTCGTCATGCACACCCCTGGTTATCATTGTCCATCTGTCGCTCTGTGTTTCAATCATTCATGCTCCGCGCATCCCCACCAGCCCAATCAGAGTCGTTGCCCATGAGAGCTGACGGGAAACAGGATGAATAGACACATATAGTGAAACGAAGCGGGCAACTATAATGAATTGAGGATGCGGCGGATAAGGATGTGGACGGCGACGGGAGCACGAGGAGGAGGAGGAGGAAGAGGAGGAGGAGGAGGAGGAGGAGGAAGAGGAGGGAGAAGAGGAGGAGGAGGAAGAGGAGGAGAAGGAACAATAGGAACATGAGAACACGGACTAGGTGGTTGGCGAGGGCAAGGACGAGGAGGGAAAGGACATGACGAGGACGAGGAGGAAGACGATGACGAAGAGGAGCGGAGGAGGAGAGGACGAGGACGGGCGAGGAGGAGCGGAGGAGAAAAAGGACGAGCAGGACGAGGGCGATGAGGACGAGGACGAGGATTTTGGCAGCCATTTGGGGGTCGTCTTGAGGCCCTCTTAGGGTCTGGGCTCTCTTGGGGCCCTCTTGGGGCCCTCTTGTTTTTTTTGTGTGGGGGGGCTCTGCTCTTGGGGTTCTCTTGGGTCTGCTTGGGGGTTTCTTGGGGCCCTCTCGGGACTCTTGGGGCCCTCTTGGGAGCCGTGTCGGGCCTTCATCTTGGGGGCCATCGATCGAAAGGGGAGGGTCCTCGATCTGCCGCCCTCCCCTGGGGCCAACAGGAACGCCTTTTGGAGCTTTCTCGGGGCCCTCGTCTGGCGCTCTATCTTGGGCTCATCTTGGGGTTCCGAGGGCGCCTCGGACGCCAAACGGCGAGAGGGGACACATCATGGATTTCCCTAAGTTTTCGCTAGGGCTGAGACTCTTTGGGGGGTCCCGAGGGGGCTGCGAGAGCACCTGGGGCCGGCTCGGAGCGGTCTTTTGGGGCTTCTTGGGGTATGGGTGAAGCTGTCTTGAACCATCTTCGGCTGCCTTCAGCCATTTTGGAGGCCATCTTGGAGCGTCGGAGGCCCTTTTGGAGACACGTTGGGCCATCTTGGACGCCAGAACCCCTCGCGCCCCCCCAACAACAACTCATGGAGGGGAGGGAGGGAGTACCTCTCCCCGAAGAGACGAGGGACTGTGGACGAGGAAAGAAGGACATCGTCAGACCACCTGCGCCCACCTGGCTGGCTGGATTCGTTTCTCCCGCCCCACCCTGCCCCCGTAGGGAGCGTTCCACATGTGTATATATATACATATATATTTATACATCTAGGTATATAATGTGTGTATGTGCGCAGTCATCGTGCTACCATTAGGAGGGCCCGTTAGGCTCCTCTGGCAGCGGCGAGCCTCGGACACCGACCGGTCCCCCGGCCCAGGTCTGAGGCACGGTCCGAAGCACAGAGCCCCTCCTGAACCCAAGCTGTTGCAGGCTCCTGGGCCCTTGACCGTACATGCACAAATATCTACCTACCTCTCTCTCTATGTGTACATATATATACAACTTATAGGTGTGTATACAGATCGGGAAATGGGGGCGAGAGAGGGAGGGGGGTATAGAGAGGGAGATCGAAATATAACGAGAGAGAGAGAGAAAGACACATGGATACATCGACCTATATGTGTATATATATATATAGAGAGAGAGAGAGAGAGAGAGAGAGAAAGAGAGAGAGAGAGAGAGAAAGTGAGAGATATTGATAAAGAGAGAGAGAGAGAGAGAGCGCCACGCAGAAGCCGAAGAAGACGGACAAGGACGAGGAAGGCTGGGAAGAGGAGCAGGTCACCGCGTCGACTATCACCCGGATTGAGGTGGTGACAGCTCCTTCAAATTCTTGCCACTAGCCGCCCGCTTCCTTTTCTTCCCTTGATTTCTCCTTTGTTTGCACTTGATCGCTTGCCATCTCTTTTCTCGTCGCCTCCCGTCCCGCCTTCTCTCTCTCTCTCTGCTTACGTCTCTGGTTTATGGTTGTGATCATCAGGTCCCTTTCCATGTTATTTCCTGTCTTCCACATCAGTTGATCCGAAGAGTGCCCACAAGAACAAGATCGATGACACATCGGTTACGCTTCTACTGCCTTTTCTTGAGCTGCATTGGCTACTGTCCGTGCTTTCTTTCAAGGAACCACCAACTTCATGACACTGTGCAGTGCGTTCTGCATGTTCGACCTCGGGCCTCGTTTTCTTCGTTTGGCATCCGGCCTCCCCTCTGCGTCCTTCCGGACGGGACGGACTGGACCAGGGGGGCATCGTCAAGAGAGCCTCGCCACAGGGGGCAGGACACACCGAGGATTACCTCCCGGGCGGAGCCAGCCAACATCGTGAACGAGCTCTCTTCGGGAGCTACTCCCTCGGCAGGGTCGACTCCCAGGGGGGAGCTCGCCCTTTTTCGGGGGAGCTTCAGGAACGACAGAAGGACGTGCACTGACATGGATCCACGATGGTTTCGAGAGTACGTATTGTGCGAACGTTCGTATCTCGCGGCCGGGCTCGCGGACTGGGCGGCCGTGTTCATGTACATGGTTGGGCGCGCACGTCTTTCGTGGGCTCCCTGGAGCTAACCGCCAAGGGCCATGACAGCCAAAGGAGCATGGCACATGGAGGGATCAGCCTGCTGCGGCGAAGTCGGGCCCGTCCCTGTACAGGAAGGATGTCCAGGAATAGTCCACAAAATAGTCCAGGGACGGTTTTTGGAGTATTTTTTTGGACCATTTTGGAGTATTGTTTGATTTTTTCATATTATTATTAGTATTATTATGACTATCATTCTTCTTCTTATTATTGTTGTTTTTGTTATTATTATTATTATTATTAGTATTATTAGTATTATTAACATCATCATTATTCGCATCATCATTATTGTTATTACTAATCTGATTTTTGTTTGTATTATTATTATCGCTACTATTGTTGCTATTATTATTACTATTCTTCTTCTTCTTCTTCTTATTATTATTATTACCATTGTTATAAATACTGATTAGTTATTATTACTGTTTTAATCGTCCAAAATGCCCCTGCAGGGTGGACACGCCCGGCCTGGTGCTGAGGGCGTGCTGGGCAGAAGCCGCCCGCGGGCCTCGCCGTGCCCAGGTGGTGGGCAACCTGAAGCGCGACGATGACAAGAAGGAGGAAGAGGATCCCCCCGGGGGGGAGGCCTCGGAACACCGCGGCTGCCGGCGGAGGGGCAGGAGGAGGAGGGGCAGGCAGAGGGGCAGGAGGAGGAGGAGGAGCAGCAGCAGCAGGAGAGGCAGGAGGAGGAGGAGGAGGCGCACGAAGAGTAGCAGGAGGAGGGGCAGGAGGAGGAGGAGGAGGAGGAGGAGGAGGAGGAGGAGGAGGAGGAGGAGGAGGAGGAGGAGGAGGAGGAGGAGGAGGCGGAGGAGGAGCAGCACGAGGCGGGGCAGGAGGAGGAGGAGGAGGAGGAGGAGGAGGAGGAGGAGGAGGAGGAGGAGGAGGAGGAGGAAAGCCCTGACCTCTCGTACGCGGGGGGGGGGGCGCGCGCGCGACGGGCCGCCCCGTGAGGACGGGGCTCACGCGTGCCGCCGCGCCGCCGCGCGCGATAGCTCCGGCGGAGGGGCCATCCGTGCCCCCCTGCCTCTCCGCCGCGGCTCAGCGGCGGCCGCTGCGGCAGGGCCGCCGCGTGCCAGCAGAGGCGGGCGCTGGTTTGCCTCAGCGCCCCAGCGCCCACGGGACGGAAGGGCGTTCAGCCCGCGCTCAGGCAAGAGTGTTGTGCCGCGTCGCGGCAGCAGCACAGCTGCTGCAGGACCACCGTAGTGCCCAACGAGATCCAGACATGGCGACAAGCTCAAAAACAACTGGTCGCCCCGTAGGTGCAAGGCCGTATCCCTGGAGGTCACAAATACATCAGAACGCCTATCACAAGCGCGACTCGAGCGGCTACAGCCAGCATTGCCAGCATTACAGTGGTTAGCAGTACGGCAACCAGAAGTACAATAACCAAAAGCACAACGGTACCCAGCAGTGCGGATACCAGCAGCACCGCCACCAGCAGAGCAGCAACCAACAGCACAACGCCAGCTGGAAGCAAGGATCGAGATCGAGAGCGAGGTCATCGTCGAGAAAGGCTATGAGCAGGGTACCGTCCAGAGCACCAGCCATCCCATATGACTTCCAGTACGCCCAGAAGCAGCTCGAGATCATCGACAGCGTGTTTGCCTGCCGTTAAAGACGACATGGAACAACACGAGAGTTTCTCCAACCCACCCATCGAGCCGGACACCAATAACTTATGGATCTTGACGAAGAAAGGGCGCGCAGGGCGATTGGCAGGCCAGGCCCAAGGGGCAAGGGCAGCTCGAGTCGACGACGCCAAGATCATCAACGAGCTGTCCATTACCATGGCCATGATCATGCTCGCCCTCTCGCCCGAGGAGCGCGTCGCCCACTACCGTGCCAGCGTCGAGAGCGCCCTGGAGCGGAGAAGCGCGATGCGGGAAGACGTCGCCAAGCTTCATAATGAGTCCGACGTCGTAGAAGGCGACGTTCTGATCTTGACGACGCTCTGACAGGAGGCGAAGGACCGGCGCGGAATATCGGCTTTTTCCGACCCAGAGGGCGCGTCCGACTATCATGGGGGCCGCGAAGACCAAGGGCGGGAAGGACACGACAAGAAGACCGTGCGGAACATGACGGCGCACCCACGAGCACGTGAACCAAAACCCCCGCCATCAAGACCGACTCCAACGCGTCGGCCCAACCGCCCGCGGCCGCTCAGCGCCGATGATCGCGCCCAAGAACTTCGCAAGCTCATATCCGACCTTGCTAAGAAGGTCGACCACCAGCAGCAGCGCACGGGCATCCACCAGCACCGCCTCGCCTTCTTCCACCAAGGGCGGCAGACCAGCCAGCAGAAGTAGAGGCAGCAGGCCGAGCGCCGCGAGGAGATGAAGGTAATGCACGACAGGATGGAAGCCATGCGTAGAGACCTTGCCGACTACAACAAGCACAACGTGCAGCTGGCACAGAGCGCCATGCGATCGGAACTACAACAACAGGAACAACGATTCCAGGGGCAGCTGCAAGCCGACAGGGCTCTTGCGCAAAGGAGGATCGACGCCGGAGAGAGCAAGTCAAATAACGTTCAAGCGGCGGCGCGTCAGGAACAGCACCTGGGGCTCGCCATCTCCAAGGACTACGAGAGAACACACAGGGGGAACAACGACCGTTGGGGGGGCGACGGCAGGGGGTGGACACCGCCAGGAACGCGCTCATCATGCAAGAGGCCCAGTACCAGCAGGAATCCAACAACGCACGCCAACGGCTGCGACAAGCAGAACACCACGTACGACAGGAGGAGGTGGCGAATGCGTACAACTCGCTCATAGAGTACGAACAAAGGTGCCAGCAGCAGGAGGACAACATCAAGCATGAGCATCAGCAATGCCTAGCAGCAGTCCACAAATTGGCCATCTCCGAGCAAGACGTCTTCCAACGCGCCAAAGAACGACTATTCGAAGAACACGGAAAACTACAGGCACTGCGGCAACACGCACTGAGAGCAAAAAGCGAGTACTGTACAACAAAGCGAGCGCCCAGCTACTACGAGCAGAACAGCATATTCAGGCTCAGCTTGTGATCCACATCCATACCGACGCGGAGAAGCGCCTGAAGGAACGGGGGGGGGCTCCAAACCGAGCTGCTCCAGGCCGAGCTTCGAGGAGACGCAATCGACATCGACTTCTTGAGGGGGGCTCGACACCAGGGTGAGAGAGCGCGACGAGGGGGCAACCTGACGGCAGGCCATGGCGGATTCGGAGCAGCAGCGCATCGACCACGAGATAGAGGGTGCAGTACTTTCAATCCTACCTGGACAGCGCGACCAACCCCCACAAAACACCGACACCTACATCGAGCAGCTCAGGACCATGGGGCAGCATGGCGACGCCGCCGACGCCAGCGCGGCCGACTCGGAAGCTTGGGGCCTGCAGGACCTCGGCTTCGCCCCGAGGCCCCCGACCGCTCCTCCGCCGCCCCTCCCGCCCAGGCCGTTTCCGCCGACTCCTGCCGACGCGCCGCAGTGCCTCGCCCCCTTCAACGACCGACGCGACGAAGGCGCCGGGCCAAGTTCCCGACCCGACGCGTTACCGACGCCTTGCCCTTCCCAGCCCAGTGCGACCCTCTCACCTACCCCCGTCGCCGACGATGCGTATGGCGCCAACCCCGACGACAGCAGACGCACTCCCATCCCGGATCTTGCCCACGACCCAGATCTCGAGGGACGCGTTCACGGTTTCATTGCTCCCGAGCAAAGGACCACCATCGCTCCAGTCCCGACTGAGCAGCCAACGCCACCCACTCGAGAAAGCCCATCCCCCCGTTCGAGCCCTATCCGCCCCGCCTGAAGCGAGCGCTGAAGCTGAAGACGCTCGTGGGCCCGGCCCAGCAACTACCGCGCCCGTCGACCTCAGCGCGGGCGAACGCGATGCACCTGGTCAGCAGCGTCACACCCACGCAACCGATTCTCCCAATTGAGCCACCGCCACGCTTCCACATGGGCACTCCAGAGAGAGAGCACGTTCAGCGCCGCCTGCTCGAACGCGATCAGCCCTGAGAAGCAGCGACCGACGGGGCCGCCCAGCCAGGGAGGTCCGCACCCGCGACGCAGGTGGCGGCTTCGTAGACCCAGCCGATCGAGTTGCAGGATGTGCAGATGGTGACGACGAAGGTTCGGACACCACCCTACGCCCAAAAAACTAATTACGACGAGCCCTGCTGGGGGCGCGCTGGCCCATCAGGACAGCCCAACGACACCAGTGCAGGAGGCCCCATGGTCGGCCCAAATCGACCATGTGACTGACCCAGCCCGCGGTCAGCAATACCCGCTGGGCACACCATGCAGCGACCAGCCTGACGACCCCTGCGGCGCAGGCGACTTGCAGCAGCGTTACGCCATCACCTCCACCTTCGCTTCCACTAGGGGGGCCCGACTCTGCCAGCTCCGACAGGCGGATGCCCGCTTTGGGGATAGCGGACCAGCCTACTGAACGACTTAAGCAGCAGTCCGCCGCTTCGACCCCCCATTCAAAAAAAAAAAAAAACCATAAACACACCAGCCCATCCTCAATTCAGTGTCTCAACTGCCAGACAGGTCAGACGCCCGCCAAGTGGGTGATCTACTTGAGAGGAGAGCGCGACCCGCCAACAACGACGGCTAGAATGGGCAGCATCCCTCCAGCTAGTCAACCCGACTCCGTGCGTGCTGCAGGTAGCCTACCAACCCGCACCAGGAAAGTGCGATTCAAGACGCCGCCACCGCCGAGGACGAAGCCAGGTTCACCTACGGACGCAGAAGCACAGTCTACTGTCACTCCGTCTAGGCCTGACCGACCTAAGCCCGAAGTCGCGGCAGCAGCGACAAGCCATTCTGGCTCGAAGGCGCAACCACTGCATGACGAATGTATCCACGAAGTGGCCGACGCAAGATACGGCAGCCACTGCTCCTCTGTTCCCATGGCCGCTTTCGACAACATCGAGGCGACTTTCTGGGCGACCACGACCTCCAGGACGAGCGCGACGGCACCAGTCCCGACGATGACCTCTCCACGAACAGCAATGACCACGATCTCAACGACGCGATCGCCCGACGACGCTTTGCACGAGTCCAAAGACGTCTTCGCCTGCATCGGATACCTACCTACGTGTCAACGTCCAATCGTTTCGACGCCTCACAGGATTCTGACGACAACCGTCAAGTAAAACCTTCGCCGGCAGTCATGGAAGCAGCACCTGGGACTGGAGTACTTTACCATCACCACGAACGAATCCCTAATCCATCAACTACCAGTCGGACACCACCACCACCACGCCCTCAAACAGCAGCCCTCTATCCCTGTCGCATCGAAGGGCCCAAGAAACCATCCAACCCGACCCCTCGCGACCAGCCCTCTCTACCAGATGAGCAACCACCAGGGCGCGACCTGCGCTTCAGCCCTAAAGCTCCCAATAAAACAGCCATCGAGCACAGCGCTTCGCCCGCCCTGACCTTCGAATTCGACCAAAGAGCGATGAACGAAACCGCGGATTACGTTCTCCGACACTTCCCACCTCGGCCTCAATTATAACAGCAGCAACTCCACATTCACCGACGGCTCTAAGAGCCCGAAGAAGAGTGAGGACGACGCGTGGGCCGTTGTCATCGTCGGCGAGGACGCCAACTTCTCCTTCCAGGGGGCCATTATCGGCAAGCACAAGGATGGTACTGCAATCGCGACCTGAAACAACGGCGCCTCGGAAACGACATCGATCGCAGTCGAGGTCGCCGCTCTCATTTGGGCCTTCGCCTGCGTCGTCTACCTTGACCTCGACGGCATCACTGCGGTTGCGACAGACTCACTGGGTGCCCTCAATCTTGCCACTCGCCAAGCCTTCACCGACCATGACGTCGACCTCGTCAAGACCCTCTGCATCTTTTGCGACATCGCGAACGACCGAATCGAGCTTCGGCATGTCCACGCTCGCGAGCACAACCCTTGGAACGACCATCGGCATCCAGGAGGCCCGCGCTGTCTTCGGCGCCAGGGACTCGACCGGCGCAGCTTGCGTTAGTGCCAACAACTACTACGTCATCGCCAGCGGCCGCGACAATTTCAGCTTGGGGTGTGATTTACATGTCCTGACATCAAAACCCTACCTCTGGAGCGGCGGCACCCCGCTTTACTTCCGACCCGACAAATTCGTCATCATCCATAAGGGTCCCAGGCTACTGTTGGTCAAGGCCTCGGCTACTGGATTCCAGAAAGGCCATCTGCGTCGGCCGCGCCCCCCACGCTCGGCCGCGGTCATCCAGCGAGAAGTATTCCTTCTGGACCACACTGCCCAACCTTGCTAGTACGTATAGCATCTCGAGGATGATGATCGATGCCAACGCCAGGACGGGATCAATAACCAGCTCAGCTATTGGATCTGCTGGCCTACTACAGCCAGAAAGCGACAACGGAACGCGATTCCACGTGTTCCTGCTTGCACACAACTAATCTGCAGTTCACACTTTCCAGAGCGGCGGAGACGACCACCGCGCATGGCTTTCCAACGCTGGCCCCCCCACCGCATCGACTACGCCGTTATCGAGACTGACATGCTGAGCTGCATCGCGGAATGCCCCACTATGTTTGGCATCGACAGCGACGACATCTTCGAGAGGAAGGACGACCACTACCCAGTTTGCACCGCGATACAGTACCAGATTATCACCACCAGATCTACCAATACCCCAAAGCTCGACGAATCGAAGCCGAAAGACGCCAGCCGCAGAAATATCTTTGCCGATCTGCTCGACGCAGTTCCGCATCCCACCTGGGGCACCAACGTCAACGACCACCTCAGCATCATTACGGAAGCAATTAACTGCCCAGCAGGTATTTCGACGCGGCCGACCCCCGCCACGCATGCCGCGAGTTGCGACGAGGTCATTTCCTCTGCTACGGGCACGGCGCGCCGCAATAAAGACCATCATGCTAATCACGAGCAGCGGGCCCTCTTCGAAGGCTGCAAGACTAAGGCTGTGTTGCTTCGCCATCATCCTAGCCGACGACGCCCTGTTACCACGTCCCAGCGACGGACTTTACCTTTTGGACCTGCCGAGCTACGTCTCCTTGGTGACTTCCGCCACCATCTGCTCTTCGTGTAGGGCCGCAACACATCTGCAATATGCAGCGCACCAGAACGTTTACAACCAGGCCTGCCACTTCGTGGTCTCGACGAACCAGGTCCTCAGGAGATGGATCGAGCAGGACAGAGACGACTTCCTCGACAACGCAGCCGGCGACGCGAACACCTCCACCATCAACGACGCCCCCAAAGAGCAGCGGATCGCTGCCCGCAAGCTGCTCGCCTTCGCTGGGAAGCCACCCAAGAAGCCGTTAACTCCGCTCGCCCGCCTCTCGCCTGAAGGAGAGAGAGAGAGAGAGAGAGAGAGAGAGATTCCCACCGGCAAGACCGACGTCGCCGACCGCGCTCCTAGGTTCTACGGGTCGATTGAACGCGCTATAGAGACCGCAGCCGACGGCGTCGCCGACTAGTACAAACAACGCGCCAACCACGACAAGCCTGACCCAGCCATTCACAACATCATGACCATTCGACAGCTCACGACGACACATGCTGGAGCGCGACCAGGACGACGGGGAGGACCAGATGGAAGTACAGACGACATGGCCAAAGCTGCTCCCAGCTCCATGGCGCGCTTACTGCGCCCCATCCTGGTCAAGACGCAGGTGCAATCAACAGAGCCACTAGCAGCGAAGGGCGGTTTTTCGACGCACTTTCATAAAGCGGGGGTGCCCTCGACAAGCGGCCCTCCTACAGAGGCATGCTGCTGAACAGCGCCGCTGGCAAGATGCACTCGTCCTTCCTACGGTCCAAGGTCAAGAACTTGCTCCCTTCTCTACTAAACGCCACCCAGTGTGGGGCCCGGCCGCGCATGGCCACGGACTTCGCCACCCGCGCTATCATGGCCTTCGTGACGGACTGCAAACAAGAGGGAAGATCGGGCTCCATTCTCTTCTTCGACCTTCGCGCGGCCTTCCACGCCGTGACCAAGGAGTTCACCTCGCGGCCGCCCGCCGCGCCCTCGGAGCTCGACGACCTCGTCGACGCGATCGGCATCCCGACCTGGCTTCGGCCAGCCCTCGCGCAAAACTTGCAGCGCCCAGGCAGTAGTGCGGGCGAAATAGAGGACGCCCACCTCTGCGAGATGATCTCAGACCACCGCACATCCAATTGGATGACAGCTCGTGAGGCTACCCATTATCAAGTGCCGACTACTGGGGCCCGACCAGGCGTCTCCTTCTCCGACGTCGCCTTCAACGGGCACTTCGCCCTGCCCCTGAATGCGATCGACCACGACGCCAGCGCGCAGGAATACAATCACAGGGGACATCCAATCCCTCCTTGCCCCCACCCTATATTCGCCCAAGAACACCGCGACCGCGACGCATTACGACACCTCTCGTACGTTGACGACCTCACGAGACTTACATCCACCGCAGACGCAACAGAACTGGTCGATGCAACCACTATAGCAGCCACTAGCCTATGCCAGACAGCCCCCGCCTATGGTCCCAAGCCGCGCCCCGAGAAGACCAAGGTCATCCTCAACTTCTACGGCGCCGACGCAAGGAAAGAGAGGCAGCGACTTGCAGCCGACCGAATAAGCGCCCTCGACCGTCCTGACCTCGACACCCAGCTCAATATTAACGACCGACAGAAGGCTCTGGGAACGATCGTTACGGTTGGCGCAGCCATGGGGCCCGAGACCCGACTTCGAGCCAACCGATCCGCCACAACGGTTGCAGCTATGGGGTGGCGAATTCTAAGTAGGAAGGGGCTCCCTGCCAAAGCGAAGATCAGGTACGTCCGCGCCTTGCCCACGTCGGCTCTCGCCTTCAACCGCCACGTCTGGAACGACGTGACGAAGAATGACGCGACGTTTATGGCGGTCAAGTACGCAGGGCCGCACCGCGGCGCCATGAGACTACCGAAGACCAACTCCCCCTTCCACCCACGTCAAAACCAAGGAAGTCACGGCAATCGCTGGCGTTCCCGACTTCGCTACCCACCAGCCAATCGCACGATTCGAATACTCACCACGACTTCTAAACCACGCACTACGTGTTCTGCCGCGACTCTTCGGCAACATCGCTACAGTCAAACGGGGGTGGGTGCGGTTGCCCAAGAACGACTCCAAGGTCCTCCGAACCCACCTCGGGCCTGAACGTTGGACAACCGCCAGCCACGACGATCGCCGCATCATCGAATGGGCGAGGGAGAGACCTAAGGAGTTCAACTCAGCAGTGGGTGCTGCCATTAACGCCTTCCTCAGACACGCGCGCGAAGACGCCGAGACCGACCGAGCAAATCGCGACATTGGATGCGACCAGCCCGCAGCAGCGACCACCAGATCCACTACAGAGACACCCACCACATAATACTTCTGCTACATATGCGAGCGCGTCACAGCCACGAAGCAGGGGATGGCAGTCCACATGGGCAAGGGCCGCAAGCACCGCGGCGACCCCCGTCAGCGGGCCACGGGGACGGCATGCAGATGCTGCCAGATGGAATTCCACTCCTACCCGCGCCTTGCCAAACACCTGAAAGCATCAAGGCGATGCTCGAAATCCTAGTGCTCGAAATCCTAGTGCGCGCGGCACACGACATACGGCGCGCCCTTGACCGACCAGCAGATCGCAATCAACAACGACCATCACAAGGAAGTAACTACGAAGAGTCGACGGGACGGACGACCTGAGGCCTACGGAACACAACCAGCCCATAAGTGATCGTCACGCCACTTCCCACTCTTGAGGCCTCCCCACAGCAGCCAAGGGTATATGCTCCACTTCGCGCCGGTCCAGCCAGGCCGCCCCCCTCTTATTCCAATTATTGCGTCGTGGCAGGCGATCGCATACATAGACGACGGCTCTGGGGTGCACGACGACCTCTTCCAACGCATGACCACCCACTGCATCTCCAGCTTGCGATTGCTCGACTGCATCCACAGCAGCCTCCACCTCGGCCACGACCCACTAACGACGAAACGGCTCTTCAACATGTCAAAGGCAAACATGGCAGAGGGCACCGCGCCTACATCCCGATAACCACCTGGTTCGTCGAGAGCTGCGACCCCGACGAGCTGAAGATCGCATCCCGCAGAAGCACAAACCACCCGTGAGGCACGCCAAGCATGGGCCAGAAGGACTACGACCTCATCTCGGCCAAGAACGACGACCTCAGGGACATCATCGGGATATCCAGCGCCTCGCAGACCGTCCATATCCCTATGCTTGTCGCCCATCCAGCTGCAGAGCCGACCAACCAACGTGGAATTACGGCTTGGAGGGCGCCTCAGCTGCAGCACATTCGCCGTCACCTCACTGACAGCATTATCATTGCGACAGGACCCAACGGAACTCGAACTAGGGTCATGACGACGAACGGCAGCGTCGACTACGACGGGATGACCTACATCTCATACTCCCTGGACAGACTGATGATTGCGCGATGGGGTATGACACCAGCAGCCACTCCGCCTGACCCACTGACCACCCATGGTGCAGCATACCTCGACCCATACATCCTTGCGAGTGAATGCAAAGACTCTGGGCGCCACGACGAAACGACGTTGAGAGGCAGCCACCACCACGATAGATACGACGACATCCACGGCACACGCGATACCCACGACATCAGCGGCACCCACGAGACCCACGACGCCCGCGACATCCGCGACGGCACAGGCACGTTCGGCGGCATCGAGATCGACCGCGCCCAGGCGCCTTCCCCGAGGAGACCAACAACGTCCGACACGGACAATGGTAATGTAGAAGAACAACACATACAAGAACAACCAGCACGCGTGCATGTCGAGGCTGTCCTGGTGAGGCAAGGATCGAACTTCGAGACGGGATCGAAGGGCGGGGGGGCAGGGCGAGTACTGCCCGCGCCTGCCAGGGGGGATGGCGAGGGGCAGGGGGGGGGGGGGGGGGTAGGGCGGCCATTGCCCGCGCCCCCGCGGTCCGCCCTAGCTCGCCACCCCCACTTTTCCCACGGCGGAGTTGGAGCTTACCCGAGCGCCCTAGCGGCGGAGCAAAGGACAGCCGAGACGACCCTGGGCGTCGGTCGGGGCGAGGTGGGGGGTATCGGTTGGTTTGGGGCGAGAAATCGTGGGGTGGGGGGTCTCAAGCACAGAGGCTCTGTGGGCGGGTGCATCGGGGCCAGGCGGGGGGTGCAAACATAAGGCCTCGGGTTCGCCCCCACCGAGGGCACTGTGACCCCCAGCCGTAGCGGGGCGAGGTGGGACAGCCAAGAACCCCATCTGAAGTCGGTGCATGGATACCTACCAGTGCAACCAACGCCCCTACAACACGACCAACAACAACGACAGCAGCACTCGACCAGCGGCGGCAGCCAACAACGACAGCAGCACCTCGACCACCGCGGCGACCTCGACCACCACGGCGACCACACCAGGGAGAAATCAGAGGTTGCCCACCACTTCGCGCGGAGAGAGCGACACCAGGAGGGTCGGCCGCATCTTCGTGGACACACCCTCCAGGGGAGGGGGATGAGGTCGAGCTCCTCGCGTGAACCGCCCCGCGGTGAGCGGGCGATGCCAGCCAGGACCCAGGACCCAGGCCGCCCCTTTCCTTCTACGATCCTTTTGTTTCGGTCCTGGTGCCCGTCCTCCGCCGTGTTTCCTTGTTTCTTCCCCTCCCCCGTTTCGCAGGGTAGGGGTCCGCTCAACATGGCGCGCCCAACCCGCGATACCGCCCCCCGAGCAGAGACGCTTGCTCGACGTCCTGCTGGCCGCGGAGAGCTGCTGCAGGCCAGTTGGGGGTGGCGGTGTCAAGGATGAGGCCGTCATCTAGGCTCCAGGCTCCCCGTCGCTGCTCTCCTGGCCTGGGAGCTGTGACGCCCCCCTCTCCTCCTCTGGCCACGCAGCCTTCTCCTTCTCTCTCCTCTGGGGTCGGGGTTTCGCGTTTTGCCGCGCTGGTTTCGGCTCCTGCTGGAGCCCCCGCCCCTCTTGAGAGCCCTGGAGGCGTCCTCCCCCTGCTCCTCGTTCCTCCTGCCCCCTTTTTTTCTGGCCCTTTTCGTGGGCCCTCGGGCCCCTGCCCGGCGCCTCGGCCGCTGGCGGCTGGTTTGGCCTCGTGAGGCCTTGGGGCCCACCCCGTGCGCGGGCGCAGCAGCCGCGCTGTGCCGCCTGAGCGGCAAAGCCCGCAGCCTCCGCGGCACAAGCCGCCGAGGCGTCGGCCACGTCGCGGACACGACATTGGGCCGCATCGCAAAGGTCGCAGAGGAGGAGGAGGAGGAGGAGGAGGAGGAGGAGGAGGAGGAGGAGGAGGAGGAGGAGGAGGAGGAGGAGGAGGAGGAGGAGGAGGAGGAGGAGGAGGAGGAGGAGGAGGAGGAGGAGGAGGAGGAGGAGGAGGAGGAGGAGGAGGAGGGGAGGAGGAGGAGGAGGAGGAGGAGGAGGAGGAGGAGGAGGGAGGAGGAGGACGAGGGGCTCGAGGAGGAGGAGGAGGACCCCCAGGAGGACCCCCACGGGGGAGGCCTCGGCGCACCAGGGCTGCCGGGGGAGGCGACGAGCAAGGAGGAGGAGGAGGAGGAGGAGGAGGAGGAGGAGGAGGAGGAGGAGGAGGAGGAGGAGGAGGAGGAGGAGGAGGAGGAGGAGGACCCCCCAGGGGGAGGCCTCGGAGCACCGGGGCTGCCGGGGGGAGGCGACGAGCAACTGGGCAAAGAAGATTTGCGGATCACGCTAGGGGGGGGTCGAGGAGGAGGACCCCCCGGGGGCGTAGCTGCCTCGATACGCCCGTTTTGATACGCAGCACGTGACGTTTTCAAGACGTCCGTGTCAATACGTTGCGCGTTGGCTCAGCGTATTGGCCTACGTTTTGGCGACCATATCGCGTCAGACCTGCGTGTTCAGTCTGCGTGCTGAGCTCCGTATCAGTACGCTGCGTGTTGCGTGTTGCGTATCGGGGCAGCTTAGCCTGGGGGAGGCCTCGGAGCACCGGGACTGCCGGGGGAGGCGACGAGCAATTGGGCAGGGAAGATGCGCGGAGCATGCCAGGGTGTGGACGAGGACCCCCCGGGGGGAGGCCTCTCGAGGCACCGCCCTCTCCACGCCCTTTCGGCACGCCCTCGCTCGATCCGCGGCCTTCTTAGGGGAACAGAAAGTGACATAAACATAACAACTCTGAGGTCCGCGCGGATTTCTCGGATCGGCGCTGGGGCCCCCCGGCGGCGCCTCCGGCGCCGCCCCTGGCGCGCTCCGCGCGCCAGGGAAGGGGGGTCCAGCGCCGATCCGAGGAATCCGCGCGGACCTCCGAGTTTGTATGTTAATTGGTTTTTCTGTTCCCCTACTTATGGGGCTTCACCAAAGGCCCCAGTGGAAGAACGCGCGCCGACAGACGCGCAGATTAGCCGCAATGGATCGGATCACATCCTGGCGTAAGCCGTTACGGCCGACCTCTGCGACCCCATCAGCAACAGGGTTGCCGGGGGAGACGACGAGCAAGTGGAAAAGGAAGATTTGCGGAGCATGCAGGGGGAGTACGAGGGGACATCGTGAGGCTCGCTCTGCACCCCTGTGAGCCGGAGAGGGACAGTGCCACTTGCGGAATCGGCGTGAGGAGCAGCAGGGGCAGCAGCGACTTGGGCTGGGTGCAGGGTGCGACGTGGTGTTCCCACGCCGCGGCGCGTGATATCCATAGGGGGCCACATGCGAACCCTACCCCCACCCCCCACGATTTCGGAGGGGGAGGGGGGGGTTCGCTTCGCTCGGGAGCTCCCGAACGGAGTGACCCCCCCCCCCCCCTCCCCCTCCGAAATCGTGGGGTGGGTGGGGGTAGGGTTCGCATGTGGCCCCCCAGTCCAGAGCACGGCGTGCGGGAGTGAAGCGGTGTCAGACCCCCCACCTCTGCCCGCTTCGGACAGACACCCGCGACGGGACTTGCCGTCTCTGGAGGCTCCCGGGGGGGGGGCCGCCGCCCTGCTCCTGGACCGTCGAGGGCCACTCGGGTTACGCGGAGAGCCGGTCCGGGGGAGGGGGTCCACGATTCGAAAGCCCCCCTCTGGGAGGCACGAGGTGCACCACTTGCATCCCTGGACGAGTGGCGCAGGACTTGCGTATGGCAAGACATCCCAAAGCATCAACAACAAGAGTCGCGGGGGAGGGGGTCCACGATTCGAAAGCCCCCCTCTGGGGGGCACGAGGTGCACCACTTGGATCCCTGGACGAGTGGCGCAGGACTTGCGTATGGCAAGACATCCCAAAGCATCAACAACAAGAGTCGCGGGGGAGGGGGTCCACGATTCGAAAGCCCCCCTCTTGGAGGCACGAGGTGCACCACTTGGATCCATGGACGAGTGGCGCAGGACGTGCGTATGGCAAGACATCCCAAAGCAGCAAAAAAGTCGCGGGGGATCTCTGAGGCTCCACGTTGCGAGCAAGCTCACGACGTCGGAGACCAGGGGAGGCGGCGGGGTTCGAGGAGCGAAGCGGGCAGCTCCCGGGAGGCCTGCCGCGACTGCGCTGCCCGACGCCCGCCGGGGGCGCGGAGGGCGGGGCTGCCGGAGGGCGTGGTGGCAGGGTGGGCGCACCGGGGCCCTGAATCTCTGTTGCCGTGTGCTCCTCCTCCTCCTCCTCCTCCTCCTCCTCCTCCCCCTCCTCCTCCTCCTCCTCCTCCTCCTCCTCCGGGGCCGAGGTGGGGGAAGAGGGACAGGGTACTGCCTCAAGCAGTGGCGAAGCGTCCTGGCTCGCCTATAGCCCTACCAAAGCATTTTTTTTTAATTTTTATTAAACCCTTCGTGGTTTCCACGAAATGTTCTTAGAACATTTCTGGTTGGGATTGTCTTGTTTTAACACATCGGGCTTATGTACTAAGAGCATTGTGTTTGTTCTTAGAACTTTTTCTGGTTCTAAGAACATTTCGTGGTAGGACTATCGGAATGCCGGGACGGTAGGTTCCTGCTCAAACTGCGCCTCCTGCCCCCCGCCCTCACCACGGTGCCGCCCGCTTCCGCCGAGACTCGCTCGAGGACGGCATTCCCCGCGTGCGCGCCGCCGGGGGGGGAGGCAGCCGAGGGCCGGTCCGACGAGTTCGGTGATGGTGACCCCTTGTAGGCCCAATGAGTCCAGTAGTCGAGCAGTGGATCGGCACATGGTGATTTTTCTTATCCTCCACGGTGCTCTCACGTTATACTCTGCGATGTTCACTGCCGCTTCGGTTCTTCCTCGCGCCCCGTATGCCATCCTCGGCACTATGTTTATTTGCGCTGGCTTCCGTCCTGCCCCCTTGCTGGGCAGGAGTCTACCGCGCCCGCTTGGGGCTCGGTGAAGACGGGCTCGACGTTGCAAGGCGATGTGCGCAAAGAGAAGCAGTACCCGTCGCTTGCCAAGTGAGGGGAGGGGCAGTTCAGTGAAGGGAAGTGGCCCAGGAGTGTCAGTCACATTGAGGTCTTGAGCTGAAAAGGACAGGGACAGCTCTCCTCCCCTCCTTCCTGGGGTGGAACCTCGATTGTGTTCAAGAGATTGAAGAGGCCGGGAGGTCTGTTGGTTCTACCAGCATCAACATCGACGACGGTTCTGACAACAGGGTGAACATCAAGACATCCAAGAACGCGTTCGCAGCGCTAGGAGCCTGGGGCGCCAGCGCCATTTTGTATCGCCGCCGAGCTCGCCCTCCCACCTCCCCGTGCCCCCCCGCCCGACTGCTTCTTCCAGCGCCTGGTGCCCCCGCGGGCCCTCGGAACCGCGCCAAAAGCCCCCCCCCCCCCCCTCGGCCGCAGGGGCCCCCCCTGGCCCCCAGGACCGTCGCGAAATTATTCTGGACGACGAGCTCGTCCAGGGGCAGGGCTCCAGATCTCCAGGGCTCGACCTCTGTCGACAGACCTCCTGGCGCCGGAGCGCTGGGACGTCCCGCGCCCGCCTCCGCCTCACGCAGCCGCTGCCCCGCGCTTCCCCCCCCCGCGCCGGCCTCGGCCTGTCGGTGCCCCGCAGCTCCCGGCCTCCGACGCCGTGGCTCCTGCCACGGCGGCGCGGCCTCACAGGTCTCCGCCGCGGCTTCTGCCCCCGCGGCGGCGCGGCCCCCGAGGTCTCCTGCACCTCCTGCCCAGGACCGGCTCTTCGTCCCGAGGAGGAGGAGGAGGAGAAGGAGGAGGAGGAGGAGGAGGAGGAGGAGGAGGAGGAGGAGGAGCCGGAAGGCCTCTTAGAAGCACCCAGGCGCCTTCCAAGGCGGCCCCTGCCTTCCACAGAGCCCGCCCACGCCCTCTCAGAAGCCCCCCCCCCTCGCGCCCCCCCCCCTCCTGCGCGCCGCCAGCTTGTGCTCTCTTGATCCCTCTTGCTCTCCCTGCTCCACCTCTCTCTCTCTCTCTTGGCCTCGCCCCCTACCCCCACCCCACGGCGTGAAAAAAGTCACCCCTCGGGCACCCGCTGGGCCCCGAGACCGTCAGGAAACGGCTCGGGATTGAGCAAAGGAGTCCCGCGTGAGGTGTCGACGCTGCGGCAGAATCGCGGCGTAGGAGCTCTGGGCTCCACCCTGCCCGAGAGAGCGAGAGCCGCGCGTGCGCCCGCCAGACGAAGCTGGCAGCGACGGCGACGACGCGGGGCCGAAGAGACCGAAGGTCATCTCCGCGGCGAAGGTGCACAAAGCGCAGGGCGGGGTGGGGGGGCGGTCGGACTCGGCATTGCAGCAGTCTGCGCGCCGTCTAGCTGAAGTCGCCCCGAGCTTTGGCCACCCTCCCCAGCGAAGGGAGGCCCAGCCCTGAGTCCCAGGCGGCCGAAGGAGAGAGGAGGATCGAACATGAAAACACGGCACACTCATAGGCTCTGGAATGCCCGCGTAGATTTCTCGGATCGGCGCTGGAACTCCCTGGCGGCGCCTCCGGCGCCGCCGCTCGGTGCCCTCCAGACGTTAGGGGGGGCCCAGCGCAGATCCAAGAAATTTGCCATGGACCTCCGACAGTTTATGCCTCCCTCCCTCCCTCCCTCCGTCCGTGCCGGTTCGATTTTCTTTTGGAGAGGATGGGGAGGAGGAGGAGTACCAAGGGCTCGGCGACTCGTCAGCAATCGGCTTGCGGGGATCAGGCCAGGTACAAATTGAGGTGCACATCGAGGCAAATCCAGACATGGCCAGGTGAGCCTTGGAGACCTCGCGGGAGCCCCAGAGCGAGTCGAGGGTTACCAGGAGTCGATGCCAGGGCTCGACCTGAACGGTTTTTTGGCGATCCCGTTGGCCGTTTTCGTTTCGAGTTCGCTTGATGCAGCAAAGGACGACAACGAGGGACAACGAAAACAACAAGAGTACTAAAAACACGGTTCAGGTCGATCTTTGGTCGATACAGCTGGGCTGCTGGATAAGGAACCTTGTTCGTTGGGGAGGGGCTCAGTGTTCCTTAAATGCTTTGCAGCTGTTGTTAGGGTGCCTATCGGCTTCCTGTGGGAAATCGAAGGTTGATGCATGGAACAAAGGGGCCTCGCTCCTCATTCAGGGTTCCTTAGGATCAAGTCGGGCATGTCCCTCTACAGGAGGACTATTCAAAGATGGTCACAAAATGGTCCGGGGACGATGTGTCGATTATTTTTTGACTATTTCGGGGTATGTTTTGACTTGTTTGATACATTTGTCTTCAAAAATCTGCCTGTAGGGAGACATGCCCGACCTATCCTTAGTCCAGCGTTTCGACTGTAGGTCGATCCCTGGCAGACAGGCCTCCAGGCGAAGGAGGGGAGGAGGCTGCGCAGGGGGGCGAGCGGATCGGCGGCCGAGGGGCTCGGCGTCGTCGGCGGCGTCGTCGGCGTCGGCGTCGGCGTCGGCGTCGGCGTCGGCGTCGGCGTCGGCGTCGGCGTCGGCGTCGGCGTCGGCGTCGGCGTCGGCGTCGGCGGCGGCGGCGGCGGCGGCGGCGGCGTCGTCGTCGTCGTCGTCGTCGTCGTCGTCTACCGGCGGCGGCGGCGAGGGATCCCAGTCTTCCGACGTGGGGAGCTTTTTCACGGCGTCGATCCTGGAGATCTGGACCACTGCCCTAGTCGGGAGCCTTGAGACGTGGGTCAATGCAAACGGGGGTCAGCCAGAGCGCCGGATCTTGTAGGATCCTGCAGGGCCAGGGTGCTACTGACCCGGGTTTGGGTGCAGGTCCTGCAGGATCTTGCAGGACCCTTCGCATTGGCCCGGGTTTGGGTGCCGCATTTTGCAGGACCCTGCAAGGCCTAGCTGATCTGGGTGAGGAGGAGGCGGAGGAGGAGGAGGAGAAGGAGGAGGAGGGAGGAAGAGAGGACGTGAGGAGAGGAGGAGAGAGCGAGATGAGGAGGAGGAGGAAGGAGGGAGGAGGAGGAGGAGGAGGAGGAGAGGAGGAGGAGGAGGAGGAGGAGGAGGAGGAGAGGAGGAGAGGAGGAGGAGGAGGAGGAGGAGGAGGAGATGCACAGGTGGCGGAGATGCACGAGGAGGAGGAGGAGGAGGAGGAGGAGGAGGAGGAGGAGGAGGAGAGGGGAGGATGGAGGAGGAGGAGGAGGAGGAGGGAGGAGGATTAGGAGGAGGAGGCGGAGGCGGAGGAGGAGGAGGAGGAGGAGGAAGGAGGTAGGAGGAGGAGGAGAGAGGATAGGGAGAGGGAGGCGGGGGAGGGGGAGGAGAGGAGAGAGGAGGGGGATGAGGAGGGGGAGGGGCAGAAAATGGGGGGGTGCGCGCGGGGAAGCAGCGCCGCGCGGTGGGCGGCGCGGAGGCTCCCCAGCCTCCTGCCCCCCCCCCCGGAGGAGAGGGCCCTCGGGGCTTGCCTCCAGGGTGCGCTGGGCTTCTTCGGTTTCGATGGTTCTGCTATGGACAGCGTGACGTTGCCACACAAAATTAAAGGGACGACCTGGTGTCTCAGGGTTGGGCTTCTTGTGGAGGGTTTCTTGTGGACTGACCTCCGCTGTGGCGGTATTGGTGTCCCTTTTCTGCTCTCAAGACGAGGGCGTCTCCGCCAGCGCCCCCCCACCTCTCCTCGCGCTGCGCGAAGAGAACACGACGGGAGGCTTTGACAGCCGTCGGCCTCCAGGGGGACCTCGCCGGGCCCAGGGGCCATCAAACACAGCGGCTCGGGTTGTGGAAGTCGATTAATGGAGAGGAAGCGTGCTGCCAAGTAGTCTCCAGATGCCTACACCGTGCTTCAAGCATGTTTCAGAGAGATGTCAACACATGTTTGGCAGATTCTTGGAACATGCTTTGCACATTTTCACCACATAGTGTTCATTCAGTGGTAGGGTTGTTACTCCAGATTTCGTAATAAAAGGGAGGGGGTCTGGACCCTCCAAGACAAGCCATTTCAGACCTTCCCCGTGGGAGAACCCTCCAAAACATCGTCCCCAGACCTCCCAGGCCCTCCAAGATAGCCTGGAAGAGACCCCCCCCGAAATGAGACCCCCCTCCCTTTATTACGAAATCTGGAGTAGAGTATCCATGGCCGTGGCATCCGCAACGGCTCGGGGAGAGGGGCCAGACCTCTGGGGGCCCACGCTGTGCGAAAAACCTCTGGGCGCCGGCGTGCCGGGCACGAGGCCGGCTCTCCGCCGGCGGAGAGCGCCGGCGGAGCGCCGGCGGACGCGGGAGTCGGACGACGGATCGGTGCGCTGTTGCGCTTGTTCGCTGAAGAGGTCGGAGGAGGAGGAGGAGGAGGAGGAGGAGGGAGGAGGAGGAGGAGGAGGAGGAGGAGGGAGGAGGGAGGAGGAAGAGAGGAGGAGGAGGGAGGAGATGGAGGAGGAGGGGGAGAGGAGGGGAGGAGGAGGAGGAGGAGGAGGATGAGGAGGAGGAAGGATGAGGAGGGAGGAGGAGGAGGGGAGGAGAGGAGGAGGAGAGAGGAGGAGGAGGAGGAGGAGGAGGAGGGAGGAGGAGGGAGGAGGGAGGAGGAGGGAGGAGGAGGAGGAGGGAGGAGGAGGAGGAGGAGGAAAAGGTACCCATGCCTCTACCCCCTCGCCCGTGCTCCCCTTTTCGGGCCTTCCGGGAGGCCCTCGTCGCCACCGCCGGGTTCGCCTCGGAATCCTGGTCAGAACGCGCCCCGGGAGAGGGGTGAGGAGTCGCGGTATGGGTACCTTTTAGTTTCAGCTCGGCATTCGGTGTGCTCTTCACCGAGCGCGTTCCACTACTCGCAAAGTGCCTGCTCGCAAACGTCCGAGAGACATATGTCGGCTTTGATTTAATTTATCGTGGATCCCCCGCGGCGTATCCAGTCAATTTGCGAGTAGTGACTTTGCGAGTAGTGGAACGCGCGCGTCCAGTTCTGCAAGAGGCAGGTCGGCGCATGACGTGCACGCGGAGTGCCAGATATTTGCCCTGCTCGGCGACGGGTGGCGGACGACTGCGCTGAGCAGAGGCACGCGAGGAGGGGAAGTGCAGGTGAGCGTGAAACGGTCGCGCTTCAGAGAGAGGTAGAGAAGTATGTCGATCCCAAGAAAGATGGCAAGAAGGACGACAAGAAGGACAAAAAGGACAAGAAGGAGGACAGCTGTGGTCTCCTCGCGTCTACGGTCTACGCTCCTGGACCATGCGCAAATGACATGTACGGCTTGTGTGTGTGGGGCATCGAAGAGGTAGGTGAGGACTGGTGTAGTGCTCCTTGTGCGTCTAGGCGCTTTGGGGGCCAAGGGGTTTCTTTCTGGTAGCAGCCTGACTGTAGTTGTAGCGTCTGCCTTTCGCGTTCTTCTTCCTGGTAGCAGCTTCCTGGTCTTCCTGGTGGTAGCAGCTTTCTGGTCTTCCTTCCGCGTCTTCCCTTGGCGTCCTCCTGGTGGTAGCAGCTTCCTGGTTTCGTCCTTCTTTAGCGTTCTTTCTGGTAGCAGCTTGACTGTAATGGAGGATGACGATTAATAAATGACTGGGGGTCGTGTTCACGCGGCGGCTCCCGGGATGACGATTAGAAAAAACCGGCCGCGGGCTGGACAATTATTTTTTCAATCGTTCTCCTCCAGTCAGAAAATTATGCAGAAACAGCAGAAGACTATTTTTTAATCGTTCTCTTTCATTTTTATTAATCGTCATCCCGCATTAGTTGTAGTGGCTCCTTTTACGGTCAACTCGTGCACGCCCCCCCTCGAAGTTGTGGAGCCTCCTCAGGGAAACAGCCGTGGCGTGCCGTGCAGGAGGCGGCGGACCGCCACCTCCTGGCCTCTTAAAGGGTGCCACATTCTTCTCCTCCTCTCCTCCCTCCTCCTCAACCTCCTTCCCTCCTTTCCTCCTTCCTCCTTCCTCCTTCCTCCTCCTCTCCTCCTCCTCCTCCTCCTCCTTCCTCCTCCTCCTCCCTCCTCCCTCCTCTCCTCCCTCCTCCTCCTCCCTCCTCCCTCCCCCCCCCTCCCTCCCTCCCTCCCTCACCCCCTCCTCCTGCCCTCCTCCCTCCCTTCTCCTCCTCCTCCTCCTCCTCCTCCTCCTCCTCCTCGTGCCTCTCCAGCTCCCCCAGATGCTCAAGCGATGCAGCCCTCTGCGAGTGCAGCTGGCGCCGGGGCTCACACCAACCCTCTCTTCTTGTAAAGGGGGCGCGCACCTGCCCGCGCGCTCTTCCTCGGTTTTTTTTGGGGGGGGGCTCTCCACCTCGAGGCTGTTCGCCGTCTGGGGCATCTCCGGGGTGCCTTTGGCCCTCGGCGAAGGGGCTCGCGCCCTCGACCCGCGCGCCCTCTCTCTTTGGGCCGTGCTCCGACCGCGTCGATGGGGAACGGCGCAACGGGGGGGAGCGGGAGCGGAGGGATGGGAGGACGCGGAGGGCGAGGAGGGAAGGGCGCGGAGGGCAAGGAGGGAAGGGCGGGGAGGACGGAGGGCAGGAGGGAAGGGCGCGGAGGGCAAGGAGGGAAGGGCGCGGAGGGCAAGGAGGGAGCGGGAGCGGAGGGACCGGAGGACGCGGAGGGCGAGGAGGGAAGGGCGGGGTCTGCTCCGGTCGGCGCTCGCATCTGCCGTCGGCGAGTGCACGATGGAGCGACCAGGCGAGCGATGGAAGAAGAGGGGGCCGACTGTGTGGACGTTCGCGCGCAAGCTTCCCGAGCAAGGCCTCGCGGTCGCGCCTACTTCTCCACGCGGTGTGCAGTGCTTGCGGCCCCTGTGAGCCGCGGCGAAAGGTCGCTGTGTCTTCTCGCGTCAGGCCCGGCTCTCTTCGTTTCTGAGCTGAAGTGACGTTTGGGGAGGCCTCACAGCTGATCATTCACCCTCCCCTCATCCCTCTTCCACTCCTTTTCCACCCACTCACCGCCGCTCACCTCTCCCCCTCGTCGCCCCTTTCCTTCCCCCTCCCCCCTCCTCCTCTCTTTGCCTCCCCGGCTCGCTTTCGATCCCTCCGTTGCTCAGCTCCCTCCCCTCTCTCTCTCTCTTTCTCTTTTCGTCCCGACCCCCTGGTATTTTGGGGCGTGTGTGACGGTTGTAGGCAACTTTCAGGTTCGGTTCCAGGGCCCTCGCCGGGCCCCAGGACAGTCAGGCAACGACTCCGGGTGGAGCCTGCCCCTGGCAAGGGGTCCGAGCTTCTGGGGGAGCCGCGCGGCGAAACACAGGGCACGACGCTGCGAACGTCTGGGTCCCCCTCCCTTCGCCTCCCCCTCGCGCACTCCGCGCGCCTCCGCGGTCCTTGCTCCCTGGTCCCTGCGAGGACAAGAAGGCAGCGAAGAGGCAGGCGACCGAGGAGGAGGAGAGCGGCGCCCGCCGCCCCCTCCTCGGCACGCGCGCCGACGACGACGGCGGTGGCGACCGACTGGCGGCGACAGGGCGCCCTGGGACCACCCGCGGCTGCGGCGCGGAGCCCGACTGGCGAGTGCTGGCGCGTGAGCGGATATGTCCGCGCGGAGTGCAGCGCAGAGCCCCACGCGCAGGATTCCCCTTCCGACGCGCCGGTGGGTCACGACGGCCAGCAGGGAAGAGGCGAGCAGCGGCACCGCGAAGACGACTCGTCCGCCCTGTTGCGTCGGCGGCGAAATGCGAGCCCTGTCCTCGCTGTTCAGCGATATTCGGGCAACTCGATGGGCCGCGGGGGCAGGGTCGGCCCGGAATTCGTCGAACGCGTGGCGAAATCCGATCCCTACCCCCGCCTCCCATCGATTCGGGAGACTCGGTGGTGGATGGGGGGCAGGGCTCGGATGTCGCCACCTATCGTGGATGCGTCCACGACCCAGACAGCAGGGCTCGTTTCGATTCCTCCGATTCGGTTCGATTCGACTTCGATGGCTTCCGATTTCGATTCGACTGGACTTCGGATTCCGATTTGGGCTCCGATTTCTCAATGGAGACTTACCAATGTGCCGATTTCCGCCGATTCGGCCTTTTCCGACTCGGCTGCCCAGTTCCGTCGATCCGATTCATTGCGATCGCCGATCCGACTTATCGATCCGATTCTGGGCTCTCCTGAGACAGCCCCAGCGAGAGCCCTGCGCAGCCGACCGCGGAGCCGCGGAGTGCAGGCGAGGCACGGCCCGAGCCAGAGGCCACGCTTAGGACGGGCATGCCCTCCTGCCGGCGGATTTGGACGAACAGCACAGCCTGGACAGACACCTGCAAAGCAGTGCCAGGACATCTGCTCAAAGCATCGCTCCCCCAGACTGTTTTGTTTGAGTGTTCTTTTCAATGTGCATTACCAGCCTCGAACGTATCCCTATCCCTAAGATTGACACGCAAACAATCCTAGGGACTCGCCCTCAGAAAACAAGGGAATCCCTAAGATTGGCATCGTGATGAGGAGGTGCCCGGCATAGGGGCAGGGACATGTTCCGGGCTGGTAAGTGCATCCTGTAGAGGCATGGCCCGAGCCAAAGGCCACGCCGAGTCCGGCCATCCGTGGAGGAGGAGGAGGAGGAGGAGGAGGAGGAGGAGGAGGAGGAGGAGGAGGAGGAGGGGAGGAGGAGGGAGGAGGAGGAGGAGGAGGAGGAGGAGGAGGAGGAGGAGGCGAGGAGGAGGAGGAGGAGGAGGAGGAGGAGGAGGGGGGAGGAGGAGGGAGGGAGGAGGAGGGGAGGAGGAGGAGGGGGAGAGGGAGGGCCTCTGCGGAGGCGCGCCGCCCCTGGCGGGGGTCGCCCCCTGCTCGGGCCAAGCGGGCGCCGACCGCGGAGCCCCCCGCGCCGGCGGAGGGCCTGCCTCAGTCGGCCGCGGGGCTCCTGGCCTTCCCCATCTAGCGCCTCCTTCCCTGGGGACCCCTCCATCTCCTCCATCTCCCTCCTCCTCTCCTCCTCCCTCCTCCTCCTCCCCCTCCTCCTCCTCCCTCCTCCTCCTCCTCCTCCTCCTCCTCCTCCTCCTCCTCCTCCTCCTCCTCCTCCTCCTCCTCCTCCTACCAACTCAAACAGGAGGGGTCGCCGCTGTTTGGCCCGAGCGTCGACGCATATCTGCTGATTTTAATAGTGAAAGACCTGCAGTCTAATTCTCGTTGCCGCCATGCTTTCTCTCGTACAGCTTCCATCCCCCCCCGCAATTCTAGTTGGTAGGGGAGCTGTGAACGATCCCAGCTCGCGATCCCCGGAACGTTCGAAGAGCGCGGTGTGGACGCACATTCGCACTTATCTTCGCCTCCGCATCGGCACCTTCCCCCCATTCCTTGAAGAGCCTCAGCTGCCAACCGGCATCCGGCATCCGGTCCGACTGCGAGGGCAGCAGAAGGCGTGACTGCGACGAGGAACGACTCGTCCACAAGAGCGCCGCGACGTTCCTCGACCCATCGCAGCCCCACAGGCACTGGCCGCAGCTTCGCGTCGGGCATTACTACGGGGTTCCATCCTGGGCTAACGCCGTGCATTGGTACATGAACGATCGTGCTGGCTGTCCTTGTGAGCACATCGCACCACCCAAGTGGAACACTGCGAGTCAATGTGCCAGCTTCACCGGCTTCAATATACCAAGGTTGAGAATGTACCGAGGAGCTGTCCGCGTTGCCAATGGAGGTGCTCCTGGATTTTTTGATTTTGCGGGAGTATGGCGTGTGCGGCCATGTGCGGGCATGGCGGGGCCTTCCTGGCCAGCGACTTCCCTGGCAGGGATCGAGGAGATGCGTAGCATGTGCGGGCATGTGCGGGGAGGTGGCGGCTTCAACGCTGCCCCGCACAGAAGCGCGCAGGGGGGTATGATCGCAGTGTGCGGCATGCGCGCAGAGAAAATTGAGAACAAAAACAGGAAGTGGGCACTAAGATTATGAACCTTTCAATGGTGATGAGCCCTGTGTGCCCCTGTCCGATTTTGCCTTTGTCTTGAAATCGTCTTAGGGTGTCAGGCCCAGCGCCGAATTGGGAAATCCGCCAGGGCTCCGACAATTTGTGTCTGTGCCGATCGTCGTTCGTTTCTCCAGCTGGGGCTTCGGCGTCGGGGGCCCGCCGCTGACGCCACTTCTTGGCCTTGCACGGACTCGGGCCAGATGGCGGTCGCCACGTCTGAGCGGCAGGAAACATGGCGCCGACGACCGACTTACGCTGGCGACGCGGCATCCGTGCGGCCGCAGGCTCGCGACGGACAGTTGACAGGCATGACGAACTGGAGACGGCAAAGGGCGAGCCCTCAAAGGCGCTCCGCTGCTCCTCCCGGTCCTTTCTGCGTCGTGGGATTCCGCGGCGGGAGGTTTCTGGCAGTTTCCCGGCCTTCGGAGACTATCGGCATTCCCGGGGCCGTCGGAAAACGATTCTGTTGGAGTCCCGGGGAAGGGTCCCAGATCCTTGGCAGGCCACGTTGAAAAGGGCGCGCGATGTGATGATGTTGCAGGCCATGTCGGTGGCGACCCCTACATTTCCCTACCTCTAACATCGCTGTGCGCTGCCCTCAAAGCGCGCGCGTCTCTGGGGGACATCCCGACTCATAGTGCGGGCTCTGTCCCCCAAGGGTGGGCACATGCAGATCGGCTTTCGGGCGCGCTCATCCCGTCCACAGGTTAGCAGCCTTTCCTGTCATGCCTTTTTGGCCATGTGGCCGTCGTTGGCAGTCTCGGTTGGAAGCTGGCATGGCGAATTTGCATGCGCGGGCAGGTCCCCGTCCTGAGTCGATGGCATCACCCACGTTTGCCAACGCGCCGATGTTACAACATGTTTCCAGCGCGGAAGAGATAGCTCGATCTTGCTCCGTTGTCGAGGTTTTTAAATGTACTCATACATCGTGCTTTCGCTTTCTCTTTCCATCCATGGTGTCTCTTTTCTCGCTCCATGCGTCCATCCGAGTGCAGATGCTGCTTGCGCTCGTCTTCCTGCTCCGTTGCGTTTCTGCGCGTGCGTATCTTCATCTCTCCCCGCATTCCATTTGGAACGGCATCGCAGACATTGCCCCTGACTTGCAAGCAGGCCGCGTAGGCGAGCAGGTGAGGCCACGGCTCCTGCGTGCGAGTCCGAGGTCAAGGCAGACCTCGGCCATTGGTTGTCTCCGCCTGAATTCTCTGGTGCGCCCAGGCGCAGGTGTCCATTATCGCGAAGAGCAGCCCGTCCTGGGTGGGGGCCGCGAGCGTTCCTGGGCGGTGGCCATGGGCGCGGATGCTTCTATTCAGGGGGGCCCCGCCCCCTTCCTTCCCGCTCCCCGAGACAGGCGAGGAACCTCTGTGCGGGGGTCGCAACCCCGCAAGCTGGCACCTCTCACCGCGGAGCATAAACAAAACGTGTTCGAGGTGGCCAGAGCCCGGCCCATTTCGCTAAGGGCCGCCCATTGTGGTCGGGGTCGGCACGCCCCCAGTCACGAAGAGCTTCCAATTTTGGGCGGGGTGGAATTCATTCCGCATGTCGCCCCGTGTCGGTGGGCGGGCGGTGTTCGTCGAATGAGGGGAGTTCCGCTTCCCCGCGGGTGCGCGTCGTGTAAAGGATCCTATGAGCACCCTCTGCGTTTTGGAAAGAGTCCCCGCGCCCATCTTCGGAAATCCGCAGGGCGCCCGCGGAGAAACAACAATTGCGGGCATTTTTATGTTGCCACGGGGAAAAGTAGCGTCGGCGCATTGGTTTTGGTGTCGCAGAACGCACCAACGCTTCTTACAAGTGCACGGGTACATTTTGCTTTGGTCTGGTCGTTGGTGTAATTTGCCGACGTCGCAAGGCTAGGCGTGCGCATTCGTATGGGCGCGTGCGTTTTGAAATCATAATGCTTTGCGAAGCTTCAGAATGTTTGCGCCATGTTCGCCTGCAGTTTTGGATTTGAGCATTCAGATGGGGCTGCGGGTGCGCCGTTTCGTCGGCTTTTTCTGGTGCGTGTTACTCTCCTCCTCCTTCTCTTCCTCCTCCTCGTCCTCCTCCTGTTATTCGGCGGTGCCGACCCCGTTTCGGCAGGCCCCTCACGCGGCTCTTGACCACATAGTCAAGGGCATAATAAACGCCCCTACCCTGGTTTACGAGGCGCTGTGCGCTGCAACTCCTGTGGGCTGACAGGATAAACCCTGCGTGATGTGCCGCGTCCTGGCGGCTCTAGGCGTTGGGGGTTCCCAGGAGGTTTACAGACCACGCACTTGTAACCCAGGGTAGGGTCGTTTTTTCATCCCTCAACATAGGGCGCTCCGCCGACGGCCCCATCGGGAGGGCCCGCACGCGGTACTGCAGCAGTTCGGCGCACCCCGTGGCCCCACCGGGAGCTCCACCGACGGCCCCATCGGGAGGGTCCGGGCGCCGTGCCCGCTCCCTCTCGGCACACCTCCTCCTCCTCCTTCTCCTCCTCATCCTCCTCCTCCTCCTCTTCCTCCTCCTCATCCTCCTCCTCCTCAAGTTCCTCCTCCTCCTCCTCCTCCTCCTCCTCCTCCTCCTCCTCCTCCTGGGGCACACCTCACGTATACAGAAGCCGAGCGGATGGCTGGTGCTGCGCGTTTGGCGCTTCGCGTCTAGTGCGGTCATTGGGAGCCCGCCCTCAGGGTACGTCCACTCCTCCTCCTCCTCCTCCTCTCCTCCTCCCCCTCATCCTCCTCTCCCTCTCGGCACGCCCCTCACGTGGTTCCTGGCCCCACAGGACGCTCCACCGAAGGCCCCAGCTGGAGGGGCCGCGTGCGGTGCCCGCCCCATGTCGTGTCGGCACACCCGTCGCACGGTTCGTGGCCCCATCGGGGTTTCCACCGACGGCCCCAGCGGGAGGGTCCGCATGCTGTGCCCACGCGATGTCGGCGCACCCCATCACGCGGTTCGTGGCCCCACAGAAACCTCCACCGAAGACCCCAAAAAAGGGAGGGCCCACATGCGGTAACCTCCCCATGTCGGCACACCCCTCACACGGTCCGTGGCCCCACAGGGAGCTCCGCCGAATGTCCCAGGGGGGCGTGGTCCCTGGGGGTGTCCGCTCCGCCGCAAGGCCGCGTCGGCGCGCCCGCGCGCGCTGTCTGGCGGCGCCCGCCGGGCTGTCGGCAGCCCCCCCGCTTGCCCGCCGACGTTCGTTGGAGGCGTCGGGCGTCGGGATGGCAGGTCGCGCTTCGGAACTCTGCTGCTCCTGAGCGTTTGGTTGCCCAGCGGGAGTGCGAACGCACAAACTTGGGGATGGAGGTTGTGGTTCGTTAAAGGCTTAACGACTTCTGCCGTCCTTCGACTCGCGCTGGAGCGGCCGCGAAGTGCTCGAACTTTCCCTGGAGATCTCTGGATTTACTTGGATTTACCCAGATTTATCTAGATTTACCTGGATTGACCGAGATTTACCTCGATTTATCTGCATTTACCTGGGTTTATGTGGCTCGATTCTCACAAGTCGATTGGCGAAAAGTCGACAAGCCCTTAGGGAGTGGTTTCGGGGGACGGCGGCCGCCGCGCAGCGTCGACCCGGGCAGTGCCACCCCGCGCCGGGGCACTTGCGTTGCCGCTGGCGCCTATAGGCCCGGCGCAGGCCGGGAAGTGGCCGGGCAGTTGGGCAGGTTTCCCCTGCGCACCCACCCACCCAGGACAGCGCTTCGTGGCCACATAGGGAGATCCACCGAGGGCCCCAGTAGAGGCGTTCGCGTGCGTCACCCCAACCACCCATGACAGCATTTCGTGACCCCATATTGAATTCCACCGAAGGCCCCAGCGGGGGCGCTCGCATGCACCCCCACCCCTCTCTCCCACCCCCTCCCCCCTCAGCCACCTCCCTTTCCCCCCCCCCCCCCCCCCCCCCCCTTGGGGCGCGGCCATGCCCAGGGCATCCGCCCGACCTGCCTGCCAGGGCATGCCCGCGATTTGCCATCCTCTCGCCTTTCCTTCGCTTTTTCGTATCCTTTTTATGTTTTGTCGTGTCTTTTTCGTGCCGTTTCGTGCCTTTTCGTGCCTTTTCGTACTTTTTTCGTACCTTTTTCGTGCCGTTTCTTATTCACTCTTACCTTCTTCGTGCCTTTTCGTGCCTTTTTGTTTTTTTTTTCGTGCCTTTTCGTGCCTTTTCGTGTCTTGTTCGTGCCTTGTCGTTTTTTGTTCGTGCCTTCCTCGTGCCTTTTTTTTCTCGTGCCTTTTTCGTGTCGTTTTTTAGTTGTTGTGTTTTTTGTTTTTTTGTGTTTTTGTTTGTGCCTTTTCGTGTTTCGTGTCTTTTTGTATTTTTTCGTGCCTTTTTCCGTGCCTTCTCGTGATCGGTCGTGCCTTTTTTGTATTTGTTTGTGTTTTTGTCGTGTCTGTTTTTGTTTTGTCGTGCCTTTTTCGTGCCTCTTCGTGTCTTTTCGCGCCTTTTCGTGCCTTCTCGTGTTTTTTCTTGTCTTTTTTCGTGCGTGTTTCTAGCCTTTTCGTGCCTTTTCGTGAATTGTTCGTGCTTTTCTCGTGCCTTTTCCGTGCCTTCTTCGCGCCTTCGTACCGTTTTCGTGTTTGTTCGTGCTTTTTTCGTGCCTTGGTTTTTTTGTGTGGTATTTTCCGTGTCGTGTCACGTTTTTTCTTGTCTTTGTTCGTGTACTTACGCGCTTGTTCGTGTCTTTTTCGTGCCTTGCCGTGCGTTTTCGTATAGTTTTCGTGTGTTGTCGTGCTTTGTCGTGCTTCGTTTCGTGCCTTATCGTGTTTTTATGTTTTTTTTTGTGTGTGTGTGTGTTGTGCGGTTTCCTGCAACATGTGTGAATGTTTTTGTTTTGTTTTTCGTGTTCGTCTCGTGCGTTTTCATTTGGGGGGGCCCTGGCAACGCCGATCGCCCTTTGGCGCGGCGGGCGCGGGAGGCGCCAGCAAATGTGAAAGGTTCCCTTTCCGGCCCATCGGTCCGTTCGTGCGTCTGACACGTCGGGGCGCGGCCCGCTTGCCGCCCCGCCGCCACGGAGGGATTTCGAAATCGCGCTTGTTTACAGGAGTGCTCGCGCAGCGCGCGCGGGAAACCCGCCCTTGGCCGCGGGCGGCTCGCGGGGATCGGACCGCCCTCGCGGGGTTTGGGTCATGCCCGCAGACGGTCCAGTTGCCTGCCTATGAGAGCCTTCGCAGCGTGTCGTCGTGCTCCTTTTCTCGTGCGTTCTCACAGTCTTGCTGTCTATCTCGGTTGTTGTCGTCGGGTTCGCGTCCTGTTTTTCTCCAGCGCGGGCTAGCCGGCGACGGCCCGCCCCGGATCCAAATGACGTCGCGCGCGCGTCTAATGTATTCCTTCTGCCCGCGGGCGTGCGTCTCGGCGCTTCTCTGCGGCCGCCTCTCTTTGCGTGCTTTCTCAGTGATGTTGCTTCTTCCTTTCGCCCCTGCTTGGGCCTGTCATCTTCCGCGCGCTTCCGTCGCCGTGTGTCGCAGGTGGGGTGTGTGAAGATGTTGCGGGCCACGTCGGCGGCGGCGCCTGCGTGTCTCCGCCGACCTCGCCGCGCGCCGCCCCCGAAGCGCGCGCGTCTTGGGGGGCGTCCCGACTCATTGCGCGGGTTGTGTCCCGAAGGGGCCGCGCGCGTGCAGGCAGGTTCTCGGGCGCGCTCACCCCTTTCACGCGCGACGTCGGGTGTCCGGGCCCCCCCCGCGCCATCCAGGCCGCCCGTCTTCCACGGTCGCGGCCTTCGTTGCTTCAGGGCCCCGCTCCGCGCGGCAGGCCTGGGCCAAAGACAGAAAGAGAAGGCGCTCGTGCACAGGTTGGTCGAGGGGGGGGCGATTGGCTGCGCGGCCGCAGAGTGCTTCGCAGCGCGCCTGTTGATGTTGCAGTCGCGCCGCTGCCGAAGCTGCCAGGTGTGCGACAACGGTCTCTCCCTAGGTTCCTATGCTTCTTCGTTTGCTCTTGCCGAAGCAGCCGGCGTATTGGGTGGCGGTGGCGACGCTGAGTTTGTCGCATCGTGTTGGGGACGTCGCCGAAACGGTTCGGCAGAGCGCGTTCTGTGGTCGCTTGGAGGGGGGGGCCTCCTCCTCTCCCTCTCCTCCCTTACTTTTCCTCTCCCTCTCCTCGGTCTGGCGCCTGCGTCGTCGGCGGCTGGCGGTGGCGGCGGGGGCGACGACTTCCTTTTCTGGGCCGGCGCCGGCGCCTGCGGCGGCGGGCGACGACGACGCTCCGCCACCGTGCCTTGGTTTTGGGTCAGAGTCCACATGTATGCCTCTTGGGGTCTCGTCGGAGGGCTTTCGGGGGCCTCTGAAAGGGCATTTGTGCAGCCTCCTGGGCGCCTCTTGGCCGTCCCTTGGGTCCTGTCTGAGGTGGTGGTGGTGGTGGTGGGCCGTGGTGGTGGTGGTGGTGGTTGTGGCGGTCGATGGTGGTTTTGGTGGTGGTATGGTTGGTGGTGGTGGTGGTGGTGGTTGTTGTGGTGTTTGCGATGGCACGTTGTGGTGGTGGTGGTGGTGATGGTGGCGGTGGTAGTGGTGATGGTGGTGCGGTGGTTTCTGGTGGTAGTGGTGGTGTGGTGGCGGCGGTGGGTTAAGGTGGTGGTGGCGGTGGCGGTGGTGGTGTGGTGGTTTGTCGTGATGGTTGCGGTGGTGGTAGTGGTTGTGGTGGTGGTGGTGGGTTGTGGTGGTGGTGGTGGTGGTGATTTTGGTGGTGGTTGTGGTGGTGGCGGTGGTGGTTTGTTCCGGTATTGGTAATTGTTGTGGTTTGTGGTGGTTGGTGATTGTAGTGGTTGTGGTTATGGTGTGGTGGTTTGTGGTGGTGGTGGTGGTGGTGGGTTGTGGTGGTGGTGGTGGCGGTGGTGGTGGTTGTGGTGGTGGTGTGGCTGTTTATTGTAGTGGTTGTGGTTATGGTGGTGGTGATGGTGAGTGTGGTGGTGGTGGTGGTGGTGGTGGTGGTTCGTTGGTGGTGGTGTGGTGGTGGTGGTGGTGGGTTGTGGCGGTGGTGGTATGGTGGTGGTGTGGAGGTGGTTTATGGTGGTGGTGGTGTTGGTGGGTTGTGGTGGTGGTGGTGGTGGTTTGTGGTGGTGGTGGTGGTGGTGGTTCGTTGGTGGTGGTGGTGTGGTGGTTTGTGGTGGTGGTGGGTTGTGCTGCAGGTAGTGGTGG
>CAUYUJ010017900.1:112049-114549 GCA_963575745.1 Prorocentrum cordatum
GAGTAAACGTCCCAAGCCACTCACGCCCTAAAGGGCTGGTGGGATTTAGGCATCTGTGCTACCTGAGTCGATGCGTGAAGTGGGAGGTGTCCTCTCTGTACGGCTAGTGATGATGTCGTAGGCATGTCTTCGGGCGAAAGGGAAGCGACGCCCTTGTCGGGCTCCGTCAGGTGCCTGGGCAGGAGGGAGGAACATGGCAGAGTCTGCTTGCGCGACAGGGGGAGCGGAGATGGCCCAGGAACTGCTGATTGGGACAGTCGAGAGATGATGGGTCGCAATCTTTTCTGATCCCACACTCGATCCTCAGGACGAGGACGACGCCGAGGCGGCCGACGAGGACGAAGAAGTGGAGGAGCAACCGTGCTCGGGCGCAGGGGACTGGGCGGGCGCTTCGTCTTAAACCACGGCCGCCACTAGAGCGCGAAGTTGTTCGCGGTTCGCGGCTCGCGATCTGCGAATCGCAATTTTTCATGCTCATCCTCGCCCTTCTCGTCTCCCCCGGTGGGGTGGCGCGAGAGCGCGAAATTCTTTTGCGCTTCGCGAAACGCGAAGCGCGAACATAGCTGCTCTTGTGGAAGCGGGGGTCTTCACGAGTTGGTGGGGGGCTACCCAGGTGCGCGGCTTCCCGCCTCTCACGGTTCTCGTCGACACGCCATTGATGTGGTGGGGCAGTACCAGTCAATCAGATGAGGCAGTCCCCAGCGGCGGTCTCCGCTTGCCAAGGGGGATCCCCCCCCTGCCTTGCCCAGAGTCCCGACGTCAGCATGTTTTCATAACGTCGGCCCCCAGAGATCTCACCCCCCTGTCCAGCCACCTTTCCATCCCAAGTATTCTTTTGACTTGGCATCGCTCGGACGTGTGCATTTTTCCTTCGGCGAGGACCACCGAGGAGTATCCTCGATCATTTGGCGAAAAAGCCACGCACGAGACCGAACAACAACACAGGGAATGGACGTCCGAGCGATGGCGAGTTGAAGGGCCCGTGGCACGGCGAGGGCCCCCAAGAGGCCGAAAATACAGGAAAGACCGCCCGTCGTGATTTTTTTCACGACGTGAGGGGGTCGGGGTTTGGGCCTCCTCCTCCTCCTCCTCCTCCTCCTCTCCTGCCCCCTCCCTGGGCGCTCTCCTGAAGGCCTCCCAAATGAGGTCCGAGCAGATGGGGTCGGAGGGTCACACCGCATCGCCGATGCATGGGCGATGCGGCCATACCGTCGACCTTGGCATCGCTCGGACGTGTGCATTTTTCCTTTCGGCGAGGACAGTCGAGGAGCATCCTTGATCATTTGGCGAAAAAACCACGCACGTAACCGACAACAAAACACAGGGAATGGACGTCCGAGCGATGGCCAGCGACGCTCCCCTCACCTCAAGGCCTCCCAAATGAGGTCCGAGCAGATGGGGTCGGAGGGTCACGCCGCGTCGCCGATGCACGGGCGATGCGGCTCGATGTGGAGCCCAACTTTCGTCGTGCCGACGTCGGCGTCACAGCACCGAGGCGGCGCGATCCTCTGACCCCGTCTGTGATGCCCCCTATCATCATCTGGGACGCCTCTGTCATGTAAGATGCCTCTATCATGCCATCTAGGATGCCCCTATCATTGTGGAGGACGATCAGTGGAGAGGAGGCATGCTGCCACATACTTTCCAGATGTCTAAGTCATGTTTCAAACATATAAAACACAGTTTCAGCACATGTTTAGAACCCTTGTCCGACATCCCGAACACACACATTTTTTAACTCGACGATCGGACTGCTCGGGTGTCGATGGTCGTGGCGTCCACGAATCCAGGACGCCTCTATCATCTATGGATGCCTCGATCATGCCATCCAGGATGCCTCCGTCATCATCTGGCGGCGCGCAGAGGGGGGTAGGGGGAGGGGGGAAGGCTTCTTAGAAACACCCCTGCTTCTTAGAAGGCGCGGGCCTTATCTATAGATGGAAGGCCGGGCCTTCTAGAAGCAGGTGCTTCTAAGAAGCCTTCCCCCTCCCCCTACCCCCCTCTGCACGCCGCCAAATCATCCACCCGCCTCGGCCCGCCACCGGCCCCGCCCCCTGCCTCCGCGCTCCTGGCCCAGCCCCTGGGCCCCCTCCTGCCCTCCTGCCCCGCCCCGCCCCGCCCCTGCCCTCCAACAACGAGAACAACGACAGCGATGATAATGGAGGATGACGATTCATAAATGACCGGGGGTCGTGTTCACGCGGCGGCGCCCGGGATGACGATTAGAAAAAACCGGCCGCGGGCCGGACAACTATTTTTGCAGTCGTGTTCCAGTCGGCAACTTGTGCAGCAATAGCAGGAAAGTATTTTTTTAATCGTTCCCCCCCATGTTGTTTATCAATCGTCATCCTGCATTAACAATAACTCGGAGACGGGAGCATGCACATTACACGCCGGTCGTTGAACGTGGGTATTGTTGGATGCCCAGATCCTGATCTACTTTGGGCGCCTTCCTGCTTCAAGAGGCGAGCGGTTTTCCTTCTTTCCTCCTCGGGTGGAA
>CAUYUJ010017900.1:130541-157146 GCA_963575745.1 Prorocentrum cordatum
TCAATGAAAGGTGGGGGTCAGTCAGAGCGCCGGATCTTGCAGGATCCTGCAGGGCCAGGGCTGCTCTGACCTGGGCTAGCGTGCAGGATTCTGCAGGATTCTGAAGGATCAGGATCCTGCACGGCCTGATTGACCCGGGCTTGCACTGACCTGAGTCACTAGATCCCCGACTGGTCAGGGGCAACGATAGGGTGGGGTGGAGTCTGGAGGTCTTCGGCTGTTTTCGTTCCGTGCGCGACGAGTATGGGATCGTTGACCTGAGGGTCGGATTTCAATGCCGGCTGTTTTTTTGCGTCACCGCATGAGCGCCTGCCAGTTCGCACCCGCCTGTCCCCAAGCGGCCGCCTCTTCGCGGGCATGTAGACTGGGCCCCTGGCCCTCGGATGGTTTCGTCGGTTCTCGTTGGCTCTCCAGCCTCGGGATGCCTTCCAGCGGCGGCGCCTCGCCGAGGGCGTCTCGAGGCTGCTCAGATCGTTCCGAGCGGCCGCCGGGGGCCCGAAAACCACCAGGGGATGGACTCAAGTCAGGAGCGAAAAAAGGACGTGCGCGTGCATGAATCCACGCTGATTTCGAGAGTGCGCATTGCGCGAATTTTCGTATCACGCGGCTGGTCTCGCGGATCGAGGGGCCGCGTTTATGTACATAGTTTGACGCGTACGTCCTTTGTGGGTTCCCTATCAAGGGGTAATGCATCGACCCCCAACTGCCCATTGATCGCCCAGAAAGGCTGGTAGCCTCATCCCGCCCAGGAGCGAGCGGATTCGTCGATGCTTCCCCCCCTGGCCGTGGAAGTCGCTGTCGCAGACTAGTGGCCGTCAAGTGGCCGTGGAAGTCACTCTCTCAGATTTTTTGACCCAGACGCTTCTCAGTAAGCTCGCATTTGCCACCTGCCCCCTTTCGTGTTCATTTTCAGCGCTCTTGGATGGAACTGTGAGCCGGCGTGGTGCCTGCGGCATGGGTGATGTGTTCCGAGACTCCTTGTACTCGTGCAAAGTGACGGTGCCGAGTTTGCAAGCAGTGTTCGATGCACATAAACACCAGGTGGACCCACTTCAGAGCCGCTCGGAGACCCTCCCCGAGGTCGCCTGCTTGGTCACCTTTACCTTCCCCAGGTGCGGATATTGTTTCACCACCGTCTTCAGCAAGGCATTGGTGACTGAGGTTCAATTCGTGCAAGTCGATTTGCACATGCTGCTGTTGCTGTTCATTTACGTACTGCCGACAGTGACAACAGCTTTCTCGTCCAGCTCCTTCTTTTCTTTCCGTGGCCTTTCAGGCTCAAATCATCGATACAGGAAAGGACTATACAACGCGATGCGCACACCACCGCTGCGAAATTGAAGAGAACACTCGACCCATATGTCGCCTGCGTATGATGTGTGCCTGGCGCTTGTGATTTTCTTCATCACGCCTTTGCAGGCCTTGCGGATCGGTGCGTCGAAGGAATGCGAATCGTTTGCGTGCGACGTGCAGGATGGACATTTGCACCTAAGACAAAGTTGCGACAACCAGTTCGTGAAACACACGCCCAAAAGTTTTCAAGGGTTCTTGGATTTTGGTTGGCAGGGCCTGATGGCGTTCCCAGAGCAAAACTTCGCGTTCTGCACGATACCCAAGAATGCATGCAGGAGCTGGTTGCGCGTACTTGAGAAGGTGTACCTCAATGACCCAGGTTATACACCGTCTGATACTTTTATCCGACTGAAAGAACACGTTCAAAGTGCATCAGCACGAGCAGACGTGTTCAGCAATCCCTCGGCCACTAGAGCTGTATTTGTAAGAGACCCCATCGCCCGTTTGGCATCGGTTTTTTTTGACAAATGCGCTTCCCACAAAGGGCCTTGCCCCATAGATCATAATGTGTGGGTCAGCATTCGCAAGATCGTGTCGTGGGCGCTGAATGCAGACTTAGGCCCCAGTCATTTAAACGAACATTGGGTGATGCAGTCTCACTTTTGCGAACTCAAGGAGCGCATACATGAGTATACATTCATTGGCTACATGACAAAAGAATCCTTAACGAGGGATGCTGCATGCCTGTTGGAGGAAGCAGGCCTGGCAAAGTTCAATGCAGAATTCGTCGGCGATGAAACACCCACTGAAAAAAACACCTGGACCAACGAGGAACGACTCCTCATGAAGTTGTTCACGAAAGACGCCGCCAAGGAATTGGTTCAGAAATTCGCCGACGACTACAGCACGTTTGGTCTTCCTGAGCCTGCCTGGGTGGAGAGCGCCACGGGCGAATGGTACGACAAGATCCCCTCTAATTCTTCCGCACAGCACCGCGATAACCAAGCGGTGGATGAAGATGAAGATGATATCCAGTTGCCTGCGGCAAACTCCGCCACCGTGCAAGTGCCGCAGCGCAGCAGCGCCGCAGCGCCGCAGCGAAGCAGGAAAGAGGCTCGACTTAAGACCCGCTCACGTTCAGACAGGGTGCTGAACCGGAGCGGGTCTTGAACACCCCCTCCTTGTCCGCAGCCTCGTTCTCCTCCTTCCTCCTCGCTCCTTCTCCGTCTCCTCGCTCTTCATCCTCTTCCCTGTCTATCCTCTCACCTCCGTCTTGAACCCCATCTTGGAGGCCTCTCTGGGGGCCTCTGGAGAGCCTTTCTTGAGTCTCTTGGGGGCCTCTGAGGGCTGTCTCGGGGGCCTTTCGGGGTCTGTTGTGGGCTTCTGGGGGCCTCTTGGTGGCCGCTTACACAGAAAGCTCGAGCATTTTATATGGGTCTAAGAATCATGCATTTGCAAACGCCTAGCATCTTCAAACCAAAATCCAGATTTCTTCGACTCGGGGTTCAGTGCCCTCCTTACTGTGGAGAGTACACCCGTAGTCCTGAAATTGTCTTCTGAGGTCGGGCTGAGGTCCTGATGGCGGCGATTGACAGGGGCCAGCCTGCACAGTTGCGGAAAGATGTGCGGCTGCATTTGCTGATCATCCTCGAAGTCCTTCTCGATGTTGTCGCCCTCGAAGTCCAGCACCACTGGCGGCCTCTCGGTGTCGCCCACGGTGTCTAGAGAGTATCCATGTTCATGATCTTCTGGTGCCTGGCGGACGTAAACTCGGGATCTTGTACCAGGGCCCACTGCTGCTTGACGTAGAAGCCCAGAGTGATCTGCAACGCTGGAGCCTCCAGCTCGGTTGACCCGTTTGCGATCATCGCCTCCGAAGGTACCCACCTCAGCATTGTGCCGGCTGCACTTATGCTTTGACGGAGGGCCCAGCCTTCTATCGCTGATCGCTGGTCATTGCATCCATATCCTGATGAGCACGCGCGGACGACATCGCCTTGCAGTCCGTGACGAGAGTTCCTGGCATTGTCCTCAGGGACTCATTGATCTCGTGGTTGGTGTTCGGGCGTCCGTGACTCATCTCATACCTAGCGAGACGAACATACTCTTGAGCCTCGTTGGCCATCGTGCCCATCTGGATCTCAGCTCCCAGGGAACTTCGCGTCACCTTCGGTCACTCCGTGGATGTTCCTTGGATCATGGTGACGGAGGTGCGGTGGCCGTGGAGGATCAAGCCATTTTGTGAGCCTCCTGCTTTTCGTAACTTTCAAGCTTCATCGTGCTATGCTGCGAAGACTGGGTCGTCCACTGGCTTGAAACTAACACGATGGTGATCCAGGCGGTCTAGTGGGCGGTGTGCACCAGCTTGTTGATCATCTTGATTGTCGCCATCGTCCCTGTTGGCACGTCTCCTCCCAGGATGCTCGTTTCGCTGGCGAGCCAGGTCATCTCTTGAGAGGCCAGGAATATCATGCTGCCTAGGGCTCCTCTGCACTTGGACTTGAGGCTGTCCGACAGGGGTACCTCGTCCTTCAACTTCGTCTCGTCGCTGGTTAGCTCGATGCCTCTCGGGGCGTCCTGGGGGCGTCTTGGGCCGTCTTGGGGCCCCCATTGCGCCGTCGGGCCGTCTGGAAGCATCTTGAGCTTTCTTGGGGCCCTCTGGGACTACTAGGAGGCCGAAGAAGCCAAACCCATATTTTCCTTTTGGTGTTAATTGTGTTTGTGCAGTTTCCTCGTGCAGGCGCTTCGGGGCTCCTCCTCCTCCTCCTCCTCCTCCTCCTCCTCCTCCTCCTCCTCCTCCTCCTCCCCCTCCTCCCCTCTCCTCCTCCTCCTCCTCCCTCCTCCTCCTCCTCCTCCTCCTCCTCCTCTCCTCCCCTCCTCCTCTCCTCCTCTCCTCTCCTCCTCCTCCTCCTCCTCCTCCTCCTCCTCCTCCTCCTCCTCCCTCCTCTCCTCTCCCTCCTCCTCTCCTCCTCCTCCTCCTCCTCCTCCTCCTCCTCCTCCTCCCCCTCCTCCTCCTCCTCCTCCTCCTCCTCCTCCTCCTCCTCCTCCCTCCTCCTCCTCCTATCCTGGGTTCCGTTTTGCGTTTTTGCACGTTTGTCAACGCTGCGCGCATCGATTTGGCCTTTGGGGGGCTTCTCGGACGCCTCTTTTGGGGGACTCTTGGGGCCTTTTGGGGACCTCTTTGGGGCCTCTTGGGCGCGTCTTGGACCGTCTTGAAGCGCCATTGCGCCGTCTGGACCCTGCGGGCACCGTCTTGGAGGCTTCTTAGTGCCACTTTGGTGCTCTCTTGGGGTCTTCTTGGGCCGTCTTGATGGCTTCTTGGACCATTTTGGGTGCCTCTTCTGGGCGATCTTGGGGCCCTCTTGGGCTATCTGGGAATCCCCTTGGGCCGCAGGGGGGTCGTTTCGGAGGGTGCTTGAGCCGTCATGGGCGGCCGAAACTTCGAATCTGCGAGAAGCCTACATCATTCAAAAACCTACGGAACAACATTTTTTCGGGGCCTCTGGAGGCGCTCTTGGGGGTCTGTTGGGGTCCCTCTTTTTGGCCTCTGAGGCCCTCTTGGAGCTATCTTGGGCCGTCCTGAGGCCGTCGTGGGTCGTCTTGAAGCCATCTTGAGCCGTCGGGATTCCCCTGTGGACTCCAAGGGGGCCCACAAGGCCAATGTCATGTATTTTCCATAGGTTGTTGGTAGGTTTGTCAACTTCGCACGAAAGGGTCGGCGACTCGGCGGGGGCCCTCTGGGGGGATTCAAGAGGGGTTGCTTTGCAATGTATAAGAGTACCATGTTTTGCAATGGGCCTTTCTTGACGCTTGGTGGTCAGGCCCTTGCGTCACACACCCGTCCTGTCGGACTGCCGAGACGTTTCGTTGCAGTCCGGACGTGGATTCTCAAGCTTACGCCACACTGCCGACTCCTAGGCGGACTGGCAGTTGTTGTGTGTTGCTCCTGAGGGCCTATTGTGCGCCTTTTGGGGGCTTCTTGGAGCTCTCTTGGGGCT
This sequence comes from Prorocentrum cordatum, assembly GCA_963575745.1. NCBI lineage: Eukaryota > Dinophyceae > Prorocentrales > Prorocentraceae > Prorocentrum > Prorocentrum cordatum. The sequence continues at coordinate 135,833 of CAUYUJ010017900.1, forward strand.
TCATGAGGGCTTCTTGGGGGCCTTCTCGGAGCCTATTGGGCTGACATTCTCAGTATTCGCCGTGCGCGCATGGGGAAACTTGCGAGACTCCACGTGCACAGACGGCGGGCATCTGTCAATTGTTTTGCCTCGGCGGCTAGGCAGGGGTCGTCTGCGCTGGCGGAAGAAGCTAACTAATCGGGGGCACCGTTGTAGCGAAATGGCCATCATGCAAGAGGAGGGGAGGCAGGACGAGCGGGCGGCCGCGGGGAGGGGGAACAAGCGAGGGCCGCTCAGGGGGGGACGGGTCATTGCCAGAGCTGCAGGCGCGCCCAGCCCCGCTGGCGGGGACAGAGGCGGCTGCTGCGCTGGGGTTCCAGCGGCGGCGGGGCCCAGTGCGGGACGGGTACCAGAACAAGTACAGCAAGTCGAGTGTCACGAAGCCGCCAAGGAGCATGACACGCAAGGCAGCGGGCCGCGCGTCGGCCATGTGGGTGCGCGGAAGGTGCGGCAAGTAGACGAGCACCAGGGGAGGGATGTATCCAGCAAGGTGCTGGGCCAGCCCGGGGTGGCGGGCGGCAAGACCGGGCCCAGGTCCCCAGCGTGGCGGCTGCAGGCAGCAACCCCGCACCATCGCGGCGCGCGGAGGGAGGGAGAGCGGACGGGGCAGGCACGACGCGAACGGGGAGGAACACGCCCCGCCTGCAGGGGACCCCGCAGGCGGGGCGGCGGCGCCGGGCCGCATCCGCGGCGGCAGGCTGCGCCGCGCGCTGCGAAGTGGGGCGGAGGGGCAGCGCGCTGCCGACCCGCAGGCGAGCGGCTCGCGAGAACCCCCTCTTGCCCGGGTTTGACAGGGTCTTGGCATCGCTCGGACGTGTGCATTTTTCCTTCGGCGAGGACCATCGAGGAGCATCTTTGATCATTTGGCGAAAAAACCACGCACGAAACCGAATAAAAACACAGGGAATGGACGTCCGAGCGATGGCGAGGGTTGGGCCAATCGGCGAACCACGGCGGCCGGCAGCAGCCGGGGGACGACAGTGGTGCCCAGCGCAGCCAAAGCTGTGGCAGGGCATCTGTCAGAACACCAGAAAAAGGAGTATCGAATGGCCTCTGGCACAGCCCGCCACCGTGCTTGGGTTGCGGGTCTGGGGCCACTCGGATGGCTGATGGGGTCTTGTGGGAGGCGTTTCGGCGGCGTCTCGGAGGCAGTGTTTGAATCTCTCGGGGGCCTCCTGGGAGCCTCTTGGTTTTTTTTTTTGCGGCCATCTTGGGCTCCCTGGGGGCCTGTTGGGGGCTTTTTTGGGGCAGCCCGGAGGCGTCTTGGGCTGGAAGATTCGAACTGTCCGTTCGAGTTCCCTCTTCCCTCATGGGCCGTCTTGGGGGCTTGTTGCGCCGTCTTGAGGCCCTCTTGGGTCGTCTTTGGGGCCCTCTTTGGGGCCTCTTGGCCCGTCTTGGGGCGTTTTTGACGGCCTCTTGGGCCGTCTGGGACGATCTGAACGCCCAAAAGGCGAATGTGATACACATATTTGTCTCGCAATGGAAATGAGGCGATTTTGTGCTTCTGGAGGCCCTCTTGGGACGCCTCTTGGGGGGTTCCAGGGGCGTCTTTGAGGCCTCTTGGGCCGTCTGGAGGCCAGCGTGGGCGTTTTGGGTCGATCTTTCAGCGAGTCGTGGCCCTTGTGGACCGCCCCGGCGGCCTCTTGGGGCCCTCTTGGCCTGTTTCGGGGCCCTCTGCCCCCCCGGGTGCGCTCAGCCGGGTCCTGGGCCCCCCCCCCCCTTCCAAATCGACTGGGCTGGGCTCCCGGGGGAGGGATGTGGGGAGGGGGGAACATCTCACGCGCCGATGAACCCAAGGGGATCGGCGGATTGTGTAGTTTACCACATGCACGTGCTCTGACCCACACTGAGTAATGCATCTGGCCTCCCCTGACCCCCAAGTGTAACAGGCCCTGAATGTCGAACAGGTTCTTGTGTCCTTTTTGGCGAGTTGGGAATACCGATCACGAAGTCGTCCACGCCCACGAAGACGACTATCTCGATCATGCCCTTGCGCAGTTGATCCAAAGACACGGCTCCAAGGACATCGCTATGTACCCCAGGTTCTTCAGGTCATTGTCCACATTGCCGTGCCACTCTTTCGGTGCGCTCACCAATTCGTGCGCTGCCTTCAGCATCTCAACGCATTCCTCGTCGGATAGTTGAAGCGCTCATCGAAGGTCTGGCGCTGGCTCCACCAGCAAGTTGTGTTTGGCCTGTGTGGGATACCCTTGCCTTCAGGTCGCCGCTTCACATTCTGAATCGGACGCTGGCCATAATATGTAGAGTGAGATTCTTTCTTCGGGAGGACATCGTGAGGCTCGACTTCTCGATCGTGGCGAGTTGGGGGTCCATAGAGCTCAGCAGGATCAGCCTTGCTTTTACTGTGCTGCCCTCGTCCTTCATGATGGGGGGCCACCTCGTCCTCATGGGTTTCACGTCTGGCTTTTGCCTGGCCGCCTGACAGACCTCGTTGTGCGTCCAGTTGTTGACCTCCATATTCGCGTCTGCGACCGTGGTCACCTGCGACGCTTTCCTTAAGTTCATCTGCACCTGTCGCTTCTCTGCCGCCTTCTTAAGGCTCTCTTCTTTTTGTCTTTTCGCTTGCAGAAGCGAGCACCGCTCCCTCTATGGCGAACTCGGCGGTATAGACGTCTATGGTTTCGCTCAGGTTAGCGAAGATCTCAGCCACCCCGAGTGCCTCGGTCGTCCTGGGTTTCTTCTCGGGCGCTGCGGGGTTCCGTCGGAGTGAAATTGGGACGTCGTCCAGGAGTGGGTTTCTCCCAGGATTGTAATCTGTAGACGTCTGCCCTGGTGGCGCAAGTACCTCCGCTGGAGAAGGTGGTCGTGAAGCCGTCTGCGATGGTGGTGGCTCCTCTTGGTCTGGCTCCGAATCAAGGTCCTCTGCCATTCTGCGTAGTACGTCCTCTAGAATCAGGTCGTTTTGTGGGACTTGTGGTGTATCTCTGGAGAGCTCCTCGGGGTCCCGCTCTGGCATGAGTTCGTCCTTTAGCTGATTTCCGCGAGCTTCTTCTGTTGCCTCGTCTTGGTGATCTGGCTCCGGAGGGGCTTCAGGTTCGTCCGCTGAGGCGTGTGTCTCGCCTCGATCGTGATCAACTCCCTCGGGTGGTCTCTGGTTGCTTACGTCCCAGTGCCTGGCCTCGATGTCCGGTGCCTCGACCAGTGGCTGTCTCTCGATTGGCTTCGACATCCGGAGTATCGCATAGAGTCATGATGTGCCAACCTGCTTCAGCCTTGACCACCAGAAAGAATCTCGAGAAACAAGAGATTACCAAGCTTGGAGGCTTTTCACGTGCCGGGCCCTGGCAGGCGATGCTCGTTCGACACTCTTTGGGTACTTTCCTGGGTGCTTGAAATCATTTCCAGAGTGGTCCTGGAGTGCGATGGGAGCAACATACGCATGGAGTGACATCGGGCGTGTCCATCTACAGGGGGAATATTCAAACATAGTCAACACATACTCAGGGGACGTTTTTTTGTTTTTTGTTTTTTTTTTGTGTGTGTGTGAGAGAGACTATTTTTTGTATAGTTGAGCATGTCTAGGGTATTTATCATGTTTTGTTCCTTTTTTGCTCAAAGTCCGCTGTAGGTATTTTCATGTTTTTTTTTTTTTTTGTTGTGTTCATTTGTCTTTTTTAGGGAAATCCGCCTGTAGGGGAACACGCCCGACCTGAGCGCAGAGGTCCTCATCGTGCTCGCGCGCGGGTCTCAGCTGCCGGAGCGTGGCGAGAGCCCACCTTCGGGGGTGGACAGACCTCCTACCCTGACACGTCGATTAGCGAATTGGCCGTTTTCGGTTCGCGAGAGGGCGTCGCGGCCGTCATTTTTGCGGGTCCAGGTCCGTCGATTTCGGTCCTAGGTCGTTTTCACTAAGGGGAGGTTTACTAAAGGGAGGTTTGCCCACCGCCGAGTGGTGGTAGTTCAGCACCAGGCTGCGGGGGGGGGGGCCTCGTCATTCTCTCGGGCAGAAAGAGTTCGTTTACCACCAAGGCTGGTCTTAAGTCGGGCCTGTCCCTCTACAGGAGGGAAGTTCCCAAATTGTCAAACAAATTGTCTGGGGACGACTATTGTGGACCATGTTTGAGCATGTGTTTAGAAGTTATGGTTGTTGGACTATTTTTCATTTTTCGCTCAAAATCCGGCTGTAGGAGGACATGCCCGACCTAAGGCTGGTCCTAGGAACTCCCGCTTGGACCTCTTGAGCTTATCCCTCCTGCTGCAGGGCTCAGCCCGGAAGAGTACAAGCTTGCCCGTCTCCCATGTCGTGAACTGCCTCGTCTTGGAGAGAGCTGCCAGTCCAGCCTGATGATCTACTAGAGCCTCTGCAAACACCTTCCGCGCCTGCATACGTCTTTTCATCATCTTCTCGGCGTTCGATCCTTTCTCGGCCTCGGGCTGGAGCTATACCACAGTGCCCGTCAGCTGTGAGTCCAGCGGTCGAAGCTGTCGTCCGAAATGCCTTGATCTGGAGAGGCTCCGGAGACCCGGAACATCTCTCAGTGGGTTGCCGCACACTGGCTGAACAACTTTTCTGTTTTGCATTCTGGATCCATGGTGGCCATCCGTGTGGCGGCAAGCTTGATGAGGTTGATGGTCAATTCCACGCGCCTGTGTTTCCACTGTGTGCCTCGGCAGGACCAGCTTCCCAATGGATGCTTCGCTGTGCTGCTTTTTTAGGGGGCCACATGCGAACCCTGAACCCCTCCCCCTCAGAAATCGTCGGGGGTAGGGGCAGGGTTCGCATGTGGCCCCCTATTTTTCGTGGAGCACCTTCGATCTGCGAGCTCCTGCGGGATCGGTCCTGACCTGCAGTGGCCCGGTCGTTCACGAGCGCTTCCCACGCGATGGAGGCCGGAGTCTCTCCAGTGCCACCCCCCGTCCGTTGCCGTGGCTGTGGCCTGGATTCAGGAGGGGAAAAAATAAACACAGACAATTCATCGTCGAGTCCCCGGGAAATATGGGAAGATGTGGGAAGTGGGGGGGGGGAAGACAGAAACCCACAGAATATGGGAAACTATGGGGAATCCTATTATTTGTGTGTATATTTATTTGTGTGTCCCAGGGCCCCCTCATGGATGGTAGGCACTGCCTTCGCTGAGCCCTCGTCGATCATCATCGCGCCTCGAGCACGAGGCTCGCTGACGTGGTGAGTCTCCTCCTCCTCCTCCTGCTCCTCCTCCTCCTCCTTCCCATCCTCCTCCTCCTCCTCCTCCTCCTGTGTTCATGGTGGCAGGTGCACCTGCGGCGCAGACGGTCTGCCGGTGTCAAGCTCGAGGTGATGATCCTCCAGCCTTTCCGGGTCATTCCTCCCGTCACGTCGCTTTTCAATGCCCATCCGCATTCGTAGGTGTCGGACTCGTGCAGCTGGTGCCAGGTGTCGAAGAGCTCTGGGATGCTTCTCCACGAGCTTGCATTGAAAGGGTGTTCGACCGATGCCTCCGTCCCATGCTCCCCCTTCCAGGCATAAAACAGGACCTCCAACGCGTTCCTCGTGATTCGGCGGCCCCACTTCCTCATCTTGATCAGCCTTTCCTGCGACTCGATGGTGTTTGGCCTGGCTGGTGGTGAGACATGGGCCCAGCGTGACATCTCTTCCTGGATGATCTGCTTGGCCTTGATCACTGTACAGTTGGCCCGGATTAGTAGGTCGACCCTGCCAGCTCAAGAGTACCCTTGTGTCCTGTTCCTCGCGACACGTGCCTTCTTACACTCCTGTGGCGATGTGGTCCTCGGAAGGGTCTTGTGTCCTCTCGCGTGTCCTGTCCAATCAAGGCCGACTGTAGCTCTCTTGCTGAAGTCCAGGTGGTTGAAGAGATCAAGGCGGGTTGCTTTCCTTCCCATCTTCTCCACCTGCTCGCTCAGCGTGCTGTCCAGAGGGGCGCATGGGTCCTCCATGTCGGTTCTGTCCTCGCGAGCCATGGCGGGCTGCTTCTGAACTACCCGGTTGTCGAACTTCGATGCAGCTTGCACGGCTCGATGCCTGGCCTGCTGAGGTACAGCTAACTTGCCAGAACCCCGTCGCTGGGGTGAACTTCTTGGGGCACCCGTGTTTGCCGTACTTCAGGAGCTGCGCGTGTGTTGACCAGCGCTTCCGCGACTGGATCCTTCTGACGAGCCGCTGCCACCGATTGTGCCCCTGGGGCGGCTCGCCCCCCCCCCTGGATCTCCTTTCAGAGCCGTCTTGCTCGGCTCGTTGATCTTAACTCGGCGGCGAGCGAGGGGGGAAGTGAGGAGGGGCGGGCCTTCTCAGAAGGCTCGGAAGTCCCCCGGACTTCTGAGAAGTTTTCTGAGCATTCCCCGAAGACAGACAAAAACCCCTCAGAAGGCGCGAGGGCTTCTGAGAAGTCCCGCCGCCTTCTGAGGAGGCCTTCTCCTTCTCATTTCCCCCCCGCTCGCCGCCGATGATCTCCAGGTGATGACTTCGGGTCCTGGGTCGACTTCCTGGCCGTGGGCAGGCTCTCGCGAAATGCGGTCGTCGGACCCCCCTCGAGAGGTGGCCCCGTCGGCTCTCTCGAGGCGCCGGTGACCTCTTCTCGGCCCTGGCAAGCGGAGGCATCTCTCGAACCTCGGCGCCCACCTGTAGGCTGCGGCCCTGATCTGACCCACGAGGGGCTCCAGCGACGAGGGGGTGGTGCGATAGATTTGGTGCAAGACACTTCTGGGGTTGCCATACGTCTGGGGCGTGCAGTACATTCTGGGGCGCAAGTGTATTGCTGGATTTCCGCGTGCACGACATGACTTGCAATACAATGCAAAACAACTCCCCGGCGCAGCACATTTGCAACACACTTACCCCAAATCTATTGCACCACCCCCTTTCAGCTGGACCCCCTTGTGGGTCAACCCGAGAATCCTTCGACCAGGCGCACTCCGCCTCGGCGAGCAGGTGGTACCAACAGCGTGGCAGAGCTCCTGCCAGGCAGGCCTGGCCGTCTCGGCCAGCACTTCATCGCGTGGCTGCCCGTTCTGCCGCCAGCTCCCTCCGCTCCTCCTCGGTATCCGGGCTGGTCACTGCGAACAGCTCCAGTGTCTGCTCCTTCAGGTCCTCGAAGTCGTTGACTGGGTCCTGTGGCGTCGCAGGGGCAGCCGACGGCGAGGGCTGCGTCGCAGATGGAGAGCCCTCCTCTGCGGTGTGCGGTGGGGAGCCCACCAGGTCCCACTGGTCGAACTCCTCGTCCGAGATGTCGATCTCGGTAGGCACCCATGGCCCCTGCGGGCTGCACATGAATGTCTTCGTGAAGGTCGTGAAAGCTACTTCCAGAGCGTGAACTCGAACTTGGCCCAAATGGCTGTGGACGTGGAGGATCTGATGTGGTGGCTATCTGTTTATTGTCTTCCTGCCGTACGACGGGTACACACCACGTATCCTTATCATGGCAGTGCGTCCGTACGTTATGGCATGGCCTATCTTGTAGAAGTGGCAGTTGCCGTACATCATGACCTGACCTATCTCGTAGATGTGGTAGAAGCCGTACGCTATGGCATGGTCTATCTCGCGGACCTGGTAATTGTGCATGTTGACATACTCTATCTTGATGATGTAAGGTCCCTGTGGGTCTTCTCTGAGAGATCTCGTTTTGGTCCCTTGCCTTTCTCCGTCTCGCGAGATCCCTTCCGTAAACATTTGGAACATTGCAGTGGTTTTTGAATCGATGAGTGTGCTGTCTGTGTTTTCTAATTCTGGAGATCTCTGGAGAGGCTTCGCTGACCAAATTATATCCGACTACAGCATCATCCTGATAACTCCTTTTTTCCCAACTCTATCGGCGTTGTCTCGACCGCTGGCTGGACGCTGGACACCGTCACAGTACCTTGGGCGCGCAGTGGCAGCTCGACAGCTTCACCACTGGCTCCTCATGCCCGTCCGCGTAGACGAGCGCAGGCTTATCCTTGATGAGGTTGACCCCAGCCGTGTCAAGGTAGTCTAGACCTGGCAGCAATTGGGACTTGTTTTCCACGACGCCGATCCAGAGCTTTTTGTCCTCCTGTACCCGACCATCTTGTCGTGCACCCATCTGGCCTGGCCATCGGTCGGCGGGCCACCTTCGTTAGTGTAGTTCGTCTCCTGCTTTATCTCAGCGTCCACGAATCCGGCCGGGCCGTTCGCCATCTGCATGTTGTTGCCGTCGTTGCCCGTCTGACCTCTCTTCAGACAGTCGATCGCTCGATGCGACCCCTGGCAGATCACGCGCTTGATGCCGCGACCCTTGCCGAACCCCTGTGGTGGACTGCGGCCCGCTGAGAACAGGTGGCGGTGGCGCCTGGCGACAATCTCTTCCCTGCGGACCGCACCGTCGCCGATGGCTTCTGATACTTCTGCGGCTGCCTTTTTGGGGAACTGGCCGATGCCGACCACGGGAAAGTATCGGGTGTTGCTAGAAGTGCCCCTGGCCCAAGGTGCCCACAGGATTTTCAAGGATGCCCCCACGTCCTCCAGAGCGCCCCTTACGGGGCCTAGAGGGCCCCAGGGGCTCCAAAAGGAGCCAACAACTGGGGGGCACCTCGGGCCGGGGGCACCTCTGGCTCCCGTTCTTCGCCGCCTCCGCCAGCATCTGCTCCGCACCCGTGGAGGTGCGGCGTGCATCCCGGGCGCGGACCTTCGCGTCTGCGGCGTAGGCCTTCGTCTCCTCGCAGTCCTCCACGGTGTTATCCTCCCCGAAGTTCGCGTCGGCTGCCTCCTGGTCGTGGTCGCCATCCTCGAAGTCGGCGGCTGGCTCTTCAATCTCGTCCTCGGTCTGGAAAGCCCTGCCACGACCGTGGCTCTCTCACTCGCGTCCAAGTTGGCGTTCACGAGAAAGGTGATGCCTCGCATTTCGTCGGGGACGAGGTCCATGGCCTCCATGTCTGGGCAGATTGCTCGAACGTTCTTGTCCATTGCCTGGTATAGAGTCCGATCGTTTGTCCGATCTCGCTGGTTCTCGCTCCCGAGGTCTTCCGATCGTAGTAGCATGCCACGCTCTTGTCGAGGGTGTCATTCGATGCCTGCTCGCCGAAACTCTTCTTCGGAAAGACCTTGGTGATATTCTCGGGACCCTTCTCTCCAACACTCGTGTCTTTTTCGTCGTCTACCCGCTGCAAGCGTAGGGCCAGCTTCCTGTGCGCGGTGTTCTTGGGTAGAGCCTGCACGAGACGAGGTCCAAATAACTTCATGTCATCCTCCTTCGTGGGAAGAGTCAATAGTTCCACCTCAGCTTGGTACTCGTCCAGCGTCTCTGCCTTCCAATCCCATGTGTGGATTATCTGACGATCCTGGCCCGTGTTCGATGACGTCATCTGGAGTTAGTATATCACCTCAACCAAGCTCCGTACTGCCAATGCCGTGTCACCGTTGATGGGGTAACTCGCCAGCACTCTGATGAATGTCAATAGATGTGAATAACAACTTCACTATAACTAATTGGGACATGTATCTTTTCCTCTGCTCGGGGTAGGGTGGTTCTCCAGCCTCAATCATATCAATACTGAATGGAACGCCGCGCACAGAAAGCTCGAGCACTGAACCTGAGTACAGAATTCATACACATGCAAACGCTAGCATCTTCTAACCACATCCTGTTGTTTTTCGACATTGGGGGCCTCTGGAGGTCTGAGGGGGTGCTCTTGGGGGCATGATGGGGGTCTTGGAGGCAAGCTTGGAAGGGAAGGCTCCCAAGGCCAGTTTGGGTTTCCCCGTGTGGACCCCTCTTGGGGCTTTCTTGGGGGCTTTGGGCCGTCGTGGGGCCCTCTCGGGCTGTCTTTCTTGGCGTCCTCCTGGCCCGTATTTGAGCCCTCTTGCTCCGTCGTGCAGTGTTCTTGGACACCTTTGGGGCCGTGGGCTTTGAGAACCCGAACAGGCGGACGTGCTAGCAGCGCAATGGGAATGCCCGACGTTTGCCTCTTGAGGTCCTCATGGACGTCCTCTCGGAGCCCTCTTGGGGCGTCTTTGGGGCCTCTTGGGCCGTAGGCGGGGCCTCTTGGAGCATCTTGGGGCCCTCTTGGAGCGTCTGGAGGCCTTTTTGGGCAGTGTGGGGACCGCCTTGGAGGCTTTGTGGGCTGCCTTGGGGCGAGGTCGGCTGTCTTGGGGCGGCTCTTGGCTGTCTTGGCTGTCTTGGGGTATATATATGCTTTACGTTTTGTATGTTTTGTTTTGATTTTCGGCAGCTCTGTTTGATTGGTTTGTGTGTTTTCCCTTTTTGTTTTAAATTCCCCTCGGTCAGAGCTTCTCCGAACAGTATTGTCTTTTCCAGAGAAACCCACAATCGGTTTCAGAGAGGGTGGCAGTTTTCCTGACCGCGCGCGCAATGCAGGGGGGGGGAGGGGGGGAGTCGGCCCTAGAAAGCACGACAGAAACCTTACCAGGCACAAGAGGAGCATTCTAACACGCCCCAACGTGCCAAGCACGGTGGCGGATAGTTAAGCTTGCCAGCCGCTTCGGATATTTCTAGACCCTGGTATCTTGGGACAACCAACACCCATGTAGCATAATGTTGTCTGTTGCCTCCGACGGTCTCACAATGGATCGGCAGATCTTTTCTTGGCCCTTGGATTGAGGTTAAGGTGTTGTTTTCCACTTTGCTTGCTCCCCCTCTACCCCTGACGCCCTCGTCTGGTTGGTGCGTGTTTGGCGTGCCGATGGGTGTTCGGCGTGATGCGGGTCGAGTGTGGAAGAGAATGAGGTATCCAACCGCGTGGATGGCAGCCCTCTCTTTCCTCCTCTTCTTCCTTCTCTCTACTCTTCCCCGTCTTAGCCTCACCTTCCTCCTCTTCCCCCTCTCCCCGCTTCAGCTGGCGACAAGGGGGGGCCAGTCACGTCGCGATTCGCGCCGGTGCCGTCTGGGAATGCTTAGAAATAGCCAATTTCAAGACTGCGCCTGCGCGAATCGTGACATTACATGATGGGCCTGTTTTCCACAACCACCATAAGTTGTAGGGGGAGGGGGTCCTCCTCCTCCTCCTCCACCTCCTCTTCCACCTCCTCCTCCTCAACCTCCTCCTCTTTGTCCTGCACATCCTTCCCCCCTCCAACTTGTGGTGGTTGTGGTTGTTGAAAACAGGCCCATCATTACAGGGTGAGAGGGGGGATGGGGGGGGGGGGGCGGGGCTGGTAGCCGGCGCTTCCGCGAATCGTTTAAGCATTGTTTCTCGTTTGCCTACCTTCTTTTCCCTCCCTCCCTGCTCGTCAGCTCAATGGCTTGTCGCAGATTTGGGCCAAGCTGAGATCGAGTGTGAGAATGCACGATGTATTTGCTCATGGAAGCGCGTAGCAGGGCGTACAGGTATTCTTGACGCTCTGCGTATCTCCATCAGTCCTCGGTGCGGCCCGCGGCTGGCGCCTCCGTGGGCTTCCCGGGCACGTTCTCCGCTGACCCGGGCCTTCATCAGGGTCTCCTGCCCGCTGGCGCGTGTTCGCGGTATTCGACAGTCGGGCCTGACAGGTTCATGGTCTTCGGCGTCTGGCTGCTGACGACGGTTCAGACCTCATGGAGCTGCGCACGTACCTGGAGAATGACGTGTCCTTGGCGTTCACCGACCCGGCCCTCCGCCTCCTGAGCGGCGCCGCGTGAGTTTCTTTTTCTCCCTCCTTCCGTCGTCTCCCCGTCTTCTTCGCTTTTTTCGTCGTCTTCGCTCTCTCCCGCTTCGCTCTAGCGCAGCCTCTGCGTAGTGGCCCTGTTCTTTTTCCGCGTCTCGCCGGCGACAGTTGCGCTGTGTTCTTGCACCTGCTTGCGTTCGCGCGACCTCACGACGCCGCGCGGGTGCCCGCTCGCGGTCGCGATCAAGGAAACGATCCCTGGACGAGTGGCGTTGACCAGGGAAGTGAAGGATGATTCGGTGACGCAAGAAGGGAGGCCGTCGCCAAATCACCTTCGCACTCCCCTTTCGCATCTTCTCATGCAAGCTGAAGAATTTCCCGAAGGTTGTTCTGGTTGACTCTGGTTTTTCCCGGTCGACCATAAGCAGGCTTTCAGAGGCTTATTGGGGCCACCTGGGGTCCTCATGGTGCGTTTTGGATGCCCTGTGTGTTTTTTTGTTTTTTTTTTTGGAAGGTCTTAGGGGCTCTGTTGGGCCAGTCTGGGAGACGCATGCCAAATAAGGGTGGGGCTGATTTGCGCTCCCCCGTCGGGGCCGGAAAAATCGCATCCGGGTTCTTTCGTGGGATACGGTTGGGTTTTTTTTTGGAGGCCTTGCCGTCTGGAAGTCCGTCTGGGCTTCTCCTGGAGCTCTGTCGAGCCACTTCCAGGTCGAGGCCTCAGGCGCCGTTAACTAACGGGTAGTCTATCTCGCGTTGTCCTCAAGGCTATCTTAGGCTAGTAGGGGCCACTTCGGAGCCATCTACAGCCAGCTTGGACGCTCTAGTTCCTCGCTCCCTCCCCCATCCAGACCCATGGGGGGACGCATGAGGGAAGTGTCAAGTTCCCAGAAGGAGCGCCACAGGCTGTCTCGCTCACTCCTACCGGCTCTCCCACCACAGAACTAGCATCCAGGGGGGTCAGCAGACGGAGTGGCCGCCATCGGATGGACAACAATTGTGGACTCATGCAGGCGCCAAGTGCGCCACGTTCACTGCCAGTCGCGCCACGCGCCCAGGTGCCCAAACGCGCGAGGTTAGGTGTCGGCAGATTGAGTGACGGGGAGGAGGAGGAGGAGGAGGAGGAGAGAGGAGGAGAGGAGGAGGAGGAGGAGGAGGAGGAGCCCCTGATGGGGCACCCCTATAAGTGGGGTGTCGGGCCAAAGCGCCCCCTAGCAGAGGCGGGGGCCGCTGGGCCTCAGGGGCACAAGCCCTCGCACCTGGGGTGGCCCCCACAGCGGGGTCCCCTCCCCAGGGGGCCCCCGGCCACGCAGTCTCCCACGGGAGCCTGGCTTCCCAGCCAGGTGTCCCCCGCGGGAGTCGTGTGCCAGGGGGTCCGTCTCCCCCCCGTCGTGTCGTCGCCGTCGCTGTCGCGTTTGTCGTGTCGTGGCGGGCCCCTGGGGCGGGTGGTGTGGTCTGGTGTTGCCTGGCCCCTGCCCGTTCTGTCGGTGGTCGGGTGTTTCCGGCCGGCAGAACGGGGCGGGGCAGCTGGTTTGCCATTCCGTGTTGCCCGTTTGCGGAGGGCCCGCCCGCGCCGTGAGCGCCCCGCGGCCCGGCCGCGGCGGCGCGCGCGGCGCCAGTTTCGGCGGCCCGATTAGGGGACCAACCGCTGCAGTGTGCGACCGAGGAGGAGGATGACGAGGACGAAGACGAGGACGTGGACGAGGACGAGGACGAGGATGAGGAGAAGGAGGGGGATTATTGTGGGGAGGAGGGCGAGGAGGAGGACGAAGAGGAAGAGGACGGAACTTGTGTAATCCCAAGGGTCGCCGACGATGTTGGAATACCCCCCCCAAGCTCCTTCCTCATGCGCCCCTGCAGCGGTTTGTGTCCACAGAGGGACTTGCATCGTTGAAGACAACCGTTTGAAGACCCTGACGCATGCCGAAACATTGTTCTTGGCATTCCAACGCCGCGGATGAGCCTGACGGTTGCGTCTTGGCGATCCTGAGTCGTGCCAGAACGCCCTGCCTGGGGCTCCGACGCCGCGAATCATCAAAACTGTTGCGCCCTCATAATCGTGAGTCCTTCCAAAATGCCATTTCTGGTACGTCGGTCATGGAACCCGCGAAGCTATTGCAAATGTTTAAACTGACAGCGGACGGCGCCTAGGCGAGAAACGCATTTCGAAAAAGGAACCGCCCTCAATCCGTGAACCTCGTGCAAATGTTTAAAACGACTGTGCGCGGCGCTAAGGCGAGAGCCACATTGTGAAAACCACCCGCCCTCAATCTGTGAAGCTTTTGCAAATGTTTGAAATGAATGTGCGCGGTGCTAAGGCGAGGACCGCATTTTGGAAACCACCCGCCGTCAATCCGTGAAGCTCCTTGCATCATTGGAAAAAAAAAAAACGAATGTACGCCGCGCTCAGGCGAGAACCACATTTTGATAACCACCCGCTTTCAATCCGTGCAGTTCATGCAACGTTTGACAACGCATGTGCGCGGCGCTAATGCGAGAACCACATTTTGAATACGACCCGCCCTAAATCCGTGAAGCTCCATGCAACATTTGAAAATACACGCGCGCGGCGCCAAGGCGGGAACCACATGTTAAAAACCACCCGCCTTGAATCCTTGGAATTGTTGTCAGTGTAAAGGTTGAGGGTCATAAAAGGGTGAGGAAGTCTCCGGCGAAACACCCGGCCCGCCCTAAACTGGCCTCGGGGTGCGACAGGGAAGTTCCTCATAAGGAGAAGGAGCGGAGGAGGGGGAAGAGGAGGAGGAGGAGAACCAGGGATGAGGGCGAGGAAAGGGGTGCTTGTTTCCAGGCCCGTAGCAATAACAATTTTGGCTCGAGCCCGTCTTCCCCCGAGCGCAGCAACCCGGCGCCGCCTGTCCTCCCACACCGCTCGGCGACTGCAGAGGTTGTGGCTGCGCTGGGGGGCACCACGTGGCCCTCGTCGGGCTTCTTCGGGGCACGGCGGAGAACTCCGTCGAGCTCCTCGCCCGCCCGCCAGGGTGCGGGCTGCAAGCCGCACCCTCGACAGACCACGCCCTTCGGAGTCGCCGAGCCGCGCCCGTCAGCCGGGGGCCGGCCATGTCGGGCGACCGCTCCGCCCGCGGCGCCGAGGCGGAGGAGGCCACGGAGCTTCTGCGCGAGCAGCCCGGGCCCGCGCGCCTCCGCCAGCCGGCGGCCGCCGCCGCGCTCCTCGCGGCCCTCGCCGCGGCCTCGGCCGCCGCGCTGCTCCTCTCGCGCGGCGGCCCGGTGCGGGCGGGCCCCTCGCTGGTGCGGCTGGCCGCACAGGAGGCCGGACATGCGGGCGGCGCAGAGATAAAGATACGACGGGAGGTCAAAGTGTTCGGACGCATGGGCCCTCGCCGAGCCCCAGGATGGATGATGCTCAGGGCGTGCGTTGGCCCAACGGTTAAGTCGGGCCTGTCCCTCTACAGGGGAATGTTCAAAGATGGTCAACAAATCGTGTGGGGACTTTTTTGGAGCACTTTTTTTTACCACTTGGGGATATTTCTTCACTGATGTTTTTAATTTTTCGTCCAAAATCCCCCTGTGGGAGGACAGGCCCGTCTTAAGCCCAATGGGTGTGTTTACCCCCCTTTAGTCCAACCAGTAGATCATCACATTGCCTGCGTCGTATCGAGTGGCCTCGATGGACAAACACACGTTGGGGCTAACACGCGTTGCGAGGATCAGCGACGGGACCCTGAGAAAACGACTGGGGATGGAAAGCCGGCCCCTGGTAAATGGTCGGGACTTCTGGGGACCGCATAGTGGGCACAGCAATGCAAGCATGTCTGGGGAGGCCACGGCCATCACCTCGCTCAGCCACGGCACCGACTACTGCCCGGCGGCCGGCGAGAACTGCACCGCCCTGAGGTGTTGCGCCGAGGCGGGTCTCCAGTGCTACAAGAAGAACTCGGCGTGGGCGAGCTGCCGGACGAACTGCACCAAGAACAAGTCAATGCCTGGTGACGCCAACAAGGACCCCTGGGACTGTGAGGAGTTCGGCGCCCGCACTCCGGGTCCGGCCGGGCCAGTCGACGAAGATTACGACTGGACCACGGGTGGCTTACGCGGCCAGGACTGCAGGGTCCACAAGTTCTGCGCCGGCCAGGACGACTACTGTTACCTGAAGAACAAAGAGTGGGGCAGCTGCATGCGGGAGTGCGACCCTGCAGCGGCAGGCACAAAAGGCTGGAGCTGCGAGAAGCTCTACTGAGCTCTCCCCGCGGTCCAGCGAGGTGAGCGCTGATCATATACCCGGCCTCCAAGACGCCGAAATGACCAGCGTGGCTCTGCCAGCGAGCCGAGGCGTTCAAGCCCACCGTGTTGAATCTCGCCTGGTCAGCTCCGTCTCTCACTTGCAGCGTAGGTAATTAGCTGCGTCTCTGGGCATGCTGCAGAGAAGCCCCCTGCACATGTTCGATCACAGCTTCGCATGAAATTCTCTCGCACCGTCTCCAGTCCCCCCCGATCGCCCTCCTGTCCTCCTCCTCCTCCTCCTTCTACTCCTCCTCCTCCTCCTCCTCCTCCTCCTCCTCCTCCTCCTCGTCTCCAGTCCCCCCCGATCGCCCTCCTGTCCTCTCCTCCGTTCCAGGTACGCTCCCGGTGCTTGCTGGTCGCCCCCAAAGCGGGATCGCAGCCGCAGAGTTTTCCAGCAGGCTGCGGTGGAGCGCGAGACGCTGCAACTCCCAACGGATGTTGCAAGATTGGATTCTTCCTCCTTCTCTTCCTCCTCCTCCCACTCTTCTTCCTCCACCTCCTCCTCCTCCTCCTCCTCCTCCTCCTCCTCCTCCTCCCCCTCCTCCTCCTCCTCCTCCTCCTCCTCCTCCTCCTCCTCCTCCTCCCTCCTCCTTCCCCTCGTCCAAGAAAGCAGAGTGCCTGAGGCCGCCTGCGTGCTCTCGCCCTCCCGAGTCTCGGCACTTTGGGCCTCCTCCCCTCGCCTCTGCCTCCGCGGGCGCCCTCCTCCTTCCCAACCCGCACGTGCGTGTGGTCGCCGGGCGCGACGCGCCGTACAGCTGCGCTTGCGCCCGCCAGGGCCGCCGACAGAGTATGCGTGTGTTCAGGCCTCCCGAGTGGGGCCCGAGCAGGCGGGGTCGGAGGATGGCGCCGCATCGCCGATGCATCGCCGATGTGGCTCGAAGTGGGGCCCGGTTTTCTCCACGCCGACGGCGCCGAGGCATCGCCGGCGTCGCCGATGCATAGCCGATGCACCCGCGATGCATCGCCGATGCGGTGCGATCCTTCGACCCCATCTACTCGGACCCCATCTAGGAGGCCTCTATGCCACATTGACCTTAGAGGGCTCGTGGGGTAAGACGTCTACGTTAAGAACCTTGGGAATTGGGGGCTGCTGGCAGATGCTTGCTATAATAGGATGGCCATACTGAGGCAACGAGTTTGTCCGATTCCTGTGGTAACCATAGTTGCGTTTCTCCAAACTGCGTTTCATATTGAGAGAATGAGTGCGCATCTCAATTTGCAGAGCAAACGCCGCACGACATTGTTTGTCCTCCATGCTTGTTTTCTCAAAACGAGATCGCTTCGCCGTGATGACGCAATCTAAATGCTCAACGTGCGCTCGCCCTCTCGTTTGCAGCAGCAAGCTTTCAGCGGTGCCTGTCGGCTCAGTTCTATCGTCAAGCTCCTGGAATCAATTACAGCACGGCTCCCGCCCGCGACGGGTCGCCAGACCCAAGCCTCGCTTCTCCTTCTTCGATCGGCAAACAAGCTCCACCCTGCCGCCGAATTCCTCTAGCTCTGGTCGAACCAAGCTCTACGAGGTACTCCGCTGTTGCCCGAGCCGCCGGGACCCCGGCCTAGACTGGTGTGTGTGTGTGCTTTCTGCTCCCAGAGCCTCTGGCGCTGCCGGAGACTCGAAGGCGAAGCTCTCGACGAGGCCTCCGCCGAGCAGAGCATTGTTATCGCCCAAGCTGGGCACCTCACCCGAGGTCGAGAATCTTGAACGCCGAGCGCTTGAATGACCGTACCGGCGCGCTGTTGGGACAGGACGGCCAACCAACATCATTTGGAGACCTTCTCCCCTCCCCTCCCCTGCTTCCCCTGCTCCACTCCCCTGCTCCCTCCCTGGCCTCCCTCCTCTTCCACCTCCTTCACCACATCCTCCCTCTCCTTCCTCTGCTCCATCTTCCCTCCCTGTTCCCCTTTCTCTCCTCACTCCCCTCCCTCTCTTCCCTCTCGCCCTTTCCTCCCTCTCCCCCCTCTCCCCCCTCTCCTCCCTCTCCCCCGCTCCTCCCTTTCCTCCTTCCCCCCCCTCCCCTCCCCCCACTCCCCCCCTCTCTCCCCTCTCCCACCTCGCCTCCCCTTCCCCCCTCTCCTCCCTCCTCTCCCCCTCGTTCCGCCTCGTCCTCGCCCTCCCTCCCCCCCCCCCCCCCCCCCCTGAGCCGCCTCGGGGTGCCCCTGCGCGGGGGCGTCGCGGGCGGGCGCCGCAGGAGAGCAAGAGCAAGGGCAAGAAGAAGAAGAAGGAGGTCAAGAAGGAGGAGGAGGAGGCCCGCCCTCCAGCGAGGAGGAGGAGGAGGAGGAGGAGGAGGAGGAGGAGGAGGAGGAGGAGGATGAGGAGGATGGAGGAGGATGGAGGAGGATGGAGGAGGATGGAGGGAGGGAGGGAGGGAGGGAGGGAGGAGGGAGGGAGGGAGGGAGGAGGAGGAGGAGGAGGAGGAGGAGGAGGAGGAGGAGGGAGGAGGGAGGAGGAGGAGGAGGAGGCCCGCCCTCGGGCTCGCGCCCCCTGGGTCGGGGCAGAGGGGGCGGCGTGCGACGCCTCCCCATCTCCGCGGCTGCTCGCGGTGGGCGACCCCTCGCCGCCCGGGGTGGGCTCTGGTGCGGGCCCCAGGGGCTTCTTGGTAGTCCCCAAACCCAGACCCCCTCGAGTTATGAAAAAATCACGACGGGAGGTTTTTTAATGATTTTTGGCCTTTGGGGGCCCTTACCGGCCCTCGGGACCGTCGAAAAACGACTCAGGACGAAAACACGGTCCCGGCGAATAGGTCCGGACCTCTGGGGGTCGCGTCATGAAAAAATCATGACGTCGGGGGTCTGGGAACGTGGTGGTGACAACACCTGGCGGTGAGTCTCGGGCGATTTGGTGTCACCACCCGGTTTGGGGACTCGTGCGGTTTTCCGAGGATGTCCCGAACATTGGGGGGTCCAGGAGTCACAGAACCCGGTGGTGACCCGTGTCCCCAAACCCAGCGGTGACCTTTCTGGGGGATTCCAGGTCGCCACCTGGTATCTCACCACCCGGTTTGGGGGTTCTCAAGCTTCTGTGGGCCTGCGCTCGACCCCCGCGTCGGGGCACGCGGCGTGTGGAGCCGAGGTCGCCTCCCAGAGTCGAAGCTCAGACGGCCTCCCCTCCGCCCTCCCTCCCTGCCACGGCGTCGGAATGGTCAGGGAGGGCGTCGACCTGGCGGGCGGAGGCTACGGGCGGATGGGCGTCGCAAGCAAACGGGGTCGTCTGCGCCGACATTCGCGCGCAAGCGGCCCGCGTCAGGTCGCGCGTAAGCGCCGTCGTTCTTCACGCAGTGTGTTGCGCTGGCGGCCCGCATAAGCCACCGCGTAGCGTCGCTATGCCATCTCGCGTAAGACCCGTCTCTTTTCGCAGCTCATGTGCCTTTTGCCCACCTGTCGCTCTCGGCGAACGTCGGCTTGACGCCTTCGTGCGCTGTCGTAGCTGATGGTAAGGCTTAGGGTTGCGCACAGGCAGCCCCCCCCTCCCCGGCTGGTCTCAACAAGCCCCCCGAGTAGTCAGAGGAGGTCTCAACACCCGGAATCGAAGGTCTGGTGGCCTGTCAGGGCCCTGGAAGCCAGGCCATTGCAACCCAGGACTGTGGCAGAGCCAGCGACAGGAGGCGTAGGAAGGAGGATATCTCCATCCACGCTTGCAGCTTCCTCTTGCGAGCCGACGTCTTGGTTTATCAAATATCCAGTTCTTCGGGGCCTCGAGCTTCCGATGGCCCCCCCCCCCCAGATCGACAGCGGACAGACGAGGGAGCACAGAGGGGCAGACGGACCAGACATGGGGGGACGGGAAAGTTTGCAGACGGGGGAGGGGAAGCGGGGGTGAAGAACGGAGGACACCACACCACCAGGGCGAGGAAAGGCACAGGGAAGAAATGAGGAGGAGGAGGAGGAGGAGGAGGAGGAGGAAGGAGGAGGAGGAGGAGAGGAGGGAGGAGGAGGAGGAGGAGGAGAGGAGAGGAGGAGGAGGAGGAGGAGGAGGAGGTGGGGAGGAGGAGTAGGAGGAGGAGGAGGAGGAGGAGAGGAGGAGGAGGAGGAGGAGGGGGAGGAGGGGGGGGGAGGGAGGAGGAGGAGGAGGAGGAGGAGGAGGAGGAGGAGGGAGGAGGAGGTAGGAGGAAGAAGAAGAAACATAAGAAGAAACATAATAATAATAATAATAATACTAATAATATAATACTAATAAGAATAATATAAGCATAATAATAACAAGAATAAGAAGAATAACCATAATAACAATAATACTAAGAATAATAATAATAAGAATAAGAATAATAATATTAATAATAAAAGTAATAAGAATAATAATAATACTAATAATAATAATCATAAGAATAAGAAGAGGAGGAGGAGGAGGAGGAGGAGGAGGAGGAGGAGGAGGAGGAGGAGGAGGAGGAGGAGGAGGTTCATCAGCGATTTCCCCCCCCGATGGAAATCCTTCGGGTGGCCCGCAGACCGCCCCCCCAGAGGCCATCCCGGCAGGCCTCGACAGGCCCCCCCGCCCCCCTCCGCTACGGTACGGCTCCGTGCTGCGCGCGGGCAGCCCCCCCCCCCCCAGGCAGCCCCTGCGGGCCCCAACGGGCCCCCCGCCTCCCACGCACGGGAAGGCTCCGGGCGGCGCGCGCACGGCCCCCCTCCCAGGCGTGCTGTCCCGGCTGGCCTCCGCGGGCCCCCCGACGCCCACCGATGGATTTGACATCGCTCGGACGTGTGCATTTGTCTTTCGGCGAGGACCATCGAGGAGCATCCTTGATCATTTGGCGAAAAAACCACACACGAAACCGAAAAAAGCACAGGGAATGGACGTCCGAGCGATGGCCAGTGGAAGGCTTCGGGCTCCGGCTTGCGCAGAGGCGGCCCCCCCATGCAGCCCCGGCTGGCCTCAACGGGTCTTCCGCCCCTCTCCGACGGCGATGGGTTCAGATCCCAACCGGACGCGTGAGATCCCAACCGGACGGTTCAGATCCCAACCGTCTAAAACACCAGGCACGGTCAGATCCCAACCGAGGAGGAAGCGAATAAAGAAAACAGATTGAAACATTGCCATACCTGTTCATTGCTATCTGAAATTGCGATGGGCACCTTACAGGAGCAGATTTACGCCTGAGTTATTGCGGTTGGGATCTTGCGCGTCTTTTGCTGAATTGTAGTAGTGGTAGAAGTAGTAGTGGTAGTACTAGTAGTAGTAGTAGTAGTAACAGTACTAGTAGTAGTAGTAGTAGTAGTAGTAGTAGTAGTAGTAGTAGTAGTCGTAATAGTAGTAGTAGTAGTAGTAGTAGTAGTAGTAGTAGTAGTAGTAGTAGTAGTAGTAGTAGTAGCAGTAGTAGTAGTAGTAGTAGTAGTAGTAGTTCGTAGTAGTAGTAGTAGTAGTAGTAGTAGTAGTTCGTAGTAGTAGTAGTAGTAGTAGTAGTAGTAGTAGTAGTAGTAGTAGTAGTGGTAGTCGTAGTAGTAGTAGTAGTAGTAGTAGTAGTGGTAGTAGTAGTTAGTAGTAGTAGTAGTAGTAGTAGTAGTAGATAGTAGT
>CAUYUJ010017900.1:157246-220924 GCA_963575745.1 Prorocentrum cordatum
AGGGGGTTCTAAAGACTTGGCAGAGTTAACGACGGGAGGTCTTCGGCAGCTGTAGGCCGCTGGGGCCGTCCAGAACCACTCGGGATGAAAGTCCGGTCTTGGGGACATGGCTGAGATCTTTGGAGCTTGGCTGCCTCCATACGCCCGTCTGGAAACGCAGCACGTACCGTGTTCAAGGCGTCCGTGTTGACACGTTGCGTGTTGGCTCCACGTGCTGGCCCACGTTTTGGCGAACGTTCTGCGCCAGGCGTGCGTGCTCAAGCTACGCGCTGAGCTCCGTAACCATACGCTTCGTACTGCGTGTTGCGTATCGGGGCAGCGAAGCTCTGGAGGCCCACGCTGCGAAACAGAGCACAGCGCCGGAGAGGTCCGGGGGGACGCTCTCGGCGAAGCGCCGCTGCTGCAGAGCATTTCGGGGCGAGAAGACCCCAGGGAGCCGGCGGAGGCTCCCGAACGCGCTCCTGGTCTGGAGGGCCGCGCGTGCGTGCAGCCGCTCCTCCTCCTCCTCCTCCTCCTCCTCCTCCTCCTCCTCCTCCTCGTCCTCCTCCTCCTCTCCCTCCTCGTCCTCCTCCTCCTTTTCCTCCTCCTCCTCCTCCTCGTCGTCCTCCTCCTCCTCCTCCTCCAGCCCTGGGGTGGTCCACAGGGGACTGATGGTCCGTTTTCGGCTCTCGAGAGGGCGCCGCGGCCGTCATTTGCCAGGCTTGCGCCCGCCAGGTTTTGGGGCCCGAGGTTGTTTTCACGAAGCCACGCTTTACTAGAGGAGGCCGTGTCCATCCCCGAATCATGTTTGCCGCCGTCGGGGGCGCCAGATCCAGGGCGTTTGACAACTCGTTTCCCACAGGGCTGGACCTGAGCGGTGTTTTTGGTGAGTTCGTGGGCTGTGTGCGTTTCGACTTCGTTTTGCGGCAAGGGCGGAAAGCGAAGGACAGCGAGCACAAAGCGAACACGAAAGACACCGTTTAGGTTCAGCCCTGCCGATGACCAAGGGGGGGGGATATCACGGCCGGGGCCATCGCATCTCTCCCGACCTCGTGGCCCCCTCCTTCAGGAGCAACAGAAGGACGTACACGTACATGAATCCAAGCTGGTTTCGAGAGTTCGCATTGCGCGATCGTTCGTATCACGCGGCAGGTCTCACGGGTCAAGGGGCCGTGTTCATGTACATAGCTGGGCGCGTACGTCCTTTGTGGCCCCCTCCCCTCGCCCCAATGCCTCCTCTGGCCCCCCCCCTCTGGGCCGCGCACGTGCTCCGTGCCACGCCTTGCGACGCCCGGCCTGGACGCCCCCCCCATGCTCCACTGCGGAACGCGCGCTTTCCACTGTCCTGGCCGTTCCGGTCTTCGTGGGGGGCTGGAGCGCTGATCAGGATCGCACATCTACACTCAAGCAATGGCGAAGCGTCCAGGCGTGCTACCAAACAGTGTTCTAAGAACCTGTTGTGGTTTCCACGAAGTGTTCTTAGAACATGTCTGGCTGACACTGTCCTGTTGTATCACATCGGGTTTATGTTGTAAGATCATTGTTTTGTTCTTAGATCATGTTTGTGCTCTGAGAACATGTCTTGGTAGGGCTATGGGAATCCCGGGACGGTCGGTCCCTACTCTTTGCCGGTGCCGCACTGGGCCTCGCTACCGTTCCCGATCACGCGAGCTGTGCGTGAAGGGGTCGTGGAGCCGCGCTCGCTTTCCAGGGGGGAGGGCACTTCCCGCAGTGTCGGCTTCCACCAGACATGCTTGCATGCTAAGGTGGGGGCGTTGGTGAAGGAATGTGTCCAGGAGGCTTCAGACCCTGAAGGATTCCTTTCCTGATAAGGGCGGCGGTGATATCCATGGCCAATCCACTGTTAGAGTTCAAGCGGCTTCCAGACCCTTGGTTCGTTATCCAATGGTTCCTTATCCAATGCCCTCACCGTCTGGGGATCAGCTACCTCAGGAGTGCCCCCTGGCAGGATGCGCGCCCTGCCAGTGGCGGCGGCCAAGAGCGCTGGCAGGCTGCCCCCTGGAGCGGCGCTGAGCTATGTGCTCCAGTGCGCCCCGCGCGGCTGGCGGCAGGACCCGCTGGTGATTACCTCTGGCATGGCGGTCCAGGCCTACTGCAGTGCCACCTGGGCCAAGCAGGCCTGGCCTGCAGCGGTCCAAGCTTGCCTGCAGAACGCGGAGCGGCTGCAGCACTGCCACAGGCCCTGGGCTGCGGTGCGGGACCCGATTGCGGCGCTGGTGCTCACCCTTCAGCGCATAGGTTGGCAGCTGACCGCAGGAGGCGCCCGACTACAGGACGAGCAAGGATGTGAGTTCGGTGCCCTCACCGTAGGTAATGTTGCTGTGTGCGTCGCCCTCATCAGCTAAGGGACCCTCCTAGGAACCCTCCAGATAAGGTATGCGCGTCGCCCCCAGAGAGGGGGGGGGGGCGACGCGTGCGCACAGCAGGCCGGGTTGTGTCTGCTCCGTGGCGGGCGCTTGCTGGTCACCCCGCTGGGGCTCCGTGGGTCCCGGGAGCGGCAGGGCCGTTTTTTGTTGTCATCGTTTCCGAGAAAGCGTCTCTTGAGCATGGAAACGAAAACACAGCGGCGACCGGAAGCGGCGACACAAGAAAGGCGCCCGGATTGGATCCGGGGCCGGAGCTCGTAAACAAACGGCGGCGGAGCTGGACAAAAAAACGGCGTCGGAACCGGCAGCGAAGCGGCAAGACGGAGCCCGTAAAACACGGCCCTGTCGCTTCCAGGGCCCACTGAGCGCTGGGGCAGCGGTGTGCCACAGGATGCGTGTATATGACCTGGCTGGACGCACGCCTCCAACGAGGACGCAGTATTAGTAATGGAGGATGACGATTAATAAATGACCGGGGGTCGTGTTCACGCGGCGGCGCCCAGGATGACGATTAGAAAAAAACAGCCGCGGGCTGGAAGACTATTTTTCAAAATCCTCCTCCTCCAGTCAGAAACTTGGGCAGAAATAGCAGAAAGCTATGTTTTTAATCGTTCCCCCCCCATTTTGTGTATCAATCGTCATCCCGCATCATGTTTTCTCTGCGCCCCACAGTGGGCGCCCCCCTCCCCCGAGTCCCCGACGTCGTGGTTCTTTTCCTTGCGCGGGCCCCCGCAGAAATAGCAGGAAACTATTTTCTTAATCGTTCCCCCCATTTTTTTATTAATCGTTATCCCGCATTATTAGTATGTTTTCTCTGCGCCCCACAGTGGGCGCCCCCCTCCCCGGAGCCCCGGCGTCGTGGTTATGTTCCCTGCGCGGGCCCCCGCAGCTCTGGACCCCGAACCGTTCAGTCGGGCACGTCCCTCTACGGGAGGAAGGTTCAAACACAGTCAAACAAAAATAATGCGGGAAGACGATTAATAAACAAAATGGGGGGGGGGAACGATTTCAAACATAGTGTTCTGCGATTTCTGCACAACTTTCTGACGGATTTGAAAAAAATAGTGTTCCAGCCCGCGGCCAGTTTTTTCTAATCGTCATCCTGGGCGCCGCCGCGTGAACACGACCCCCGGTCATTTATTAATCGTCATCCTCCATTATGGGGACGATCATTCGATGATTTCTGGACATTTTTTGTACCTGTGACTCTGTTTTTCGTCCAAAAGCCGCCTGCAGGAGAGCATGCCCGACCCAACCTTCTTTGGGACTTGACTTCTGGTCCCCAGTTGCTCCTCCGCGGTCCCGAGGCCAGGTGAGGGCCCCCTGAGGCCGACACCGACTTTAAGCAGGCCTCCCAGCTGTTGTCTACTTTCTAGTAATTTATGTAGATCTTTTT
Organism: Prorocentrum cordatum; assembly: GCA_963575745.1. Classification (NCBI taxonomy): domain Eukaryota; class Dinophyceae; order Prorocentrales; family Prorocentraceae; genus Prorocentrum; species Prorocentrum cordatum. The sequence continues at coordinate 161,009 of CAUYUJ010017900.1, forward strand.
ATTATTTTGGTATTTGTTGGTTTTTATCTCTTTCTATTGATTCTATTTTCCTTTTTATTTTTCCTTTTGATACCCCTTATTGGTTTTTTATTTTTGGTTTGGGTTCCGAGCAATGGGGTCGGAGGATCGCGCCGCATCGCCGATGCATCGCCGACGCATCGCCGATGTGTCGGCGATGCGGTGCGATCCTCCGACCCCATCTGCTCCGACCCCATCTTCCGGGGGCGGCCCAGAGGGGGGTGAGGACTAGGGGGGGGGATACCATGGCGGGGGCCACGATACCTCCCCCGGTTTCGTGGCCACTTTGTTCTTATTTCAATAATGACGCTCCCTGGCCCCCTTCTCGTCCAGCGCAAGTGTTTAGGGAGGAGGAGGAGCAGGAGGAGGAGGAGGAGAGGAGGAGGACGGAGAGGAGGAGGAGGGGGAGGAGGAAGCGGAGGAGGAGGAGGAGGCAGGGAGGAGGAGGAGGAGGTGGAGGAGGAGGAGGAGGAGGAGGAGGAGGCTTCCGAATCCTGGGAGGCCTCTGCGAGAGCCGCCCGTCGTGGCTCCGCAGGGGGGGGCCCCCCGACGCGACGGCCGCCGACGGCCCCTTCCTCCTCCCTGCTCCTCCACCTTCTCCTCCATACTTCCCTCGTTCTCCTCCTCCTCCTGCTCCTCCTCCCCCTCCTCCTCCTCCTGTGCTCATCCTCCTCCTCCTTCTCCTCCACCTTCTCATCATACTTCCCCTCATTTTCTCCTTCTCCTCCTTGCTCCTCTTCCTTTCCTCCTCCTCCTGCTCCTCCTCTCCTCCTCCTGCTCCTCCTCTTCTCCTCCTCCTCCTGTTCTCCACCTTCTCCCATATTCCCTCTTCTCCTTCTCTCCTGGTCTATTCTTCTCTCCTCCTCCTCCTGCTCCTCCTCTCCTCCTCCTCCTGCTCTCCTCTCCTCCTGCTTCTCCACCTTTCCCTCCACTACTTCCCTTCATTCTCCTTCTCCTCCTGCTCACTCTTCCTCCTCTCCTCCTCCTCCTCCTCCTCCTCCTTTACCTCATGTCTCCTCTCATGGCTCATCCTCCTCCTCCTGATGCTCCTCCTCCTCCTGCATCTCCACCTTCTCCTTCATACTTCCCTCCTTCTCCTTCCCCTCCCTGCTCCTCTTCCTCCTCCTCCTGCTCCTCCTCCTCCTCCTCTTCCTCCTCCTCTTCCTCCTCCTGCTCCTCCTCCTCCTGCTCCTCCTCCTCCTCCTCCTTCGTCGTCGGGGGGGTCTCTGCCTCGGGCGCCCCCGGTCCGCGGGGCGCCCCCCTTGGGTGCGGGAGGCCTGCGGCAGGAGCCGGCATCACCCACAGGCATGCTGTTGCTATGACACGTTGTTCATGTGTCATTCTTCGGAAGTTCTTTGACTCTCTGGGGGGCCAAGACCTTTCATGTCCAATTGTTCTACCATGGGCCTCTTCCTGGCCACGAGGGGGCCAGGAACCATGAGAAACGAACACAGCTAGAGATGAGCACGATTAGAAATGAACGACGTGTAAGCATGCTACTGCTGTTACTGTGTGCGCACGCACCCCAGGGTCAAGTCGGGCTTGACCCTCTACAGGAGGATCATGCATGCACATATAAAATCGTCTTGGGACGATTTTTCTATGTTTTTTTGACCATGCCTGAATCTTGTTAGATCATTTGTTATCTTTCGCCCCAAGTCCGCTTTTAGGGGGGACATGTCCGCCCTGACCCCAGGGGCGCAGCGCCCGCCGAGAGATCTTACGCTCCCTGCTCGGTGGCGGGCGCCTGCTGGCCGCTCCACCCGGGAAGCGAAACACACCGCACGATGGCTGCACCAGGTATGCGTGTTCGGGTCGGACGCGCGCCTCCGGGGAGAACACATCGTGCTGGCCTTGTGGAGGACGATCAATGGAGAGGAGGCATGCTGCCAGATAGTGTCCAGATGTCCAGAAGGTATGTCAGCGAGGTTTGCTATGTCAGCAAAAACAGGTTTGGAACATATCCAGGACATGCTCCGTCATTTTGAACACATGCTTAATTCGCTGATAGGACTCTTCGCACGCTTCGGGTGTCCACTGCCGTGGCATCCACAATGCGAGGCTCGTGAGCCCCAGGAGGAGAGAGAGGCCGCCCCCTCGCGGCGCAGCGTGGGCGCGCGCCTCCGCGCGCGCGCGCGGCAGCAGGAGGACCTCCAGATAGTGCCGGACCTGGAGGCGCGCGCCGAGGAGGAGGAGGAGGAGGAGGAGGAGGAGGGAGGAGGAGGAGGAGGAGGAGGAGGGGAGGAGGAGGGAGGAGGAGGAGGAGGAGGGGGAGGAGGGGAGGAGGAGGAGGAGGAGGAGGAGGAGGAGGAGGAGGAGGAGGAGGAGGCGGAGGAGGAGGAGGAGGAGGAGGAGGAGGATAGGAGAGGGAGGACAGGGAGGAGGAGGGGGGGAGGAGGGAGGAGGAGGGAGGGGAGGAGGGGGTGGTGGTCCGAGGTCGAGGGCCATGGCGGGCGTCGGAGCCCGCGGGGGCGGCCGGAGGTAGCCCCTGCAGCGGCTCCGGCCCGCAGGGGAGGGGCGGGGGATCGTCCGAGGTGCTGGGCTCGAGGCAGGTCTTGCCTCTTCCGGGCCTCCTTCGGGGCCGCCTTCGGGCCCCGGGGCCAGCATTGGGAACCCCCAAACCGGGTGGTGAGATACTAGGTGGCGACCTGGAATCCCCAAAAAGGTCACCGCTGGGTTTGGGGACGCGGGGTCACCACCGGGTTTTGTGACTCCTGGACCCACCAATGTCCGGGACATCCTCGGAAAACCGCACGAGTCCCCAAACCTGGTGGTGACACCAAATCGCCCGAGAATCACCGCCAGGTGTTGTCACCACCACGTTTGGGGACTACCAACGCTCAGCAGCGCCAGATCGACGGTGTGAGCAATTGCGCCAGAGGGTCTCCGGCGGAGGGGTCCGACCCATTTTGAGCGGATCTGCCTCCACCCTTCTTGACCGACTTTGCCTGGGGCCCAGAGGGCCAACCAGCTCAGGCCCCTGGCCGCCTTCTGACTGCCTCAGGAGGTCACCACCCACCGAACCACCCCAACCCAACCCGGAGGCTCAGATTTGCCCTCCATTCCCACTGGGGGGGGGGGTTCGCGGAACATCGAACAAAACACGTATGGAAGCCTTACCCCCCCCCAACCCGAAATTCGGGCCTTCGGGTTGGGTTGGGGTGGTCTGGTGGGTAGCCAGGAGGGGCGAGGTCTCGAGGTTCGAGGTTCTGCGGGCTGTCTCGCCCGTTCTCGGCGGCCCTGCGGCCTCTGGGCGCTGTCCAGCGGCCGCGCCTCTCGCCGAGAGCACTCCGGGGGCCCCCAGGCTGGTCCCGAGCGACCGCCAGAGGCCAGAGCCTTTTTTGGAAGTCGACCAGTGGAGAGGACGCGTGCTGCCAAATCGTCTCCAGATGTCTACAAGATGTGTCAAACATGTCTTCAACATATCAAAACCGTGCTTCAAGCATGTGTAAACTGTGCTCCAAACGTGTTATCAACGCATCGTTCATTCGATGACGGGACTGTTAGAGTGACCACTGTCCTGACATCCACAGCCAGAGCCATGGCTCGGAAGGCAGAAGACCAGGGGCCCAGGCTGGGCTCCCTGGAGTGTCTGCCATCGCCCCCTCATAGTCGGAGTTGGATAGACCTCCTACCCTGACGCGCCGATGGGTGAATGGGCCGTTTTCGGTCCGCGAGAGGGCGCCGCAGCCGTCCTTTTTGCGGGTCCAGGTCCGTCGGTTGCGGTCCTATGGGCCGTTGCCACTATCGGGCCGGGCGAAAGGGGGGGATTGGGAAAGGGGGGGGTACGAAATTGCTGCATGCAGCTGGTTTCGGCCCCGGCCTCTCCGAGGGGCCCACTCCTCGATACATGGCCGCCTCCGGCGCCGGGAGGCGCCGGGAGAATCAGCTACGTGAGCTGATTCTCCCCCCCCCTTTGCTATCCCCCCCTTTCGCCCGACCCGATAGTCGGAGTTGGATAGACCTCTACCCTGGACGCGTCGATGGGTGAATGGGCCGTTTTCGGTCCGCGAGAGGGCGCCGCAGCCGTCCTTTTTGCGGGTCCAGGTCCGTCGGTTGCGGTCGGTCCTATGGGCCGTTGCCACTATCGGGCCGGGCGAAAGGGGGGGATTGGGAAAGGGGGGGTTACGAAATCTGCTGCATGCAGCTGGTTTCGACCTCTCCGAGGGGCCCATTCCTCGATACTTGGCCGCCTCCGGCGCCGGGAGGCGCCGGGAGAATCAGCGACGTGAGCTGATTCTCGAACCCCCCCTTTGCTATCCCCCCCTTTCGCCCGACCCGACAGTCCACGCCCCCTCGATCCGTGCCTGCGATCGCCCTGAGTGGGAGCGGTCTGGGGTCGCACGTCGGTCTCGGAGGAGGAGGAGGAGGAGAAGGGAGGAGGAGGAGGGGAGGAGGAGGAGGGGTAGGAGGAGGAGGGAGGAGGGGGAGGAGGAGGAGGAGGAGGAGGAGGAGGAGGAGGAGGAGGACGAGGAGGAGGAGGAGGAGGAGGAGAAGGGAGAGGAGAAGGGGGAGGAGGAGGGGTTTGCTATAGAAGGGCGGCTCGCCCTCCGCCGACGCCATCGGCCGCTGCAGGCCCGCCCGCCCGCCCACGGAGCCCGCGGAGCCCGCGGTGCCGCTCTCGGGGGCCCGCCGCCGACCTGCCGCCTCGGCGGCGCGGCGCCGAGTCCCGGGCCCACGCCGGGCACGCCCCTCCACGGGAGGGACGTCCCACAGGCAGTCGACAAGCTAATTAGTCTGGGGACGATTTCTCGGCCATTATTTCGGAGGTGGGCAGACCTCCTACCCCGACAAACCTGCGCGGCGGGAAGTGGCGATCAAACTACCCCAATCCGGAACCAGAAAGTGAAACAAGAAGGATGCAGCTGGGACTCAGGGGTCCGCCCCTCCACGGGAGGGACGTCCCACATCACCACCCACCAAACCACCCCAACCCAACCCGAAGGCTCAGATCTACCCTCGATTTCCAGTGGGGGGGGGGGTCGGGAAGCATCGAAAAAACACGTGTGGAACCCTTACCCCCCCCAACCCGAAATTCGGGTCTTCGGGTTGGGTTGGGGTGGTCTGGTAGGTAGTCACCACAGGCAGTCGACAAGCTAGTCTGGGGACGATTTCTCGGCCATTATTTCGGAGGTGGGCCGACCTCCTACCCCGACATGTCGATGTTTGGGCGCCGCGTAATGGGGGGGTCATAAATGGGGGGGTGTGGCGGGTGGTCCGAAAAGGCACCCAAACAGTACCTAAACGAGCCCCCTGGGGCTCTGGAGGGGCCCGAAAGGGGCACGAAAGGGGACCTTTTCTGACCCCCCCATGTGTGACCCCCCCGTTAAGCCACGCCCAAGATGTCCCACAGGCAGTCGACAAACTAATGCGGGATGGCGATTAGTTAAAGAAATGGGAGAGAACGATTCAAGAAATAGTTTTCTGCTATCTCTGCATAATCTTCTGGCTGGAGGAGAACGATAAAAGATAGTTTTCCAGCCCGCGGCCGGTTTTTTCTAATCGTCATCCCGGGCGCCGCCGCGTGAACACGACCCCGGGTCATTTATTAATCGTCATCCTCCATTAGTCTGGGGACGATTTCTCGGCCATTCTTTCGGAGGTGGGCAGACCTCCTACCCCGACACGTCGATCAAGGAGTTGGCCGTTTTCGGTTCGCGAGAGGGCGTCGCGGCCGTCCTTTTTGCGGGTCCAGGTCCGTCGGCTTCGGTCCCAGGCCGTTTTCATTGAGGGGAGGTTTGCTAAAGGGAGGTTTGTCCACCGCCGACAAGTCGGGCATGTCCCTCCACAGGAGGAATGTTTCACAGACAACCAACGAAATAACTAGTCTGGGGACGATGTTTCGATGATTGTCGGGCCAGGCGAAAGGGGGGGGGGAGAGGGGAAGGGGGGCGAAACGAAATCTGCTGCATGCAGCTGGTTTCCGCTCCACCGAGGGGCCCATTCCTCGATACGTGGCCGCCTCCGGCGCCGGAAGGCGACGGGAAAATCAGCTACGTGAGCTGATTCTCAAACCTCTCTTTGCTATCCCCCCTCTCGCCCGGCCCGATATTTGTTGACTATGTTTGAGCATTTTGTGGGGTATTCTTTTGTTTCGTCCAACATCCGCCTGTGGAGGGGGCGATGCCCGACCCGATGAACTCCAGGTCGACGCTCCCCCCGCCTCCGCCTTCTCCTCCTCCTCCTCCTCCCCCTCCTCCTCCTCCTCCTCCTCCTCCGTTGCCATTTTGGCTCAAGATGGGAACAGGTCCCATTTGGGCGGGCAGCTTCTCTTGAAGAAACGATTCCGAGTGTCGTGCTCGGACGGACACCTCTTGCCATGTCTTCTGCCTCTGTCCTCACCTCTGGTGCGTCCCCTTCCAGTGATGATGCGATGGAGGACGCTATCGAGTTTCAGCGACAGGTTCGTCCACGCGGGCCTGATGGGGGTGCTGATCTCGTTGCGATTCTAGGGCGCATGGAAAAGAACATGGTCACAAAAGACGACATCCTCGGTCTGCAGTCGTCGGTGACGAAGAGTGAGGAGAACATCGCCCAGCTCACCGAGCGCATGCATACTCTAGAAGAACAAGTGAAGTCAGGTCTGAATACCGCTCAAGAAACGGCACTTTTTGCACGACTGGAGGCGAAGATCCTAAGCTCTCAGTCCCAATCTGATGTCGCTAGCACTGTCTCTGGTGCATCGTCTATTGCCTCTCACCCTCGTTGGCGGAGTAGGTCTGCTGGCCCGCCTCCCGCTGCGAGTTTTACTGGTTCGGGAAGTGTGGATCGTGGAGCAGATCCCACCAAAATATGGATTGGTGGTTTCAATGCTCCGATGCTGGCTCGTGTGATGACGAAATACCTGCAGGACACAGTCATCCCTCACCTGCCTTCGCGCATCAGGCCCCCCTCCCAGATCATCGCGCACAACCTCAACAAAGCCTTCTGTGTGAAGTTTGAGAGCGACGCCGATTCGAAGGCGTTTCTCGAGCATGTCAAAACGCACAGTCTGCAGTTCGTCTCTCCCCAGGGCCACATTTCTCTTCGTGCTCGTCGTGACGCTACCGCTGATGTTCGGCGTCGCAATATTATTCTTGGGCGTGTTTGGCAAGGGGTCTCGCAGCTAGTCACCGCCAATGGGATCGGGCAGGACATATCGCTTGCAGTCAACGGGCACAAGGGCATCTTGTTCTTCACTAAGAACGAGGAAGTCACAGTTTTGTGTTCGCTCATCGAGAACCCCGACACCTCTGCCAGTCTCAGCCCAGACTTTGACGCGTTCCAGTCCTTGAAGATGGAGAAGGACCAGGTCACCGCCATCATGAGAGGTGCCACCGAATAGGAAATGTCTTCGCCTATCACGTCCGTCCAAGGGGATCGACCGAGTGGGTGCTGTTTTGCTCCTGCCGTACATCGTACGCAACGTGAGCAACGGCGTCGGTCTGCTTCTATTTCGAGTTCTTCCTCCGTCTCGTCCTCTGCGTCTTCCTCATCTTCGGGCTCATCATGTTCGTCTTCGGCTTCCTCGGAGGGCTTGCCTCCGCGTTGCTGCCGCACACCGTTTTATCCTAGTTCTGACTTCTCTATTGTCATCTGGAACGCCAGATCGCTGTTCGGGGGCTTATCCACCAGTCACACCAAACTCAAGCAGGAAATCCAACAGTTGTATCGGCTTTGTCAAGCCCACGATGTCGCCTGTATCCAGGAGGCTCGCGGGACCTATCACGACTTAGATTTAATTCTAAAGGAGTTCCAGGGTGTCAGCGGAAAAAGGTACCTTCTTTAGCGATCGTTCTGCTGGCGGCAGTCTCATTCTTTTGCACCCTCGGCTCCGTGGACAGTTTTTCGCTCTTCAACATCAAACTCTCGTGCATGGGCGTGTGCATCTGGTTTCTCTTCACGGCATACATGGTACTCTACAGATAGGTAACATACACATTGATCCTGGGGCGTCGGTTTTGCAGCAAAAAGGAGAGCTTCGGTCGATCCGCAGGTCCCTGTTGGGGGCTGATGTGAGCACGGGGTTCCTTTGTGGCGATTTCAATTTTCCTGCTGACGGGGAAGGTTCGTTTTCTGCTGATGGGCATATTCGTTGCAGTAACAACAGCCGTGGTGCATACTTCTCCGATCTCTTTCCCGACCTGTGCGAGGTAGACCAGCACCACTTCACCCATCGTGTGATGGATGCGAGTGGTCACAGGCCCGCTATTTCGTCTCTGGCGCGGCTTGATCGGATTTACTGCAACATCCCCAGCAGCGCGCTGCTCGACTTTAAGCCGCTCGGCCTTGTACTATGGGCCTCACAGGGAGAGTGGCCACTCTCCGATCACGCGCCTGTGCTTCTTCGGCTTAACGTTTCGCCGCCCAGTGGGTTTCGTGTCCCGTCCTGGGTACCTCGGCATCCTAAGTACCGTGAGTTTTCGGATGAAATCGCTGATTCTGCTGGCCCTCGGGATCCTGACCCTATCCTGGCTCTTGGTGAGACAAAAGCAATGATCAAGGCGGCTGCGAAACGTGTTATTGAATTATCGCGCTTTGGTGGGCCACTGTCTGTGGAAGAGAAGGTGCATTGGGCTCTGGCGGCTCTTCGTAGCCTTCGGCGCGGGCAGCCTCTTTTTCTACGGAAAGCTCTGGGTGCTTTCAAGGACTTGCCGCAGTTTATATGTTGGGAATCTGGACTTTGGATTGATTTTCATGGATTTCACAGATTTTTAAGCGAACTCAAGGCTGAGCAGATCCAGGGGCATATTCAGGAGAATGAGGAATCCGACAGGCCAGTGGTTCAGAAGCATGCTGTTCGAAACCGACTCACGTCGTATCTCTGTGCTTGGGGGCGAAGGAGGAGGAGGATCTCGCTCTCTGCTATTTCCGACCCGACGGGTCTCCAGGTTTCTGAACCTAGCGCTGCGGCTAAGTAGTTGGCGGCGCACTGGGGACAGGTGCATGCCTTCGTCGAAGGTGAAGATGCCAGACTGCAAGAACTCATACCCTTCATCGCGCAGGTGCCTCCTCTCATATTCTGGGAACTCGAGTCTGATGGATTCTGTCAGCACGCTCAATATGCTCGAGACTCGTGTCCTGGGCCCGACGGGATTCCGTGCAGTGCCTGGTTTCGGGGCGGTACCTGCACGATGGAACCTCTCTGTGAAGTGTACCAGGAGCTTCTCGCTCATGGGCGGCTTCTTGATGAATTTAATCATGGCATCGCTGTTTTCTTACCCAAGGGTGATGCCCCCAGCGATGCTGCGGACGCTATCTTCCGTCCACCTGGGCAGGCCAGGCCTATTGCTCTTGGAAGTTCGGATAACAAGTTGATCAGCCGTGCTATTAATAAACCTGTCGTTCGTGTCCTCCAGGAGTGTTGTATCGACTTCCAGCGCGGTTTTATCCTTGGGCGCAATTTCACCAACCACATTGTAGCTCTGGAATCTCCGGCCGTGGAATGGTCTGTCCAGGACGGACTTCAGGCGACGGGTTACGTTACGTTTGATATTAAGGCTGCCTTTCCCACTCTCCTCCACTCCATGATTATCTTCGTTCTCAAAACCATGAAGTTCCCGAAAAAAATCCGCAGGGCGGCTGCCGCTCTTTATCAACATGTGTGGGTTTCGGTCTCCTTCTGCGGAGTGCAAGACTCTGGGTGGTGGGTCAAGCGTGGGATCAAGCAAGGGTGCCCGCTCTCCTCCTCGCTCTTCGTGCTGTGCATCGATCCGATCTTAAGGATGCTTGAGCAGCGCCTTCAGCGCGTGCCATCGGCGCTGGGTGCCTGTGCTGACGATGTGGGGCTCGTCTCGCAGGACGTGTATCGAGCTCTGGCCCTGGCACTTCCTGTATTTGATTGTGCTGCCCAGGCTGCTGGACTCGAGCTCAACGTCACGAAATCTATCATTGTCCCTCTCGCAGCCCTCCCTGAACATGAATATCGCAACCTCCTTGACGTTGCCGGTTTACCCCCCTCCTTCAAGGTGCAGCATATGGCTAAGTACTTGGGTATCTTTCTTGGGCGTGGTGGGTCTGTGCGTTCTTGGGGCGCTCCTGCCAGGAAATGTCTTGGGCAAGCTCTTGGTACTAAATCTCTTGGGTTGGGTCTGGTGAAAAGTATCGCGCTATTCAATCAGAATGGTTTCAGCTGTTTGTCGTGCGTGTCTCAATTCTTTTCACCTCCCAAGTCTGTGTATGAAGCAGTCCGTGCAGCGGGACAAGCGTTGGTGTGCGGCCCGCGGAATGCTCTTAGTCCTGCCATGCTCGAGAATTTAACGGCGCTGGGGCTACCGTGCCAAATGAGAAGGCTGGATCTGGTTTCGAGGGCCACTCTTTACCGTTTCGCCTGCAATTCGATTGAGTTTTATCGCGCGAAGACGCGGATCCAGGCGATGGCCGCCAGCGACGAGTGCAAAATTCTATGGGACAGGGATCCCCTATGGTTGCAGTCATCCATGCGCGCCCTTATCGCTAACTATGATCAGTTATGCGCCGTGCCGAAAGTACCCGTCCCTGGGACTCCGCGGATCCAAGCTGCTACGACGAAATGGCTCTATCATCTTGCCCCCGAAGGATATCGGGTCCCGCTCCTGTATCGGATGAAGAAGTTGGGGGTCTCCGCGAGGTGTTGTGATCTTGACCTAGCCCTGATGGCGCTCCGTAGACTAGAAAAGCTTGTTCCCTCTTGCGTTATCGTTTCTGTTTTGAAAACGTACTCGAACGGCCGGTGCTGTTCTGCCAGGTTCCATGGGCCCACCTGTGGCTGCGTTTTCTGTTCGGCGCCTGGGGCCGACAAGTTCCTTCACTATCTTGAGTGCCCTGTTGTTATGTCTAGTGCCAGTGCCGTCCTGCATCTGCCCGCTTTCTTTACCTTGCTCTCTGGGCCGCAGCGTGCCTCCATCTTCCCCTGGGCCGCCTCTTCTCAGCTGGAGCTGTCAGCTTGCGCGGTTTTCCTTGATCTCATCTTTCAGGCTTATCATGATTTGCGGTATGCTTCCAGCCTGTCGCCTCCGAGGGGGGCTCTGCGGCTTCAGGGCAGGATGCGCGCTCGGTTGAAGCAGCTCAAGAGGCGGGATCATCGCCTGAGCATGCTACTTGGGTAGAACCTGGGGAGCTTGCCAGGTATTGAATTAGGGTCGGGTCGGCCTAATTCTTTGCCTTCCGTGGCCTCGTGCCTCCTCTCCTCCTCCTCCTCCCTCCTCCTCCTCCTCCTCCTCCTCCTCCTCCTCCTCTCGAAGCGTTGCCCCCCCCCCCCCCCCCCCGGGAGGAGCCCCCGCCGCGCGAGCTCTGGGGGCGGGGCGGCCGCGGGGGGAGGGGCCGTGGGTCACCAGTGAAGTCGGGCACGCCCCTCTGCAGGAGGATTTTGCAAACATCGGAAGGACAAGTCCTGGATAGCTCCCTCCTCCCTCCTCCCTCCTCCCTCTTCCCTCCTCCTCCTCCTCCTCCTCCCTCCTCCTCCTCCTCCCTCCTCCTCCTCCTCCTCCTCCTCCTCCTCCTCCTCCTCCTCCTCCTCCTCCTCCTCCTGTTCCTCCTCCTCCTCCTCCTCCTCCTCCACTGTCGTTGTATCACCCTTCTCGTCACTATTCTGTTCGTGCCTCTCGGCTAACAAACAACCTCCCTCTTCCCTCCTCCCTCCTCCCTCCTTCTCTCGGGGCCAAGAGGGTTTCAGGCTAAGACGCCGGAACCGCAGGGTAGCCCCGCGGGGCTCGCTCTGGTTCCCTTCCGTGCACAATCCCCGGGGCGATTCGCCTGGGGGTGCAGCGAGTTCCGGCAGGCCTTTTTGCGGGCAGTACTTCTGTCCATATCCACTGCAGTATGGAGTTTCGGGCGCCCTTCCCCAGAAACCCGAGGCACACTGTATATGGACAAATTTGCCCGCCGTAGAGGCTACGTTTTTATCCATATCCAGTGCGCCTCGGCCTTGAGGCGCTTCTTCCCAACAAGTTCAAGACGCGCTGGATATGGATATAAGTCTTGCCCGCACTTTTCTAAGCGTTTCCCAACATGCGTGCCCGGAAGCTCTCCAGGAGATCCTTCGGAAGCTCTCTCCGGGTGCGTCCAAGGCCCTTCGGCAGGCCTTCGCGCGCCCTGCTAGCGCCCTGCTTTCCAGGTTTTGGACCCCACAAGTAGTCTGAGGACGATCTGTTTTGACAATTTTGGCACATTTGTTGATCATTTTTCTGATATGTTTTGTTTTTCGCCCAGAATCCCCCTGTAGGGTGATGCGCCTGAGCTAAGTCAACTGGTGAAGGGCCCGCGGTCGGGGAAACGTAAGACTCGAGCTCGCTGGAACCGGGTCCGTCTTCGATCTCGTCGGTTCAGTTTTCCCGTTTGATGGCATGCAGCGGGAGCTCGCGTCGAGTTTCTAGACCGGGTCTTGTCGTGATTCTGACGGCCCCGTCGGGCCATTTCGAGCCCTCCAAGCTCGAGTCTTGCGCCTCCCCTCAGCAAGAATTATGATGTTCCACCCCTCTGTAGCCTTGATCATCAAAAAGACTTTCGAGCACCAGGAAAGTACCGAAACTGGAGGGTTTCCGCGTGTCTGGCCCTAGGAGGCGATACTCGTTCGGCTTTGTTTCGAGACTTTCCTGTGCGCTCGAAATCATGCCTGGGATGTGGTCATGAAGTACGATGGGGGGCAACAGTGCGCCTCCCCGCAGTGAGAGAGGCCCAAAGAAGCGAGGGTCGTCGAGTGCCTGTCGTCCTTTTTTTTCCGGTGTCTATGGAGGCCGTTTTCTTCGGGCCCCGGTGCCGCCGGAGATCGCGCCAGGATGGACTCCGGAAGGGGTCCGGGGGCCGCCTCGAGGGGATGCTGGTCTTAAGTCGGGCACGTCCCTCTCCAGGAGGAATAATCCGACATAGTCGAAAATGGTATGGGGACGGCTTCCCGACCACTTTTGACCACGTTTGAACATTTTTGGACTAGTCTCGATTCTTCGTCCAAAATCCGCCTGCAGGGGGACATGCCCGACCTTAGGACCTAATGCTGGTCGGGAGATCCAGGAAAGAGAGAGAGAGAGAGAGAGAGAGAGAAACAAAACAGAGACGTGCGCACCGAAGCCAATGCCGTCCCCCCGTTGTCGCAGTCGCTGGCCTCCCATAGGGCGCCTCGTCGCCGGGACTGGGCTCGCCTCCGAGTCCTGGTGGGAACGCTTCTTCGGGGGGGGGTCGGGTCGGATCGGATCGGATCGGATCGCTTGCGCGGGCATGCGCCCGGGCCCCTTCAGGGCGAGGCGGGCGAGGCCATGGCCTCGCATGAGAGGCATCGCGCGTCGGAGGCTCGCTCAGGACAATGCGTGCCTCACGAGTTGATGCTCCAATTGATCCCACCCCTCTGTTGCAATCCGATGTAGTGACGTAGTTCTGTTGAAGTAGCGGTGCTTCTTGGGGGGTAGCTGCATCGGACCCCCCCCCCCCGGAGTGGCTCTGGCCCAGGGCGATTCCAGCTTTTCCATCGACGGCCTGCAGGGCCCTCGCGTGCCCCATGGTGGCCCGAGGGGCTCCCAGACAGCGCGAGGAGCTGGGACCTTGTAGGACAGGATCACCCCTGGCAGCACGGAGAGGGTGAAGGGGCAGGACGGGGCTTGGAGGAGGGGGGGAGGGGGTGGGGTTGTGGGCGTGGCGGGGCTCTTTCGACGCGTCAGCGACACGGGGTGGTGAGGGAGAAGAGGGAGAGGGGAGAGCCTTTGATGGACCGATGTTCCCCAGCAGCGCCTGCATTCCAGGGCTTCTTAACTGTTTTCATGTATGTGTCTTCTCTCATTCAGGGTCAAAGGCGCAACCGCCACCCCGCTGGCCATTTGAGGCTCCACTGAGTTCATAGAACCTTGGACGTCCTTTGCTGCTGATCCTGCTTACGAGAGTTCTGCAAAAACCACTGCAGAGCGGGCGCCGCCCCTTGCGCGCTCGTTGCAAGCACTCGCCGGACGCCGCACCTCCCGTCTCCAGCAACAGAAAAACGCTCGCGGAGTGTGGGCGCCGCCCTCTTGCCGCACCCTGCCAGCAACAGCGCGCATAACAGCGTGCACAGGGCGCCGCCCCCTGCTGAGCTTTGGGGGAACTCGCGCGCACGCGCCGCGGACACCGCCCTTCTGCACCAGGCGCCAAGAAGCACGCGCACGCGCCCCACATGCGCGCCCACAGAGAGGGCACCGCCTCGTTCCCGCCCGCCGGACGCACGCAGACGCAGGCGCTGCCTCCCCTCTGCCGCCCGTGGTAGACACGAGCGCACAGCGTGGGCATCGCCACTTGCGCGGCGCTCAACCTGGAAATGGTGCCCGCCGTCTGTCGTAAGTGGGTCCTATGGGACTCCTAGGTTCCAGCCTGCTCCAGGCGTCGTCCTTCTTCAAGAGTCAAGCAGCTCCTCCTTCTCCTTCTGCTACAGGAGGGCGGGCGAAAGCCTAATCTACCTTCAACGCCGTCTGCTTCATGTTCGGCCCACTGCGTCCGATCGATGGATGCCCCTGCTCCTCTCCTCTTCCCCTTCCGCCCTCCCCCTCTACCAGGGCGTTCCACTTCAGACTCAAGCAGGCTACTTGCATGGCATTCCCCCCCCGCCCCCCCCCTCCGCCACCTCCTCAAACCGCCGTGCGCCGAAGAGACTTGCAAGTGAGGTCCGACCTGCGTGAGGTCCAGCTTCCTTTGGGGCCTCGTCCTCCCTTCCCCTTACATGCAGGCAAGCTTGCCCAGCGTCCAGAGAAAATAACTTCTGGGCGGCCACACGTGCGAGCCTCTTCTCTGGTGAGCCCCCCACTGGTCCAGTCCGAGGGGCAGCAGGGGTTTGGGTGTTGCGGTTGGCTGCCTCCCCATCCGTCCCCCTACAGTCGGGGCCCTGAAGAAGGAACCCTTTTCGTTGGGGAGGGGCTCCGCGTTCTTTGATTATTTCGCAGCTTGCCTCAGGTTTTCCTTAGTTTTTCGATCGGAAAAGGGGCCTCGTTCCTTATTTTGGGTTCCTTAGGTCAAGGCCCCGACTGTACTCTCGAGGGGCGAGCACTGACATGCACATCAGCTTTCGGATGTCCGCGCGGGTCTCTTGGCTCTGCGCCGGGCCCCCTCGCGGCGCGCGCGCCTCGAGCGCCGTGCCTGGCGCGCGCTCTCCGCGCTTCCGGGAGGGGGGGTGCAGCTTCGACCCGAGAACTTTGCCGTGCCGTTTTATGGTTATGGCTAAGTTATGGCTCTAGTTATGGCTGGTTATGGCCAAGTTTTGGCTAAAGTAGGCTAAATTGTGGAAGTCGTGCTGCCTTCCTCAGTTATGGTTAGAGTTATGGTTCTCGTTATGGCTATGTCGTGGTATGGTTATGGTTCTGTCGTGTTACGGTTGTGGTCATGTCTGCCCGAGGGGTTCCGGCAGTTTATGGTCATGTCGTGTTACCTTCCTCCATCTGCTCCTCCCCTCGCCCCTCACCGACCTCCCGCCCGTCTTCCGGCCTCATGGGTCCCAGCCCCTTGACATGTGCACGCCAGTGCGTCAGCCAGTCAGTGCGGGGCGCCCTTGAGAAGGATTGTCCTTGATCTTTTCATGTTCATCGTCCGACCTCCGCATGTCCAAGACACCCCGCGATGTGATCTTTTCAATGCGCGGCCCTTGATTTTCCGATCCTACCCTGGGACCCTGGGGGCAGTTTTTCGTCCCAGATCGTTTTTTGATGGTCGGGGGGCACAACACTTGGCCTCGGAAGCCGAAATCGAGAAACAGTGCCTGGACAGAACAACAACAGGTCGTCGTATATCACTCAAGGGTCCTGGCTCGCCGATAGGCCTACCAAATAATGTTCCATGAACCTTCTGTGGTCTGCACGAATTGTTATCAGAACTTTTCTGGCTGAGACTGTCTTGTCTTAACGCATCGGGATTGTTCTACGACCATTGTTTTTGTTCTTAGAATATCTCTGGGTTCTAGGAACATGTCGTGGTATGCCTACAGGAATGCTGGGACGGTCGGTCCCTGCTCAAATCACAGGTTGCCGCCCCAACAGGCCTTCCTTCCCGATCCCCCCTGCCCTTGGCCACTCCCGCCGCCGCTGCTGGGCCCCTCCACTCCGATTCTAGATGAAGTTCGCTGACGCCGCGGCATGACCCTTTTCCCGGCCCCAGCCCGCCCGCGCTGCCCTCGGGGGCGGCCAAGAGGGGGGTGATGACTGGAGGGGGGGGATATCGTGGCGGGGGCCATGATATCTGCCTAGATTTTATGGCGCCTCCTTTTTTTTCAATACGTCCCTGGCCCACCTGTGGGCCGCGCACATGCCGCCGGTCATGATTTGCGCCCCCCCCCTCTTGGACGCCCCCTCTTGGCCGCTCCCGATGCCCTCGAAGGGCCGGTCTGCCATACCGACGGTGCGCGCTCGTTGATTCTCGTCAACCCTCCCGTGTTCCATCCTGCGGGGCCGGCCCGCTTTGCCCCAGGCGGCGAAGGCCAAGTACGAGAGCCGCAGGAAGCTGCCCAAGAAGGACCCGTCAAGCGCGAGCCAGAGCGTCAGCGAAGCGAACTTCTTCGATGCTCGTTTTGGGCATCTTCGGCTTCTTCCCTCCTCCTCCTCCTGATGCTCTCCTCCTTCCCTCTCCCCTCCCCCCTCCCCTCCTGCTGCTCCTCCTCTCCCCTCTGCCCTCCTACCCCCTCCTGCTCCCCCTCCTCCTCCTCCTCCTCCTCCTTCTCCTCCTCATCCTCCTCCTCCTCCTCTTCCTCCCCCCCCTGTCCTTCTCCTCCCCTCCCCTACCTCCTCCCCCTCCTCCCACTCCCGCTCCTCCTTCTCCTCCATATCTTCCTCCTTCTCCTCGCTCCTCCTCCTCCTCGCTCCTCTCCTCCTCCTCCTCCTCCTCGCTCCTCCTCCTCCTCCTCCTCCTCCTCCTCCTCCTCCTCCTCCTCCTCCTCCTCCTCGCTCCTCCTCGCTCCTCGCTCCTCGCTCCTCCTCCTCCTCCTCCTCCTCCTCCCCCTCCTCCTCCTCCTCCATCAGCTGCCGAGCCGAGGGGGCTCGGCCGCGAGGCGCCTCCGCCGAGCAGGCCTGCGCGCGACGCGGCAGCCTCGTGAAACATCGTGCAGAAGTCACGACGGGAGGTCCTCGTCCTCCTCCTCCTCCTCCTCCTCCTTGCGCTATCTTCGGCCTCTGACCAGGCCTGGGGGCCGTCCACAAGAATAGGGGAACCATGAGTGATCTCCCTGGCGGCGCCTCCCGCGCCGATCCGAGGAATGCGCTCGGACCTCCGAGTTTTTTTATGCTTATGCCATGAAACATGCTCAGGGTGGAAGCCGGACCCGGGGAATGGGTCGAGACCTCCGACAGAAGGTTTTCTGCCGTTGCTTTCAAAGGGGCGGTGAAAATCCCCTCCGACAACAAACACCGAGGGGGGGGGGTCCAGATCCCCCCCTGGGGGAAAGTAGTCGGACTGGTCCAACGCCCCCCCCCCTACGGAAAATTCTTGATTCGAGGGGTACCCCCGGCAACGACGACGACGACGACGACGTCGCCGCCGCCACCATAGCGATGCGGACGACGACGAAGACGACGTCGACGACGACGACGACGCACTACGCACGACGCACGACGCACGACGACGACGATGCCGACGCCGACGCCGACGCCGACGCCGACGCCGCTGACGACGACGACGACGACGACGACGACGCCAACGCCGACGACGACGACGTCGACGACGACACCGACAACGACGAAGACGGCGAAAACGACGAATACGACGACGCTTACAACGATGACGCCGACGATAACGACGACAATCGAGCCTCATGGGTTGCGTTTAAAGCTGGACCGAGCTTTTGGAGGATTCCATTGCAGTTGGATCGAGCCCCCGCAGGATTCGATCAGAGTTGGATCCAGCTTTAGTAAGAGTTACAGATGGATCGGGCCCTGGTAAGTTTGTATTAGAGCTGGATTCAAGAGTGTGTATATATATATATAGCCATCGTAGTGCTGACAATCGAGCCTCTGTAGAATCCCATCAGACCTGCATCCAGTCTTGACATGCTTCTACGAGAGGTTGACCTAGCGGTAATAGGATTCTGTTATAGCTGGATCGAGCTTTAGTAGGATTATATTCGAGCTGATTCCAGCCCTCGTTGGATTCCATTTGCGCTGGATCGAGCCCTCGTAGATTCTGAGAGAGCTTGGCCGACTCCTCGAAAGAAGTCACTGCAGCTGGATGGAACCCTCGCAGGATTCTGCTACAGCTGGATCGAGCCCCAGTAGGAGCGATTCAGAGCTGGATCCAGTCCTATAAGGATTCTGTTGGATGTTGATCCAGTCCCAGTGGAATTCTATTAGAACTGGATCGACCCCAGGTGAGGTTGTTTGAAAGCAGAATCCGGGCATCATAGTATTTTATAATACTCGGGCATCTGAGTATTCAAAAGAACTGGATCGACCTTACTAAGAGTCTGTCATACCGTCATCCAACCTTATCCCACCTTATCCAACCTTGCCAGGATTGCGTTGATGATATATTGAGCCTTAGTATGACGCTGTCAGAGCTGGACCCAGCAGAGTTGGACTGAGCTTTCGTTGGATTATTTTAAAGCTGGACCGACCCCTTGCATGACTGCATTTGAGCTTGATCGAGCCCTGATGGGATGTTATCAGAGCTGGACCCAATCTCACCAGCAGGATCCGAATTGAGCTGGATCGAGCCCGGGAGCTGAATCAAGCCTTAGTAGCATTCTATCAGAGCCGGCGCATGGCGCGGGCGCCCGCGACAGAGTCGCCGTCACCGCCGCTGATGTTGCCGCCGTCGTCGGCGTCGTTGTAGGCGTCGTCGTTGATGTCGTCGTCGTCGCCGCCGCCGTTGCCAGTGGGCCGGGGGATGTGGGGGGGTGGGGGGGTGCGCGGGGTATCTGGAGTCTCCGAATCGTTGCCCCTGGGGGGCCTGGACTTCACCGGGGAATTTTCCCGGGGGGGGGGGGGAATCCAGCTCTCCTTTGCAAGGGGGGCGGGGCGGGAGGCGAAAGGGGGGTTGATCATTCACCCCCTATGGTTTGTTTGATTTGGGGGGTTTCCCCCTGGTGCATCTAGTTCAGGCAAACGATGGTGGATCGCGCTCTCTCAAACCTCTGGGAATCGACGTTCTGAACAAACCATGACGACGGGGTCTGGGGAGGAAGTTGCATACTACACCCAGCTGGCCGCCTGAATTGAGGGCGTTCCAGAAATGGCTTTGCCTTCGAGGATCGACGGCGTTGCCACCTCTTCCTTGGCGGAAGGCGGCGGCAGGGCGGCGGAGTGTGGCGCAAGTACCACGTGGCCCCCCCCGCCGGCGGAAAGCTGGCATGGCAAAAGGCCGCCTTTCTGCGACGAGCTGTTGCCACCCTTGTCTGGCGAGTCCTGCTGCCCCGAGAAGCCCTGCCGTGACGGTCGTCTGCCCAGGCCGAGGAAGCACCTTGGGCATGAAGTTTCATACCCAGAATCGGCTCTGGCAAAATGTAAACATACCAATGCGTCTGAGGGTGACTGACATGACTCTGGTTTGCCATGGGGGAGGCAAGTAACTTGTAGGCAAGCATGTAGCATATAGCGCTGGGGAGGGAGGAGCCGTCGAGCTTTACACGTCGCCGCTGCCTCGACCACGACCCCGTCCTGCACCCACTGTCACTTCGACGACTCGCGACTGAGGCCGATCCCGTCGTTAGCGCCCGTGTTTTCCATTGGACAGCAGCGAGTGGGGAGGGAGTTGCGGACCTCGTCGAGCCAGGAGCCGAGGATGCGCACCGTCTCGAGGTAGTGGGGAACCTCAGACGACCACCTCGGCTGTGGAGGGAAGTGCAGCACAGCGAGGCCGTAGTCCTGGCAAATTATGTTGACTCGGACCGCCAGTGAACGACCCCCTGCACCCGACGGACTCGACCACACTCGAACAATAACCTCATGCCCGTGAGAATAAACACTAGGGGATAATAAAGTTCGGGGTTCAGGGAGAGATAATAAAGTAGCCCAGCAGACCTCAGCATAATCTCGAAGTAAGAGATGATCAAGAGGAGACCAAGCCGAGCACGTTTTGAGACATCCTTGGCGTTTAGTTTTCAAAGAAATATCCTCAACAATGGCTTATCTCTCATGAAAATTGTTTTTTGTAAGTGCTCGTGTAGGGTAGCTCATGTGCCTCAATTTCCATGGATAATCAACCCCAGAGATAAGAACAGTTCAGGCGAGCGTGGGGACAGAGAGAAATATAAAATAATAAGAATACAGTAGAAGAGTAGTAATAAAGAATAAGAAGAGGATAATAAGAAGAGGACGAAGAAAGTAAAAATCCAAAGTTCCAAATCTATCAAGTTTAATTTACAAACGCTTTATGAACATTGATTTTTTTAAGTGCTCGTGTAGGGTAGCTCATGTGCTTCATTTTCCATGGATAATCAACCCCAGGGATAAAAAAGTTCAGGCGAGCGTGAGGACAGATAGAAATATAAAAGAAGAAGAGGAAAGTAGAATAATAATAAGAACATTGCTCGTTTCGTTTGAGTCTGCCTCCCAAAATTATTGGTTTCGCTTGACACATCCTGAAAAAGTGTGATCGCTTCGCTTGATGTTGCTATATCAACATCGCTTGATGTTGCTATCTCAACATAGCGTTTCGAGGTGATAATGAAGTTCGGCCTCAGCGCTCGCCGCCCAATTTGAATTTTGTATAGGGCGACGATAATCAACTCTAAACACTGAAGGGGGGGGTCCCTTTATTATCATCGGCATGCGGTTATCCTTCAAGCGATAGCTACGATTCAGCACCACCGCGCAGCCCGTGCTACTGTTGGTGTAACGACCTGGACTGTATTCATTCTCAATGATTCAATGTCCCTGAACGTGGCGCTGAGGGGTTCCTCTGCTTGCCGATTACGCGCCTGGGTCAAGACAAAGTCGAACGGCCTGCACGACAAAAAATCTCCTCCAGCCTGTCGCCGCGGGCGCCCTGAGGATTCCAGCCCAGTATCTTAATCTCTCCCAGCCACGGCTCAAACGCGAGGCGAGTGCGAGAAGACCCCAGCTGTGGCTGCTGGGAAAAGGGCCTGTCCTGCTGCCAGTGGAATCGGTCGAGCAGCGTGGTTGCTGGAGGAGGAGGAGGAGGAGGAGGCGGAGCGAAGAGCGAGGAGGAGGAGGAGGAGGACGAGGAGGACGAGGAGGAGGGTGAGGAGAAGGACGAGGAGGAGGAGGAGGAGGAGGAGGGGAGGAGGAGGAGGAGGAGGAGCTCTGGTCGGAAGGGCCCGGCGTTGCAGGACCTGCCTTTCTCCGAGATGAAGGAGAAGGAGAACCGGCCACAGCAGGCCGCCAGGAGCCTCCTGCCGCGACCCTCCGCCCTCTCGGGGGGCACACAAGGAGGGGGGGGATGCCCACGATTGATCCTTCCGTCCTTGGCCCTCCTCCTCCTCCTCCCCTCCTCCCTCTCCTCCTCCTCCTCCTCCTCCTCCTCCTCCTCCTCCTCCCATCCATCCACCTCCTCCTCCTCCTCCTCCTCCCTCCTCCTCCTCCTCCTCCTCCTCACCCTCCTCTTTCTCCTCACCCTCCTCCTCCTCCACCTCCTCCTCCTCCCCCTCCTCCTCCCACTCGGCCCCGGTCCTCTATCCTCCGCCGCCGACCTCGGTCCTCGGTCCCGTGCCCCTCCTCCAGTCGGCGGCGTCTGAGGGGGGGGGGAGCGCACGCTCCCTGGCCAGCTCTGTCCCGCACCATTCCCAAGGGGGAGGAGGGGCCCCCACCTCTTGTTTGGAAGAAATCGTGACTGGAGTCTGTCTGCGGTTGTTTGACCTCTGGGGCCCCATTTCGGGGCCCCAGGGACCGTCAAGAGACTGTCGGCGATGAACAGGCGGTCTTGGGGAGCCCATGTTGTGAGCAACGCACGACGCTAGAGATCTGGGGGTACCGATGTCGCCACCTTTCCCTCGCCGTCTCGGCTGGATTCGCCTCGAGATCCTGGCCAGAACGTTCCGGAGGTGAGTTCTGGGGAGCAGCGATATCGATATTTTTTGGTTCCCCAGTTCTCCCTCCCTTTTCAGACTCCACCTCCCTTCCCCTCATCCCTCCTCCTCGACGTCCTCCTCATCCTTCTTATCAGATGTCGGCTCCAGCTGCGGCGGCACGTGAGCCTCCCAGAGTGCCCTGCCACCGCTGACGAGCCTTGCCTCTGAGCCGTGCCGTCTCCATGAAGGCACCACTCGCGACAGCGTCACTGCTCTGAGCCTCTACCTAGTGCAAGCATCTCGCTGGCTTAAGGAAAACCACGAGCAAATCACGACGGTCATCAAAATCTGCCTTGTTACGATCAATAAGTCTTGGATCATGATCCGCCGCATCGTCGCCATTCCCGCGAGTTCCCGTCTGCCTCGGAGGCGCCGTTCCAGCACCTCGCAGCAGGCCTGCGACCTGTTCGATAGCATCCGTGAGGGAGTTGGACACGGATACGGGAGGAGGCCTTCTCCCCTCCGCTGGGGCAGCCCATTCCAGCCCCTTGCCTCCCCTCCCTCGCCCTCTCTTAACAGTGGGAAACCGACCCCAGCCCCCACAACAATAGACTTTAGACGTCAGCGTTTTACAGTTATAGCGAGAGTGCCTAGACGTAGGCGCTCTGCAAGGGCGGCCATTGCCAGCTGCCGCAGGGGGGGGGGGCCCGAGCGCGCGGTCTACAGTCGGCCCAGATTCGTAGGTCGACCCTGCCAAATCAAGGGTATCATTTGTTCCCTGTGTCTCGCGACCCATGCCTCCCACATTCCGGTGGCATTTGCGGCCCTCGGACGGGTCTTGTGTCCCTTTTGCGCGTCTTGCCCAACCGAGCCCCGCTGCAGTTGGTCTAAAGTTCCTCATGTGGGGGTCGGGGGCTTAGTGGGCCCTGGAAACGACAGGGCAGTTTTTTTACCGCTTCCGTTTTGCCGTTTTCTTGCCGGTTCCGACGCCGTTGTTTACCGGTTCCGTCGCCGTTTTTTGACCGGTTCCGGCTCCGGTTCCCTTCCTGGAGTTGTTTTTTTGCCGTTTCCGGTCGCCGTTTTTTTGCCGTTTCCATTTTCAAGGGACATTTTCTCGGAAACGGTGAAAAAACGGCCCTGCCGTTTCCGGGGCCCACTAAGGTCGGGGGTCGGTTGCGGCCCCTCGCCCGGGAGACCCCTCCACCTTTGCGCCGCCGACTCCGCGGGCCGCGACAATGCGCGCTCCGCGGGCCCCCCGCGGCGGGGGCCGCCGTCCTTCTCCTCCTCCTCCTCCTCCTCCTCGTCCACACTCCTCCTCCTCCTCCGCACTCCTCCTCCGCACTCCTCCTCCTCCTCCTCCTCCGCACTCCTCCTCCTCCTCCTCCTCCTCCTCTTCGCAGCTCCCTCTCCGCAGCTCCCCCTCCCTCCAGACGGGAGGGCTGCAGGGCCGCTCGGCTCGCCCCCCCTCCCCTCTGTTTCCGGCCCCCGCGGGGAGAGAACGGCCCGCCGCCGCAGGAGCGCCGGGGGCAAGAAGAAGAAGTTCGCCAACGTCGACGACGACGAGGACAAGCCGAAGCTCCAGTACCTCCCCTCCGACTCCGACTGATCGCCGCCGTGCTGCCCGCCCGACTCCGCGGCGAGGCTTTGTGCACATCGCCGCGGCCGAGGGGGAGCGATCTTTGGGGACCTGGGCGGGGGGCCATGTGGATAGATGCGGGTCCTGGGGGGGGGGCGAATGCATCCACATCCACCGCCTGCCGAGGCCCCCGAAGTGCCAGCTCCCTGGCAGTGGTGACGGACATGCCCGCCTCGCGCCGACGCCGTTGCCAGAGACAGCTCCGCTGCCTGGCAGGGCGGCTCTTGTTGTCGCTCGTCTCGTCTTCCACTCCGTCGTCCCGGACTCATCAGGAGGGAAACGAACACACAGACACAATGAATCGTCGATTCGCCAGAGAATATGGGAAAATATGGGAAGTGGGGGGGGGGGGGAAGACAGAAGCCCAGAAAATATGGGAGCATATGGGGAATCCTGTTATTTGTGTGTATTTACTTGTGTGTCCCAGGGCCCCTTCAACTCCTGCGAAGAGGAATGATTGCATGGACAGAATCGGCTGCGCGCCGGGGGGGGGGGACCGTGGGAGGGAGCAGGCCTTCTCAGAAGGCGGCGGGACCTCTCTGAAGCACTGGCGCCTTCTGAGAAGTGTTTTGTTATATATATATATATACATTTGTATATATATATAAATATAAAAGTATAATCAAAAATAAGAGTTTTGTGTTTTCGGGGACGGCTTGAACACTTCTCAGAAGACCCGGGGCCTTCTGAGCCGTCTGAGAAGGCCCGCCCCCTCTCGCTTCCCCCCTGGGCGCGCCGCCGAGAAAAATTGCACAGACAAACCTCTCGGAGGCCCGCGTGAATTTCTCGGATCGGCGCTTGCCCACCCTTTGGCGGCGCCTCGGGCGCCGTCCCTGGTGCGCCACGCGCGACGGGGAGGGGAGTTCAGCGCCTGTCCAAGAAGTCCGCGCGGACCTCTGACAGTTCATGTTGATATTGTTTTGTCAGATTCGGGCCTCGCGTACAATCGCATCATCACTCCTAGAACATCTATTCAGTTGATGCTCAGTTATGTGACCTGCCGCCATTCCTGCAGTTGGCCCATTGAAGCGAGAGGATCGCTCGCATTGCTCTCGAGTGTGCTTTGGTGCGCCGTAATTATGATAATGCCTGGCCACGCTGCATGTCGAAAATCCATGTCCCGAGTCAGACCTTGCGTAAGGGGTCGTAACTTGCTTGTGCAGGAGGGCAAGTTGGAATTTTGCCTCGGGGCGAGGTTCCCTGAGGACCCGCCCTCCCGCATTTCCTCGGGGAACCCTCACCCGCATTGCCTCGAGGACTCCCCCCTGAAGAGCAACGCAATGCAAGTGCACAGACATGCCATGTAAATGCATATGGGGTCTTCAGGAGATGAATTCCCTGAGAGTGCCTTGGATCCGCGGTGCCCCGATCAGTTTCCCCCGCCGCCCGACAGGCTAGCTGGAAGGGCCCAATGGCCCTCTGGAGGCCATGGGGCACGCGGGAGCGTGTGCGGTTGGCGCTGAAACGATAAGCGTGCGATGTGGCGCCGCCAGCTCGCTTCTTGCACGTTGCCCCCCCCACCTCGAGGACCGCACGCACCGAAGCAGCCCTGGGAAGGGGGATGGGTGGCGTGCGCAGAAGGGGCCCCTCGCGGGGGGCTCGTCTCACAGGGGCGGCGTGCTTTTTCGAGATGGACGCTGCACGCCATCTTTCCAACGCCGACCGCAGGGGACAGTGACTGGGCGTACGTACGTGCCAGAGCCAGGGAGCAGTCTTCGGCCGTCAAGGAGACGCATTGGGATCGGGCACGCCGGGGCGGGCGTGGGCTCCTGGGCCCACGGGCGCCTCAGGAAGCCGTAGTTGTGGCTGCGGGCGTTTCTGTTGCTGTTGCTGCTTCTGTTCGTCTCCCGCCTCCGTGGCGGCGCCGTCATGCTCGCGGACCTGCCGTCGTGCCTGACTGCAGCTCGCCGCCGCCACCGCCCGTCGGAGGGGTCAGGTCCCGCGCCTTGGAGGCACGTAATGTCTTGTCCCGCGTCCTAGCATGGTGTTGATATCCTCGCACAGGTTCCGCCGCTTCGTGAGCCAGGGATCTCTTGTCCCACGCTGCGCGTCCGAGTTCATGTCGCTACGCGTATCCCAAACAATCGTCCCCAGGCTCGTTGGATGCACCGTTGCATGCCCGTCCAGGGGCTGTCTCAGACTCCCTGGATTGCACGTCGGCTCTGCCGCCCTGGGCGCTGCCGCCCCCCGCCGCCTGATCCGCGGCCCCGCGCGCGTTAGGCAATTTAGTCGCGGCCGTAGCCCGCCCGCGACCTCCCGCCGCTGGCGCTTCCGCCTGCGGCTGTAAAAAAAAGTATCCCCCAAGATCGTGGCATCCGTTCAGTGGTTTTGCATGGTAATCTTCTGGCATCGCGCCCCTTTGCCTCATACCGCCCTCTGGACTTTTCCTTGCGGGCCGCACATTAAAAAAACGTATCCCAAAAAATCTACACGCTCGAGGTGTGGTTCAACCTTAATTCCCCCCATTTTGGCGATGCACCCCGTCTGGAAGTTCTTCCCGGTCGTCGGCGCCCCCTGAGCGGCAGCGAGGCCCGCCTCCTATTCGTTCCTCCCTCCGCTTCCTCCTCCGCTTCTTCTCTCGTTGCTTTTCCTCCTCCTGTTGCGCGCCATTCAGGCCGCCGCTTGGCCACTTGCGCCCTTGGACGCCGCCCGACTGCTTTCGGCGCGGTCGCGATCAAGAACGCATCCCCACAAGCCCGTCCCGAAACGATGCCCTGGCGAGCTTCACCACCCACCAAACCACCCCAACCCAACCCGAAGGCCGAAATTTATCCGCGATTTCCAGTGGGGGGGGGGGCCGGGGAACATTGAAAAAACACGTGGAACCCGTACCCCCCCCCCCCCAACCCGAAATTCGGGTCAAATTCGGGTCTTCGGGTTGGGTTGGGGTGGTCTGGTAGGTAGAGCTGCCCTGAGCAGGGAAGCGCAGGAGCGAGCAGCGCAACGAGGAGGGGCAGCTGTCAAACCGAAAGTTCGGGATCCGCCTGAGCAGGCCTAGGAGCTTACCACAGCCACCTTCGCGGATCGTTCGGTATTGGAGTTTCTCGGCAGCTGACTTGGGCATCTGTGGGCAATTCTGGAAGCCCTTCGGGCTCTCTTGGGACCCTCCTGGGGCCCTCCTCGAGGACCTCTCGAGGCCACTCCGGCGGACTCAATCACGCCCCCCCCCCCCCAGTCGGGGAAACCGAAACAATGTCTCATCGGGCCATCTTGGGCCGCTCTTGGGGCGCTCTTGGGCGCTCTTGAGGCCGTCTTGGGCCCATCTTGGGGCTGCCTTGGACCATTTTGGAGCCATCATCAGGCCTCAAGATCCCATACGGCGATACGACAAAACATATTGATGTTCTTTCGGTGTTAGAATGGGTTGGGCCTCTCACTGGGGTGGTTCGTGGGAGACTCCGCGGCTACTTGGAGCCGCCTCAGGACGATCATGGTGCCTCCTGGAGACATGTTGGAAGCTACCTTGAGCTATCTTTGAACACATTGTGCGATCTGGGAGGCCGTCTTGGGCTAACTGGGGCCCTCTCGGAGCCAAGTCTTAAGCCATTTTGGACGCTCCAAGGAGCCGATCCCCCCCTCCACACTCAGGGAATGGGGGGTAGCGGGCAAGGCGAACTTCTCCCCGAAGGGGCATCGTGAGTTTGGAAGGGCCAATTCGTTAACGTTCCTACTCGCACAGGGCTGGTAGTATTATATCTGCGCAGACACGTTGTAATCCACAACAGGCTACCACCCATCCTTTTAACTCAACGGGGTTCTTCGGTACACGTTATGGCGTTGCTCTGATTCGCCCTGCCCGGCTTTGCGTAGCGTTGGTTTGCTCATATTGAAATACTTTGCTACGCATAGCAGTGCGCTGATGTGAATGACAGCGCATACCTTCGCATTGTATTGCCTGCTTGGCGTTTCCTTGACTTCGTCCGTTATGATGAGCTTGGCTTTGTTATGACCTGCCACGCCTGATCTTGGTTTCCATCGTGTCGAGTTGCAACTCGGCACATTTTGTTAGACCGAGTCACCCTGCACTGCTCCACTGTCCATGCTCTTCGCAGCGGTCGGTTTGCATTACGCTGTTGTGCTCGTTTGCGCTGCCTTGCATCGCTTTCCATTGCTTTGTCGATTGCGTTGCGCTGCTCTGCGCTGCTTTGGACTGCTTCGCAATGCACGGTCCTGCACTCCAATGCGCTGATCTGCTTTGCCTCACGTGGTAGTGCGCTGCTTTGCATGGCATTTGCATCGCGCTGCGTTGTGCTGCTCTCGACCATAGTCGCTTCCTCGAGGAAGGGTGGGTTCACCAGTGAGTTCGGCTTCGGGACACTATCTCCACCAGCCCCCTTGCAGCAATAATGAGCTAGGATCCATTAGGCAGAACTTGCGTAGATGACCAACGCAAGCTCCTGTCTGGTTCCGCCCTGGGCTCACGCCGATATGCGCCAGTACTGCGTTATCGTTTCTAGATACGTGTGTGCGTGCATGGCGGGGAGGCTTTATTTCCATATCCACTGTTGATCGCATGTTCGGATTTTCTGCCCACGGGAACCAGAGACGCAATGGCTATATCTAGCCTCTCGAGAGGCCCGATGTTTATCCATATCCGCTCCGTCTCGTGTTTCCATCCTTCTCCCAACAGTCCAGGACTCAGAGGATGTTAACTTGGCCCGCATGTATGACGTGCTGCTCCAGCCCAGGCCACGGATGTTCGCGAACCGTGCCGATATTCCGTCGGTCCCCCTCCCACGGTTCTTTCGGCGTCCCCCCAACATACTTGTACTATATGTGCGTCGCCCCCCATGGGCGACGCGCGTACCGAGAAATCTTCTAGTGTATGCGCCGTGGCGTGCGCTTTCTGGCGGCACGGCTCGGGAAATGACACACCACAATATGGGTATGCTGTATGCTCGGGTCGGACGCGCGCCTCCAAGGAGGCCATGTAGTATTAGTATGTCCCTGTGCGTCCCATGGGTTCCGCCCTTGTTATGACGGCCCCGTCAGACACGGTCGAGTCCCCACAGCTCGAGCCAATTACGCCCCCTCCCCCTTCGCCCCTCGCGCGCGGAAGCGCGCACATTGGAGGAGGAGGAGGAGGAGGAGGAGGAGGAGGAGGAGGAGGGGGAGGAGGAGGAGGTGGAGGAGGAGGAGGAGGAAGGGGGAGCAGGGGGAGGTGGAGGAGGGGGAGGAGGAGGAAGGGGGAGCAGGGGGAGGAGGAGGAGGGAGGAGGAGGAGGAGGAGGAGGAGGAGAGGAGGAGGAGGAGAAGGAGAGGGAGGAGGCGGAGGCGGAGGCGGAGGCG
The DNA here is from genome assembly GCA_963575745.1 of Prorocentrum cordatum. Taxonomy (NCBI): domain Eukaryota; class Dinophyceae; order Prorocentrales; family Prorocentraceae; genus Prorocentrum; species Prorocentrum cordatum. The sequence goes on from CAUYUJ010017900.1 coordinate 189,804, forward strand.
GAGGAGGAGGAGGAGGAGGAGGAGGAGGAGGAGGAGGAGGAGGACAAGTATGCCCCTGTGCGCCCCACCCCCCGGCACGCGCGCGGGGCCTTCGCGCGCCGTGCGGCTCCCGCCTCTGCGCTCCCTCCGCACCGCCCGCTGCTCTCGGCACGGGCCACCGGCAGGGGCGCGGAGGCAGCCGCGCGTCGCTCGAGGACGATCATCCGCGGGCGCGTTCCGCCGGTCTTAAGTCGGGCCAGCCGCAACTGGGGGAGCTGTGGCCCTTACCCCCCTGGGGGACCCATCAATTTCGACGCCCCTCTCGAGAGATCGTCGGTGCGATGGGTTCCCCCAGGGGGGCAAGGACCACAGCTCCCCCAGTTGTGGCTGGTCGGTAAGTCGGGCCTGTCCCTCTACAGGAGGAGTATCCAGAAATAGTAGAAAAATAGGCAGGGGACGGTTTTTGTGAGTATTTTTTGACCCTTTGGAGTTTTCTGTTTTTTATATAAAAACATGTCTTATTTTTTTGTTCAAAAACTTTCTGTAGGAGGACAGGCCCGACTTAACGCCAGCCGCAAAGTGCCTGCTCGCAAACGTCCGACACAGCTCCCATCTCCCTCGATGTATCAGAGCGTGAATTACCTACCCCGCTTTCGCTTCCAGGCAAAACCATGTCACACCACGCGCCTCCTCGTCAAGCGGCCTGACCAGCACAGGCCGTAGTTTGGCATCGCTTGGCATCTCTTGGAAGCCAGGGTGGTCAACAACACACAAAACACGTGTGTTTTTGAGTGTTGTGTGTGTGTGTGTTTGTGTGTGTGTGTGTTTTTTTTTTTTTTTGTTTTGTTTGTTTGTGTTTTTTGTGTTTTTTTTCCTCCCTCGATGTAATTCATCGTAGGTACCCCACGGCGGATCCAGGACCTTTGCGGGCAGCTGCTTTTTGCGAGCAGTGGAGCGCGCTCGCCTGGATCGAGGGCACGGGTCGAGGCCTGCGGCTTCGCGAGGGCTCCGGTCTCCACGCGAGATCGGTGCGGGTTGCCTGCAAGTCGGGCGGCGCTGGAGGCCATGTTTCCGGGGGTGCTCGCCTCGCTCCGTGCCCATGCGCCAGATCCACGGATCCTGGATCCATGTCAGCGTGTGCTTGAGCCGCGCACCTATGAGGAGGGGGAAAAACACACAGGCACAATGAATCGTCGATTCCCCTGAAAATATGGGAAACTATGGGGAGCGGGGGGGAAGACAAAAACACAGAAAATATAGGAATAAATACGGAATCCTGTTACTTGTGTCTATTAATATTTATTTGCATGTCCGTGGGCCACTTCAACATAGGGGGCATGATGTTCGGAAACCGGTGGCCCAGGCGCCAGGCCTCCTCAAGTTGGGTCTGGGCAGAGAGAGCCGAAGGATCGCGCCGCATCGCCGGTGCATCCGCGATGCAGCTCGATGCGGAGCCCGGTGTTCTCCACGTCGACGTCGCGGATGCCTCGCCGACGCATCCGCGAGGCATCGCCGGTGCAATCCTCCGACCCCACCTGCTCGGACCCCACCTGGGAGGCAACTGCCAGGCTGCCGCGGCTGCGATGCCCTGGGGCGCCAGTTCTGCCCCATGCCCACCTGCATGCTCCCTGCCGCTTCCTTCTCCTGCCGCGCCCTGCCACTTCATGTGGGCGCCTGTTCCCCTGAGTTTGCCCCTCCTGCTTCGGATGCGGGCCGAGTTGCTGTCCGCCGCCTTCCTGCCGCCTGCTTCTGCCTGCCTCCTCCGACCTGAGCGCATGCCCGTCCTGGCCCGGCGTGTCTCGCGCGGCTCGCATGACATCGGGGGGCCTGTCCCTCTACAGGAGGAGTATTCAAAACCAGCCAAACAAATAGCTTGGGGACGACTTATGTGTATATATATATAATCACACATGTTAATATATATATATATGCATATATGTATATGTATATATAAAACTACATATGAGCATTCTTGGCATTTGTTTGTAACTGTGGTCCAAAAGCCGCCTGCAGGGGGACGTTGCCCGACCCGAGCGTAGGCCTGCCCTGGCCCGGCGTGCCTCGCGCAGCTCCCGCGGGAGCCCCTTGCGGCTGCGGCCCCTCGCGGCCCCCTGCGAGCCTGCTCGGCGCGGGCCCGTGGCATCGCTCGGACGAGTGCATTTTCGCAGGCCTAGAGGTTGACACCAACACCAAGATCGGCGGTGCACCTCCACCGAGGGAAGACGATCCCGATCTCGGCGATGGTGGTACTATTCTGGCTGCCAGGGTGCCCGAAATATTACCACCAGCACTGAAGTCTTGGATCATCTCCCCCCTGTGGAGGCAACCCCTCTAGGCCTCCTAGATGGGGTCCGAGTAGATGTGGTCGGGGGATCGCGCCGCATCGCCGATGCATCGGCGATGCGGCTCGATGTGGAGCCCGATTTTCTCCACGCCGACGTCGCAGGTGCATCGCCGAAGTCGACGACGCCTCGCTGGTGCATCGCCGATGCATCGCCGACACATCGCCGACGCATCGGCGATGCGGCGCGATCCTCCGACCCCATCTGCCCTGACCCCATCTGGGAGGCCTCTAACCCCATGTGCTGGTGCTGGTGCCCCTTCCCAGGCCTCCAGATGTTTTCTCGGCGAGGACCAGCGAGGACCGCCCCGGGCCGGCCGGCGAGAGCAACAACAGGAGCGCACTCGCACGGAAGCCGAGACGTGCACGGGGAAGGGGGGCGTCCGAGCGACGGCCGGGTGCCCACCCGCGCTCCGCCCGGGGAGCGCGCCCGCCGCTCCCGCCGACGCCGCGCTGGCCCTCTCGGGTCGAGCAGTGGCGAAGCGTCCTGGCGTGCCTATGTCAGGAGGGGAAAAACACACACAGACACAATTCATCGTCGATTCCCCAGAAAATATGGGAAAATATGGGAAGTGGGGGGGGGCCAAACACCCAGAACATATAGGAACATATGGGGAATCTTTTTATTTCTGTGTGTTTATGTGTGTGTGTGTGTGTGTGTGTGTGTCCTGGGGCCCCTTCAGAGTCGAGCAGTGGCGAAGCGTCCTGGCGTGCCTGTGGTCCCACCAGGTGATGTTCTGAGAACCTCTCGTGGTTCCCACGGGATGTTCTGATAACTTTTCAGGCTGGGACGGCCTCGTTTTATCACATGGGGGTTCTCTGTTCTGAGGACTGTTCTTGTTCTTAGAACAGTTCTGGGTGCTACGGACATTTCGTGGTAGGACTATAGGAATGCCGGGGAGGTCGGTCCCTGCTCAATCGAGGGCCTGTCCTCCCCGGCTCAAGTCGGGCCTGTCCCTCTGCAGGAGGAGTCTTCAAAAAGTAGTATTCACAAGTATTCAGAACGTACTCCACAAGTTGTCAAACGTATTTGTTTCCCGTCAGTTTTGCCCATCTTTGGGTTTTTGGTAGTGACTCTCTTTTTCCTTTTCGTCCAACGTCTTCTTCGAAAGTCTTTGTTTTCCATGGTTCATTTCTCATTCTTCGAAAGTTCTATGATTTTTTGGGGGCCAAGATCCTGTCATTTCGAACTGTTCCATCCTGGGCCTCTTCCTGGCCACTGGGGGGGCCAGGAACAATTAGAAGCGAGCACAATTCGAAATGATCATGATTAGAAATGAACGACGTGTATTCAAAAAGTAGGCAAGAAATCGTCCGGGGACGGTTTTTCCAGTAGGCTTGACCATCTTTGGGTTTTCTTGTTGTGACTCTTTTTAATTTTTTGTCCAACACCCGCCTGTAGGGGGACATGCCCGACCTAAGCCTCGCCCAGCCACGCTGCCTGGGCCAACTCCGATCCGATCCATTCGTGGCTCAGGAAACGGGGGTCAATGCAGACGGGGGTCAGCCAGAGCGCCGGATCTTGTAGGATCCTGCAGGGCCAAGGTCGCATTGACCCGGGTTTGGGTGCAGGATTTTGCAGGATCCTGCAGTATCCTGCAGGGCCAGGGTCGCATTGACCCGGGTGTGGGTGCAGGATCCTGCAGGATCCTGCAGGATCCTGCAGGATCCTGCAAGGCCTGACTGACCCGGGTCTGGATTGACCGGGGTCAGAAGATCCCCGATCCATCCGCTTTGATATCTGGTGGTCCCCAAAACGTGGTGGTGAGAACACCCGGTGGTGAGTTTTGGGCGATTTGGGTAATGGTTTTCGAGCGCTGGCTGGCCCAGGAAACGCAAAACCTCGTGGCGACCGCGTGTCCCCAAACCCGGTGGTGACCCAGAATTATTTGTTTGGGGAATCGGGGTCACCACCGGGTGTCTCACCACCTGGTTTGGAGACCACCAAATATCGGTGCTGGCCAGCCCGCTCCGACTCCAACACGATTTGCCGACGCGGCCCGGGGTTTGCATGGGGCCCTTGTGCACCCGGGCGCGGCCGATTCGGCTCGATACCGGCGCCGTGCCAGTGCAGCTCGACTGGTACGCAGGCCCCACTGTTCGGGGGCCCAAGAGTATGCACCACCACCACCTCCCTCCCCCCCCTCCCTCCCGGGGGTAAGAAAGGTTGACGGTTTACCGCCGGCGCTCAGTTCGAACGCGCTGGAGAGCTAGTTGGCAAGAAAAATCTCGACGGACCTTTACCCTCGTAGAGCTCTTCGTTATCGACGAGCTAGAGGAATTCCGGCGGGGGGGGGGGAGCTAGTTGGCCGACCCGACCAGAACAATGTGGTAATTTTGGCGCTGGAAAGAGGAGGGAGGAGGACTCGACGTGGTGGTGGTGTACAGTCGGGGCGCTGAAGAAGGAACCCTTCTCGTTGGGGAGGGGCTCGGTGTTCTTTGACTGTTTCACAGTTTGCCTGAAGCCTCTTTTCTCAGACCTTCGAAGGTACATCGAAGTTGAACTTGTGGGAAAAGGGGCCTCCTTCCGTATTTAGGGTTCCTTTCAGGAGGGGAAAAAACACAGACACAATTAATCGGCGATCCCCAGGAAAATATGGGAAAATATGGGAAGTGGGAGGGAAGACAAAAACCCTGAAAATATGGGAAAATATGGGGAATCCGTTTATTTGTGTGTATTTATTTGTGTGTCCTGGGGCCCCTTCATCCTTAGGTCAACGCCCCGACTGCATCTTCTTTGGGCCCCCAAGTGCGGTCCGATCTCGTGCCCTGCGCTGCTGGCTGCTCCCTCCCCCCCCTGCTGCTCTTGCGAGCCTCGCCGTCCGGCGCGGCCGCTCGGGAGCGCCCTCAGGAAGCGATGCCTTGGTTTTCGGAGGACGATCGATGTCAGGAGGGGAAAAAACACACAAACACAATGAATCGTCGATTCCCCAGAAAATATGGGAAAATATGGGGAGTGGGTGGGAAAACAAAAACGTAGAAAATATAGGAAACTATGGGAATCTTTTTATTTGTGTGTATTTATTTGTGTATCCCAGGGCCCCTTTAATGCCTTGGTTGCGGAGGACGATCGATGGAGAGGAAGCATGCGGCCAAAGAATTAGGGGGCCACATACGAACCCCACCCCTACCCCCCACGATTTCTGAGGGGGAGGGTGGGGTTCACTTCGCTCGGGAGCTCCCGAACGAAGTGGACCCCACTCTCACCCTCAGAAATCGTGGGGGGTAGGGGTGGGGTTCGCATGTGGCCCCCTAATGATGTCCAGATGTCTCAAAGATCTTTCACACATGCTTTAAATATGTAAAATAACATGTTTGAACCATCTTTAGAACATGCTTCACACATTTGAAACACGTCTTTCATTCAATGATCGGATTGTTTGAGTGTCCAGTGTCATGGCATCCACAATGCTTTGGAGCCTGGAGGCCCGGGCATTTTTGTTGGGTGGAGGGCAAATGGTGAAGTCTGCAATGCCGTTTCGATTAGTTTTCGAGGTTTGAGTCTGCAAAAGGTGAGTCACAAGACGGACTGATCTTCGAGGCGCAAAAGCCCATGTGAATTTCAACCTGAGACCTCCACCCTAGGACAATATTCAGGAGGCTGCTTCTTTTTCCCTCTCGCGATGACGGGCGTGAGGGGGGGGGGCCGGCCGGCTATGTTACGATGCGCGCCGGCGCCGTCTGGGAATGTCTGCGAATGGCTCACTCCCATAGGGATGAACTCGAGGCTGGTGAGTTCCGTCTTTCGGGGCCTCCTTGGAGGCCCTCGTCGCCGCCGCCGGATTCGCTTCGAAGTTCTGGTAGAACGCACCCGGGGGGAAGCCTGTGGAGTAGCAGTATCGGTATTTTTTGGTTTTTCGGTGGATGGCCCATGGTTGGCAGCTCGTCGGCCGCGAGATGCTGGATTCTCCGTCGAACGATTCTTTGCCCGGTGTCCGCACTGGCCCATCGTGGGTCTTCCGATGTGTTTTGCGCTGCTCCCCGTCTGCGCCCTTCTGCCTTGCTTCTCGCGGATCCCCCTGCCCAGAACTCAACTCCTGCGAGGTTGAATTCCGCATCGGCGCTGTCATATCTGTGATTCATTATAGACCGGCCCGATCCCGTTCAAACCAGGGCTATACACCTCATGCGATGCGTTATTCCGCTTGCGTTTATTTGATCTGGCTTGATATGGGTGAATTCTGGACTTCGTCTGGGCCAGTCCAGCTCGAGGGCCTTTCGTCGGACTTGATCGCCGCTTGTCGTTCTTACGAAGAGGCTCAGGAGTTTCCACCTACGTCTGCTCGTCCCCCTGCTAGGTTCTCTTGCTTCACCCGGCGAGCAGCCTGTCCCACGTCTTGCCTCGCGGCGGTGCTCTCCGACGCTCCAGTGTAGGCCGACCGGGCGATGCTTGCCCGTTTTTGTTCTCGAATCCGCTGAGTTTGCATGGTTTAGCCCTCAGGGACATCCGTGCTCTCGCATCTGTGCCTCTAGCCAACTCAGTCCCCTCAAGAAGCTCTTCCCCACTTTTCATTGCAGTTCTTCTCACGGGCTCATCGGCTCATCGTTGACGTAACCGTAGGAATGGCGGACCTTCTAGATTTCCTCCGTCAGCCGCCGTCTCCTTGGCAGTGCCCCCCTCAACCTTCGGCCCCTACAACCTTGTCCCTTGCCTTGAACCGAAGCCCCGGGGCTCCAGCCAGGCAGACTTATAAGTCGTCAAGGTTGCGTCGCTCGATTACCTTTGGACTCCCGAGCTCGCGCTCACTCCTCCATGCGACCAGCTCTGGAAACCCATGTCTGACACTGTTGATGTACAGTCAACCCGCATAGTAAAGACGGGCAGCCTTCCCAAGGGCACCTTTGCATCCTTGCCTCCTCGGTCTATCCTTGGCCTCTTTGGCTGGCCAACCTCGTTCGAACAGCGTTCACGTGGCACTCCGAGGCCCTTGCATCCTTACTGCGCATCCTTATTATACGGGTTGACTGTACTTGGTCTTTTGGGGGGATTGTTGTCCCGCCAGCGTCCAGCAGCGTTCCGCCATCTTCAAGAGAGGTCATTTCTTGTCGCTTCGCATGTGCCCATCGTTCTTCTCGCCTGTACGCCCACCCAGCATGATGGACACCACTCCTTCGTGCACGTCCCCCCGTCGTCTGTGTGGGTTATGCCTCACGGCATGCACCGAATTTTTCGGCATTTTGTCAGACTGCACGTGCCCGAGCTTCCCTGGATGCCCCCAGCTGTCTGCCTCCCGCGCAGCCCCGCTGCTGCTTGGTGACTGGGCTGGCCGGCCTGCGGCGCGCCTTGTAGCCAATTGGGTTTGCCCGTCGGCCCGGACAATTTCTCTCGCCGCTTGCGCGCTCGCTGGTGGCCGCGACCAAAACACGTGTGCCCACCACGGCTCTTCCTGGCACCACCTCGCGCAGCCCGGGAGCTTACTCCAGATCTCGTAATAAAGGGAGGGGGGTCTCATTTCGGGGGGGGGTCTCTTCCAGGCCGTCTTGGAGGGCCTGGGGGGGGGTCTGGGGACGACGTTTTGGGGGGTCCTCCCACGGGGGGGGGGGTCTGAAGTGGCTGGTCTTGGAGGGTCCAGACCCCCTCCCTTTTGTTACGGTAGGTTTGCGTCGTGTCGACCAGCGGCGACCCCAGCGCGGGCGTTCAAGGTTGAACGCCGCCAGTGGCCCAGAATCAACCTATATGGAACGACCGGGCGATCGACCAGCCGCCGATCGTTCAAGGTTGAACGATCCACGCGGCGTCAGAAACCAACGCTGGGGTCGGCACGACACGAACCTGCCGTAGGCAGCTTGTTCAGCTCAGGTCCGGCCGTCGGCCCCCGTGCGCCAGGCCGTTCGCTTCGCGCGCCCGCCCGCCCGACCTCCGACACGCCGCTGGCGCGGCCGCCTCTGCGGCCGCGACGAGAAGTACTCCAGATTTCAGCTCCTGCAGGATTGCAGGATTGCAGCTCCTGCTCCCGCGCCTTTCGAACTCCTCCTCCTCCTCCTCCTCCTCCTCCTCCTCCTCCTCCTCCTCCTCCTCCTCCCTCTCCTCCTCCTCCTGGGTCTCAACCCTCCCAGACGAGAAGTTTTAGACCCCCCCCCGTGGGAAAACCCTCCAAAGCATCGTCCCCAGACCCCCCCAGGCCCTCCAAGATGCCTCCCTTTGTTACGAAATCTGGAGTATGCCCGCCAACCTTTTGCCTCGCCAATTTTGGCGCTGCGCGTGGACCTGTCGGGGGAGCGTAAGACCCGGGTTTGCCAGGACCCGGGTTCGCCATCGTTTTTTGACGACCGCGCCCCGGATTCTGACGAGGAGGAGTTTCGTGGGATGTCTGCAGCGGGAGGCCTCGTCAAAATGCAGGCTCGGCCTCGTCATTTTTTGACGACCTCGTCGGGGATTTCCGAGTTCCTTGTACCCAGGTCTTACGTTCCCCTGAACCTGGTGCTCTGGGTCGCCCGCGTCTGCGGCGCAGTGTAGCCCCCTCCTGCGCACTTCGTGGGTGATTTCGGCCACTGCTGGTCGGCAGTTTCCTGACGGCGCCTGGCACCCCTGCGCGCTCGCGAACGAAAGACTATGCCCACCAACCCATCCGGCAACGACTCCTAGGCGATGAGCCCTGATCAGGTGATGTTTCGCCTGTTCTGGATGGCCCCTGACCCGCCCGTTCAGGACCGCCCGCCCGACCCACCCAAGCAGGGTCCGCCCGCTCCCTTGCTCGGAGACGCGCCCGCCCGTTCTGACGTTCCGCCCGCCCGTCCCGCGCGTCAAGGCCCGCCCGCCTCATCCACCCTGTACAGTAGGTTCAAATCGGGTGTTTCCACAGGCGGAGTATTTTAAGATAGCCCCCAGATAGTTTTGGGACGATGTTTTTCGACTGTTTTCGATTATTTTTGTGTGTATGTGTATATATATATATATAGATATAGATATTCTCCTCTTCCGATATTTTTACACGCCTGGGCGGGGGGGGACCCCCTTCCCCAAAACCGGACTCCCGGGCAAGACACTGCTGGTGTAACGCGCCGGGAAAACAAGGCGTGCGAACGATACATATATATACACATATAGGTATGCATGTATGTATGTATGTATGCATGCATGCATGCATGCATGCATGCAGGTATGTATGTATGTATGCATGTATGTATGTATGCATGTATGCATGTATGTATGTATGTATGTATGTATGCATATATGTATGTATGTATGTGTATGTGTATGTATATGTATATATATATATATATATATGTATGTCTATGTATGTATGTGTGCGTATTTATGTATGCATGTATGTATGTATGCATGTATGCATGTATGCATGTATACATGTATGCATATATGCATGTATGCATGTATGTATGTATGTATGTATGCATGCATGTATGTATGTATGTATGCATGCATGCATGTATGCATGCCTGCATATATGTATGTATGTATGTATGCATGCATGTATGTATGTATGTATTCATGCATGCATGTATGTACGTATGTATGTATGTATGTATGCATGTATATGCATATGTATATGTATATATATATATATATATGTATATGTATGGGTATATGTATATGTATATGTATATGTGTATGTATATGTGTATGCATGTATATGTATGTATATATATATATATATATATATATATGTACGCATGTATGCATGTATGCATGTATGCATGTATGCATGTATGCATGTATGCATGTATGCATGTATGCATGTATGTATGTAGGTATGTATGTATGTATGCATGCATGCATGCATGCATGTATGCATGCATGTATGTATGTATGTATGTATGTATGTGTGTATGTATGTATGTAGGTAGATTTGTGTATGCATGTGAGTCTATATGTGTGTATGTATGTACATGTGTATATGCATGCATGTACGCATGCATGTATGTATGTGTGTGTATATATATATATATATATGTATATATAAGATACTTTTGTAAGCACGGGCGGCGGGACCCCCCCCAAACAAAAAAATGACTCCCGGGATCTGGGGCTTTGGGACCCTCCGGACGGGCCTCGAAGCGGCCCCCTGGGCGTCGCAGGGCGTTTTGCCAAGCCTTCCCAGCACTCCTAGGGCGATCAGAGGGGGTCATCGGAGACGTCCCAGAGACCTCCAAGGCAGCACAAGAGCGCTCCAAGAGTGACCGAGGTGACCTCGATATAGGCCTCCAGGACGGCCCCAAAAGGCTTCAAAACATTCCGAATCGCACTCCCAAAAAAGGCCCCCAAAGGCATAAGTCATTGATTTTCTGTGGTTGTTGAGTGAATTTTGGGGTTCTCCTCTTTTCGGCTCCCTGACGCTCCAGTACGGCAGTCTTCTGGGCGTCCGAAGCCGCCTGGGAAGCTCCAAAATCGCCCCACAATCATCCGAAAGAGCTTCTAGGCAGTCCCACAGAGCCCCAAAACGGCACAACAGGGGTCAAACATGGCCCTCAGAGAGTCCCATGGCGGCCCAAGACGGCCCCAAGACACCCTCCGAAGCATTCCAAATCGTGACCTGGTCGTTGAGGGAAACAATGGAGGCAGGGTGGCCCGAGGAAGCCCCCAGAACCTCCAGAACACGCCCAGGAGGCCCCCAGAAGCTTTAAGAAGGCCTGAAACTTTTGTGATGCCCCCAGAGGCTCTCCAAGGAGGAGCCGTCGCAAACAGAGCTGAGGAGGATGGGGAGAATGCGCAGGGTATGGCGAGAATGAGGAAACAGAAACATGGAGGAAGGATAACGAAGAGCATCATTTCAGCGGCGATGCTGGAAAAAGGCAACGAGGAGTTATCGCTAAATTGTCGGCTTGGCCTTCCTGCCACTCGGCCTGCTTACCAAACTTCAAGGACCAAGGTGCATGGCGCGAAGCGCCACTGCAGTCTTATTTATATATATATATATATATCCACTCACACTATTTTCATGCTTGCTTCAAAAATCCGCCTGTAGGTGGACATGGCCGACCTAACGTTAGGCTCAGCCCGCCCGACGCCTTCTAGGGGCCGCCCGCCCGACCCGGCTGCGTTGTCCAGTCGCGGCTTTTCTTTCGGCAGTGCCGTGGCAAGAAGAAGCCCACCAAAGAGGATGCACGCAGAGGGCGGTAATGGAGGATGACGATTGATAAATGACCGGGGGTCGTGTTCACGCGGCGGCGCCCAAGATGACGATTGGAAAAACCCGGCAGCGGGGTGGAACACTATTTTTAAATCGTTCTCCTCCAGTCAGAAGGTTTAGCAGAAATAGCAGAGAACTATGTTTTGAATCGTTCTCTCACATTTTTTCATTAATCGTCATCCCGCATTAGCCGAGGGTTCGGAAGAGATTCGAGCAACGGCTGAGTCGAACGTGAGCAGCGGCGAGCCGGCAGCCTATTGCACTGCTTGCTGCTGCCCCCGTCGCACACCAGCTCGGACCCTCGAGGATCGCAGGACGCTGTGGTTGTATGACGTTGGCTCTCTTCTGCCTCTGCGGGCCCCCCGGAGGCTTCCAGAGGCAAAGCGTCGGAGGTTGATAGACCTCCTACCCTGACACGGCGATCAGTGAATCGGCCGTTTTCGGTTCGCGAGAGGGCGTCGCGGCTGTTATTTTTGCGGGTCCAGGTCCGTCGGTTTCGGTCCTAGGCCGTTTTCATCGTTGGGAGGTGCATTAAAGGGAGATTTTTACACCGCCGAAAGCAGCAGACGACGAAGCGACTACCTCCCAGGGTGAAATCTCCCTGAGGATGACAAAATGGTTTGGGAGGGAAGAAAAGCACACAGACACAATGAGTCGCCGACTCCCAGGAACATAGGGGAGAATATGGGAAGTGGGGGGAAGACGAACACCCAGAAAATATGGGACACTATCACTATGGGGAATCCTGGGATTCGTGTGTCTGTTTGTTTGTGAGTCCCTGGGCCCCTTCAACAACAAGGTTCCCTGGGGACGTTGCAGGCCGACGCCAGCACGATGTATGACCGCAGCCCTTGGCACCTTTTGATGGGGAGCCTCTCCCACTCCAAGGATCGCGTGGCGACGGAAGCATTAAGTCGGGCCTGTCCCTCTACAGGGGAAATATTCAGATATAGTCCACACATTATATGGGGACGTTTTTTTTCCCGACTATGTTTGACTACTTTTGATATTTCGCTGAGAACTTTGTTTTCGTCCGGAATCCGCCTGTAGGGGGACATGCCCGACCTACCCTTGGCACCTGAAGAGGGAGCCTCGTCCACTTCCAGGAGCGCGTGGCGACGGAATCAGCAGCAAGCCAGAGAAGCCACACCGCTGAAATAGGGGAGCGAAACATGGCATGAATATAATTACCCCACTGCGATCCTACCTAGAAGGTGGAGCCCCTAGGAAAGCAGCATTGGTTGCCATGCTGTGCTATGCTATGCTATGCCATGATATGCTGCGCTATGCTATGCTATGCTATGCTATGCTATGCTATGCTAGACTATGCTGCGCTATGCTATGCTAAGCTAAGCCATGCTATGCTATGTCATGCTGTGTTATGCTAAGCTATGTTATTATATGCTATGCTATGCTAAGCTGCGCTATGATATGCTATGCTATGCTACTGCTATGCTAGGCTGCGCTATGCTATGCCATGATATGATATGCTTGGCTATGCTATGCTATGCTATGCTATGCCAATGCAGCGCTCCGCTATGTCAAGCTAAGCTAAGCTAAGCTAACCCTCTAGGCAGAGCCTAGGTAGGGAATTACACCCATGCTAATATGCTATGCTGCACTATGCTATGCTCCGCTATGCTATGCTGTGCTCTGCTATGCTAAAGTTCAGCGAAGCTAAGATGAAGGTAAGCTAAGCTAAGATACACCTGAGCTAAGATGAAGTTAAGCTAAGCTAATATGAAATATGCTAAGCTGAGATGAGATAAGCAACGCTAAGCTAAGGGGACGTAACTGGGGGAACCGCGGGGCGGATCCTGGGGGAACCGCCCGGGGCGTGGAACACTGCCCGGCCCCTTTAAGATAGAGAGTAAGAACCTTTCTAGGCAGAGCCTAGGCAGGGAATAATAATGCATGCTATGCTATGCTATGCTGCGCTATGCTGTGCTATGCTGGGCTTTGTTATGGTATGCTGTGCTGCGCTGTGCTGTGCTACGCTCTGCTATGATGTGCTCTGCTATGCTGAAGCTCGGCGAAGTTAAGATGAAGGTAAGCTAAGCTAAGATAAACCTGAGCTAAGATGAAGTTAAGCTAAGCTAATATGAAATATGCTAAGCTAAGATGAGATAAGCAACGCTAAGCTAAGGGGACGTAACTGGGGAAACCGCGGGGCGGATCCTGGGGGAACCGCCGGGGGCGTGGAACACTGCCCGGCCCTTGAAGCCAACACGGTAAGAACCCTTCTAGGCAGAGCCTAGGTAGGCAAAAACATGGAGGTTCGCGCGGATTTCTCAGATCACCGCTGGACCCCCCTGGCGGCGCTTCCAGCGCCGCCACTGGCGCGCTCCGCGCGCCAGGGAGGAGGGTCCAGCGCGGATCCGAGAAATCCGCGCGGACCTCAGAGTTTTTATGTTTATCCGTAAGGGCTTCGCCCCTTGCTGTCGGCTCCCTTTCAACTAGGATGGGGTATGTCAGAGCTATGTTGTATTGCGAAGGCCTTACGGCCAGTGCCGCAGACCCTGAGAACGACGAAGATGAAAACGAGGGGGGGGGGGCAGGGGGAGGATGAGTGGGAGGTGGAGGAAGGGTGGAGGAGGTGGATGAGGGAGGAGGATGGGGGAGAAGGATGTGGAGGAGAGGCAAGAGGAGGAGAAGGAGGCAGAGGAGAGCAGGAGGAGGTGGAGCGGAGGACCAGCCTGGGGTTCTCTTGAGGCCGTCTTGGGCCGTCCAGGGCTCCTCTTGCGCCCTCTCGAGGCACTCTTGGAGGCCTGGGCAATTTGGGGCTCTCCTGGGCTGTCTTGGGGCAGTTTTGGGGCCCCTTGGTAGCCTCTTGGGGCCTCTTGGGGCTTCTTCGGGCCTCTTGGGGGCCTCTTGGGGCTGAGAGCTCGAAATGTCCGTTCGGGTCCCCTGTCTGGGCACTCTCCTGCAGCCGTCTTGGGGGCCTCTTGGGCCGTCTTGGAGGCGTCTTGGGCCGTGTTGGGGCCCTCTTCGGCCGTTAGGGGATTCTCTTGGGGGCCTCTGGGGCCGTCTCGGGGTGATCTTGGGGGCCTCTTGGGCCGTCTTAGCGCGTCGGGAAGCGGAAGAGGCAAGAATGCCAACATCTGTCAAAAACGTATGGGAAATCTATGGATTTTGCCTCTTGGGGCTCTCGTGGGAAAGCTCCTGGAGGCCTCTTGGGGCGCTTTGCAGGCCTCTTGGGCCGTCTGGGGGCTGTCAAGGCGTCTTGGACAGATCGGTCGGCGATTCGGGGTTCTCTTGGACTGTCTTTGGGGCCTCTTGGGGCACTCTTGGCCTGTCTTGGGGCTTTTTTGGGCTCCAGGACTCCCGGGGGGGGCGTTGTATCTGACCCTACCCCCCCGGCCCCCCCCCCCTTGGCGGGGGAGTGATCGAAGGGAAGGGAGTTCCCTTCGACTCAATTACGACGTTGCTCAACTTCGCTTTGGCTGGCGCGCTGAGGAGGTCCCTGGGCAAGGGGGGAGCTTCGACGAGCCCAGGGAAATGGGGGAGGCAGGGAAAGGGGGCGACAGAGACGACGACCAATGAATGACGGAGATGACGACTACGGACAAGCCTCTCACACACGCCGACAGGGTCGGCGGATTTTCTCGGCGACGTTGTTAAACAATGTCGGAACCTCATGCTAGGGCAATTGGTAAGTGGCATCTCATATTTACGAGGTTGTATAGCTTCGGGGACGCGAATATGGAGTAATTTGGAAGGCTTTGTGGATTCGGATGCGCGAGCATCGCGTAATTTACGAGGGTGTATGGCCTCGGGGACGCGAATCTTATGTAATTTACGTGGGTCTATTGTCTCGGGGGCGCGAATCTTGTATAATTTACGCAGGCGTATGTCTTCGGGGACGCGAGTATTATCTAATTTCCGAGGGATTATGGTTTTGGGGACGCGAATCGTGTGGAAGCTACCAGGTTATATAGCCTCAGGGACGCGGCTATGGCGTAATTTACCAGGAGAGTATGGCCTCGGGCACCCGAGTATCATGTATTTTTACGTCTCCCACCCCGGGAACTCCGAGAACCTTCCCCGGGCGTGCAATCCCGTCTGGGGCTCCCACCCCTCGCGCGGACAGCAACAACCAACAGGGAGGGAGCAGAACGCAGGTCTGTTGCAGTGGAAACTGGAAGCTGTAGCTGGAGCAGGGAGCTGCCGTCTTCACCCTCGCAGTCTGGTGGCCCCGCAAGGGGGCCGGCGGATGTCGTTGTTTGTTTCCCTGGGCAAGCCAGAGAAGCCACTCCGCTGAAAGCCTCTGAACTCATGGGATGCCAAACGTGCACACTGATCATTTCTAATTCTTCGAAGGTTCCTCGATTTTTAGGGGGCAAGGTCATTTCATTTCTAATTGTTCTATCCTGGGCCTATTCCTGGCCACGAGGGGGCCAGGAACAAAAACGAGCACAATTAGAAATGAGCACGATTAGAACTGAACGACGTGTACCTCAGAGCGGACCTGGAGAGGAGAAGTCATCTTGTGGCCTTCTGTCGTCGGGCCGCGTGGGGTTGCCCCCTGGCGCTTTCTGGATCACTATGACCGCTCTGGATCTGCTGAAGCCCAGTGAGGAGCCCCCTGGTGCTTAATGCAACACCTTGGGGATTCTGCGACCTCCTGGAGCCTCGTGGGGGTCCTCGGCTTGATTGTTCTAAGCGCTGGGGGCGTTTTTGTTGGTTTGTTTCTTCGTTGTCCATGTTTCGCTCTTGACTGTGCCAAAACGTTCCAAACACGACGCCCTGGAGAGTGGACGTCAGGCACGCGGCATTTGTGATACCCAAGAACGTATTTTGACCATGCGCTGACACTGGGCGGAAACGAGCAGGTGGGCCACGGGCCGCTCCGGGAACCGAAACAGTGAGCACCAAAAACGGCGTCCAAATCGGAAAGGAAGCGACGATCTCGATCGGAAACTGGAACGTATACATTGCCAGTGGCGGGCTGTTCTTGAATTCCAGAACTTTTTCGAGGGCCGGGGAAGACGTCGGGGTGGTGTGGTGTATATTTTTTCCCCGTCATCCTAGGGAAGCAGCGGCGCGTGTATACACCGGGGTCCCGCATACACCAGGATCCGCTTTCCCGTGCGAGCTTCAGTGCGGGGCCGCAACAAGCGTCGGTGTGTAGGGTTCGGTTCCTTGCTCGAGCATGGGAAGAAACTGGCCCCAGTTCGATGCTCGTTTCGGGGACCTTCCTGGAGCCCACCTAACGGATCTGTTCGACCCCAGTTCTACTCAAGTTCGTTTCAAGTTCGACTCAGGTTCGACGCAGGTTCGACTCAGGTTCGACTCAGGGTCGACCCAAATCGACTGACGTTCGACGCAGCTTCGACGCACGAGTGGAGCGAGTGGCTCCAGGAAGGTCCCCAGAACGAGCATCCAACCCCAGCGTTCCGAGCATCCTCGAAGGCCCTCGGGACCAGCTCGGGCCCCCCCCCCCTCTGGGGCCACGCCCTGGGGCACCCCGTGGCCGGGAGCCGCGGCCAGGAGGAGGAGGAGGAGGAGGAGGAGGAGGGGGAGGAGGAGGAGGAGGAGGAGGAGGAGGAGGAGGAGGAGGAGGAGGAGGAGGAGGAGGAGGAGGAGGGAGGAGGGGAGGAGGGGGAGGAGGGGGAGGAGGGGGAAGGAGGGAGGGGGGAGGGGGGGAGGAGGGGGAGGAGGGGAGGAGGAGGAGGAGGAGAGGAGGAGGAGGGGGGGGAGGAGGAGGGGGAGGAGGGGGAGGAGGGGGGAGGGGAGAGGATGAGGAGGAGGAGGGGGAGGGAGGAGGGGGGAGGAGGGGGAGGAGGAGGAGGTGGAGGAGGAGGAGGAGGAGGAGGGAGGAGGAGGAGGAGGAGGAGGGGGAGGAGGAGGAGTGAGGAGGAGGAAGAAGGAGGAGGAGGCGCTGCGACGCCGCGACGGCGCGCCCGCCCCGTGGGTGGGGGGGGGGCGCTCGGCCGCTCCCGGAGAGAGCCGGTGGGCTCCAGGGATGCCTCCTCCTCCTCCTTCTCCTTCTCCTCCTCCTGCTCCTCCTCCTCATGACGGGTCGTGCTGGCGGCGGCCATCGTGGCCCTGGTGCTGCTGACGGTCGGAGGCGCGGCGACAAGGGCAAGGAGCAGCCTCCAGCCGAGGACCTGCGCTCGGCCTCTCGCAGCACGAACGAGCGTGCCCCTGCGCGCCGACGGGCTCGTCGTGGCCACCCTCGCTCCGACGGCGAGGCGGATGCCTCGGGATCGCAGGCCAGTGACCGTGAGTGCCCAGGACTCGGAGGACTCGATCGCGCCGCCCAGGACGAGCTCGTGGCCGCTATTGAGGCGGCGGCCACCTTCCCCACGCAGGAGCGCCAGGCCATGCAAGTGGAACAAGCGCCCGCTGGACCCCAACAAGCTGGACCTCAACATGCTCCTCCCGACCCGTGGCAACGCCCTGGCGGGGACCCTTGGCATGATCGCGCCGCCCCCGCTGCTGGACACACTGAGCTACCTGCTGCTGGCACTCCTGTCGGTGGGATGGCCACTCCTGTGGACGCTGGCGGCATCGACATGCAGGCCATGCTGCAGAGCTGCATTCGCCAGGCCACCGATGCCATCGCCGCGACCTCCATGGCCCAGGTCACCTCCTGCCAGACGCAGCTGGTGCGCATGTTCCAGACCCAGCAGGAGGCAGTCAACAGGTCCCTCGCCGTGCAGACTCGCGACATCGCCTCCATCGGTCAGCGCGCCGACGCGTTGGAGGCGGAGCAGGCCGCCATGCGCAAGCAGATCGGGGACATCAACAAGGCCCTGGCCCTCGCCGAGAAGGAGCTGCCCATCACGGACTTTCAGGAGCTGGAGGCGTGGTCTCGGCAACCCAACCCACGGATCTTCTCGGTTGGGGCGCCGCAGTTGGTTGGACCCGCCCAAGCTCTCCAAGGATTGGAGGAGTGGATTCGAGCGGCTGGCCTCACTAACGACATGGTCCGCATCGACCCTGCGGTCCCCGCCAAGCGCTCCAACGTCTTGGTGCAGGGCGGCGACGGAGTCGCTCTCCCTCGGGCCCAAGCACTCGCACGGCATCTACGTGACCCAGCTGGCAGGAACGGGTGGCGCTCCTTCAGCGCGCAGAGCGTCGGCGGAGGCGTCGTCCCGCTGTACCTCTCGCCTGACAAGTCACCGCAGCAAGTACGAATGGAGATCCAGTCGAGGAAGCTCTCGGTCTTGCTGGCAGAAGCTCTTCCTGATCAGTCTTTCAGTGCTCAGCGGGCCCGTGGTATCGTCACCTCCCAGGGCGTCAAGGTTGCCAAGCTCGAGATGGGAGAATCCCGCAACACCGACACCATCATCAGGTGGAACCCAGACATGGTCGCCAGGCTGCACATCGACAGGGAGTCCATCAACACGCAGTTCAAGAAGGCCTTCTCCACGGAGGACAACACCGAGTGGATTTAGCAGCCCACTGTGGGCGCCGTGGCGTCCTCCTGGCGCACGGCATGGCTTTCGGGGACTTCACCTGGTCGTGTGGAACGCCCGCGGCCTGCTCCACTCGGACGCGAGGCTGCGCAGACGCAAGTTGGCACTGCTCGCCACCTACACGAAGGTCAACGCCATCATCGCCGTGCAGGAGGTCCACGGCTCCGAGGACGCCCTCAGGATTTTTCTCCAGTCGCAGCCGCAGAAGTACTTGAGCTTCCTCTCGCCTGGCTCTTCCGCCGCCGTGGGCGGAGTCGCCTTCCTCGTCCCTCGATACGCCGACGAAGTTTCAAGGGTGGATGGGCCCAGAGCCGAATCTCTGGGAGAGGGGAGCGAGGCGAGACGTGGAAGACCTCCTGTGCGCTCCTCGCCCCCAACTTCATCTATGCCGACTCAAGACACCTGGTCAAGTACGCGAACCTCCTCCTCACCTACGACAGCAAGTTGCCCCGACACCTGGTCAAGTACACGACGTTCTCCCACGACATCCACGTCACAACCGAACAACACCTGGTCAAGTACACGAAGCTCCACATCAGCTCTGCCGGCCTACCGCTTCGACATAGTTGCGGCCGGCCGCGCGGCGCTCCTCACGATCACCGACTGCACGGGCAAGTGCAGCATGCAGATCTTCAACATCCACAACTACGACCTCAAGCCGCACGAGTTCACCGCAGTGCAGCGCACCTGGTCCAGTGGCCTGGCGTTGGCGCGCCGCGACTCGTTACCCCGCATCTTCCTGGGCGTTGGTGACTTCAACATAGCTAACCGCCCGCCAGTCAGTCAACGAGCACCCACAGACACCACAGCTTGGCGCCTCCGGCCTGATCACCGTTGCCAACTTCGGCAACCTGCGTGGCGCCGTCTATTCGCTGCAGCTCTGGAGGTGGAGTCTCAGTGGCCGACCCACTACGACAAGTCCAGCAAGCAGCTGTCCACGATCGACCGCATCTTCTTGGGCATCGACGCGCACGCCATGCTCTCGGTCTCGACGATCCTCACCACTGCGAGGGACGCGATGGAGCTTTCCGAGGAGGGCATCAGCGACCACGCGCCCCTCGTCCTGCAGATCACTGCCGCACGCCAGGTACCACGAGACGAGCAGCCAATCCCGACGCACCTCTTCAACCACAGGAAGTACCCTGAGACCTACACGCTCATGCTGGACCACTGCTCCTTGGCGGGGGAAACGGCGGAAGGCCGCTGGAGAGCAGCGAAGCAGTGCATGAAACTTGCAGCGCGACGCGTTCGTGATGACCAGCTGCGGACCAACTTCTCCCTACGCGTCAAGGACTCCATGGTCGAGACCTCGTACATGGGCTTCAAGTCGGCGGCGCGGGCTGTCTGGCGACAGGACGCTGCCCTGGCAGGCAGGCTTCTCGAGTCCTGCCCTGCGCTGGCCGCCCACCTCCACGTTACCGACGGCACCGTGCGCCTCGTGGACCCCCACAGCTTCGCCACCAACTTCGACGCCGTCGCCGAGCGGGTGCACTCCCTGCGCAGGCAGGCGGCGGAGGCAGCAGCTCGGACGGCCAACGTGCGCGACAGCGCAGCCTGGCGGAGGGTTGAGCGCAAGGCCGCCAGGCATGCGCAGCTCTGGGTCCCGTGGCGGCGACGTATGATCCTGTCGGGCCTGCGCGTGGACTCCGCACCGTGTGCCGCCAAGGACTCGAAGGTGGCTCAGCACGTGGTCTCCGATCCCGCGGGCATGAAGGCGACCGTAGCGAACTACTGGGGTGAGATCTTCGCGAAGGTGCCGAACTCTGAACAGCTCAAGGCCTTGGGCGCTTTCCTGGACAAGCACGCGCCAAGGAAGCCCGCGGCGGAACTACCTCAACCAGCTCTACATGACTTGGAACGTGCGGCCAGTAGGGCCCCGCCGAGCGCTGCGGGACCAGATCAGCTGTCGTGCGCAGCGTGGCGCCGCAGCCCTGGAGCCTTGCAGCATCTCCAGGGTCTCATGGAAGTCCTCTTCAACGACGGCGTGGCCCCGCTCGACCTCAACTGGTCGATCTTCATCTGCGTGCCAAAGGGCACGGAGGAGGACGACGTCCCCGACTCCTGCGCGCGCACGGCCTCCACGGTGCGCACCCTCTCTCTGAAGAGCTGCGACGCCAAGCTGATAGCGGCCTGCGCAGACCGCGGGCTCCAGCCCATCGCCACATCATCTACCTCACCCGAGCAGAAGGGCTTCACTGCTGGGCGGCGCTTCGTCGACCACATCCCGCACCTGGACGCGGAATGCCGTCGGGAGGGCCTTCTTCCTGACGCGGCGACCCGCCGCCCCATGTTCCTGTCGTTCGACTTCCGTCAGGCCTTCCCCTCACTCTTCAGGGAAGTCATCGAGAAGGTCCTCCCGCGCTTCGGGGTTCCGCTGGGCTTCTGCAACGTGGTCGCGGCGCTCTACAGCAACTGCCTCGCCTTCAGCTCCTTCCGCGCCGAGGGCACCAGCGCGGAGTTCGAGCCGCTGTTCGCGCCCCTATGCGGCATCATGCAAGGATGCCCGCTCTCTGGCACGGTCTGGTGCTTGGCCATGGACGCGCCCATCCGCGCGCTGCTGGTTGCGATTGCAGAGCATGGGTTCCTCACGGCTTGCGCCGACGACCTCGGGATGCTGATCAAGAACGCTGTCGCCCTCCCTAGCATCGACTACACCTTCGTCTCCATAGAGTGTGCCTTCAACCTGCAGCTGGCGCTGCACAAGTGCGTGCTGGTTCCGCTGTGGGAGGAGCTCTCGGAGGACACACTGCAGGACGTTAAGTCTTTCCTCGCTGAGGAGGTCCCCCGCTGGTCGGGCTTCCGTGTCGACTCCACGGCCAAGTACCTGGGGACTCACCTGGGACCAGGCGTCACAGACTTCGGCATCTGGAAGGCTGCTGCTGGGCTTCTGCAACGTGGTCGCGGCGCTCTACAGCAACTGCCTCGCCTTCAGCTCCTTCCGCGCCGAGGGCGCCAGCGCGGAGTTCGAGCCGCTGTTCGCGCTCCTATGCGGCATCATGCAAGGATGCCCGCTCTCTGGCACGGTCTGGTGCTTGGCCATGGACGCGCCCATCCGCGCGCTGCTGGTTGCGATTGCAGAGCATGGGTTCCTCACGGCTTGCGCCGACGACCTCGGGATGCTGATCAAGAACGCTGTCGCCCTCCCTAGCATCGACTACACCTTCGTCTCCATAGAGTTTGCCTTCAACCTGCAGCTGGCGCTGCACAAGTGCGTGCTGGTTCCGCTGTGGGAGGAGCTCTCGGAGGACACACTGCAGGACGTTAAGTCTTTCCTCGCTGAGGAGGTCCCCCGCTGGTCGGGCTTCCGCGTCGACTCCACGGCCAAGTACCTGGGGACTCACCTGGGACCAGGCGTCACAGACTTCGGCATCTGGAAGGCTGCTGCGGGGAAATGGTGGACCCGCTGCTGGGAACTGGCGCGCACTGGCATGGCCACCAGCCTTGCGGCCCGCGCGTGCAACATCAACGCGCTACCGTGCCTGTCGTACCTCGCGCAGTTCTACTTCATTGTGCCTGCCATCTGGAAGGTCGAGTTCACCTCCCTGCACCGCCTGCTGCGGCTGCCGCCCTCGTCCATGCGCAAGGCCGACATCCTGTCGATGAGCGCGTGGTGCGGCCCCCCCTCGCCGACGGGCCTCTTCCCGTACACGCTCGCGGCGATGATGCGCACGGCGGAGAACACGGTTCGCGAATGGGAAGCTCACTTTCACCACCTTCATGAAGCTGCGGTGGAGCATGTCCCACTGGTCGACGTGATCAAGGGCAACTGGTCGCCGCCGCGGTGGCAGACGCGGAGGGCGATCGTACAGAACTTCGCCATCATCACGGACACCTACGGCCAGTTGAACATCCCCAGACCGACGCTCGATGTGCTCCCGATCCCGATTCCGAGCAGGTACATCAAGATTGCGAAGGCGGCGATGACCCTGGAGACGAAGGCGGCGGCAGCGGCCATCCCCAACAGGAAGCCCAAGCGCCAGGCCACGGCCGCCATATCGCTCCGAGGCTCGCTGTACCCCGAGGACCTGGTGGCCACCATCCACCGCCGGCTGCGCAGGTGGGGAGTCGTGTGCTCGCTTCCCGAGCTGCGCGAGAGGTGGCCTCCGCTGCGTGACAAGCTGACGGAGGTCCGCCCTGCATGGATGTGGTCGTGGATCCGCACCGCGGTCAACGGCTGGACGACATCTCGCCGCATGAGCGCCGTCATCGATGCGCGTCCATGCCTGTTCGGCTGCGATGAGGAGGACGCGCTCGAGCACTACATCGTCTGCCCGATCCTCAGGGCGATGACCGCGGGCGACGCTGGCGCGGACTCCCTGGGCCATGGCGTCGAGCTCCTCGGGTTCGGCGACGCGCAGTTCCACGCAAGGAGACCGATCACGGACTGCATCTACTCGGTCGGCCTCATGTGCCAGTGCTACCACATCCAGAAGCACCGCGTGGACGTGGGCCTGGATGCCGGAGCGGATCATCGGTCTGGTGTGAGACTGGCCGCTCTGCACCGCATGCAAGCATAGGCGAGGCCGCAGATCGACCTGCTCGCCGAGCTTCGTGCCCTCCTCCTCCTCCTCCTCCTCCTCCTCCTCCTCCTCCTCCTCCTCCTCCTCCTCCTCCCCCCCCTCTCACCAGCAGCACTCGTCAAAGCTACGGCGCACTCGCACACAGATGCGAGTCTCGACAGCGTGTGACACTTGCTGCCCAGGTCTTGCTTGCTTGCTTGCTTGCTCCCCCTCCTCCTTCTCCTTCTCCTCCTCCTCCTCCTCCTCCTCCTCCTCCCTCTCTCCTCCTCTCCTCCTCGCCTCCTCCTCCTCCTCCTCCTCCTCCTCCTCCCCCTCCTTCCCCCTCCTCCCCCTCTCCACCTCCTCCCCCTCCTCCTCCTCCTCCTCCTCTCTTCTCTCTTCTCTCCTCTCTCTCTCTCCTTCTCCTCTCCTCTCTCCTCTCTCTCATCCTCTTCCTCTCTCCTTCTCCTCCCTCCTCCCTCCTCCCTCCCTCCTCCTCCTCTCCTCCTCCTCCTCCTCCTCCTCCCTCCTCCTCCTCCTCCTCCTCCTCCCCCTCCCCCTCCTCCTCCTCCTCCTCCTCCTCCTCCTCCGCCTCCTGCTCCCTCCCGCTTTCGCGCCTCGACGGGCGCGGTGCGCGAAGTGGGGCGGCGACGGCGGCGGCGGCGGCGGCGGCGGCGGCGGCGACGGCGGCGGCGGCGGCGGCGGCGGCGGCGACGACGACGACGACGACGACGACGACGACGACGACGACGACGACGACGAGGGGCGGCGACGGCGACGGCGTCGACGGCGACGACGGCGGCGACGACGGCGAGGGGCGGCGACGGCGACGGCGGCGCCAGCGGCGAGCACGGGTTCGCGCTCCAGGCCAGGCTCTGTAGCACGGGGCAGCTGCGGTCGGAAGTGGAGTGGGGGCCCATGCCAAGAAACACCCTTCTAGCCTCCAGGGTGCCCTGGGTTTCTTGGGTGCCGATGGTTTTTCTATGGGGAGCGTGGCGTTCCCACACCAAACATATCAATGGACGTCCTGGGGTCTCGGGGTTGGGTTTCTTGTGGAAGGTTTCTTGTGGACAAGCCTCCACTGTAGACAAGCAGCTGCGCGGGCAGGATCAAGAAGACGTGGGGAGGGGAAATGTCACAATCGTGCTTGGAGCGCGTCGCACAAGAGCACTGGTCGGGCGGCATAGTCCCAGGTATGGTTGTGGCGTTGGTCTGCACACGAGGTATGCCAAACAGCTTCTATCACTGGGTTAGGGTTCGTCCCGCTTTGAGTTGTGCGTCCCACTATCCAGGGACTGCCTAAACTGATTTGTTGCGGTGTTTGGTGTGCGCGTGCTTCCTCTGGGGCCACCGATCGTAGGGTCCCTTGCGCAGCTCGTCTTGCGACCTTGTTGGGTGCAACCACTTTCTCGAACGCGTGCACGAGGGGGCCCCATATTCCCAATGGTGCGCAGGAGTCCACCCACCCCGAAGTATGTGCTCAAGAAAATGTGACATTGCGAGCCCGGGCGGATCACCCGATGCTGTCCCGTCTCGGGCTCCCGAGATCCTTCCTCGCCTACTTTGGCCACGCCCTGCTTTTCCTCCTAGTTGGCATTGCTGGGCCCTGTCCTCTCCGACGCAGTGGAACTGATTTGTCCATTGACGGCGCGGGCGCGGGTTCGTGCAAAACAGGTCCCCCTGGACGACTGCGGATGGCAGGGGTAGGGGGGGGACTAGTGACGGCAGGGGACGGAGGCAGGGGAGAACATTGACGAGCAGGCGAGTCCGCCGTCCGATGGCTGGCTGTCTGTTGCCGGAGCTACGGCTACCTCGACGGCTGTCGGCTCTCGTGTGGAATCTGGGGTCGTGGGAAGTGGATGTCGATGCCGACGGAGTGCGCGCACGTATGTGCCCGTGCGGGCTAGTGCCTCTTGCTTTCAGCGATCGTCTCTCGCCTTCGCCCGAGGCGCTCGGTCTCTCGCAGGCGCCGAATTCCCGACATGTGACAGATGAAGTTATCCACGGACACTGATAGACAGGCGCAGGCGCGTGGACAAGCGTGCTGGTGGCGACATTTGCAGACATGGCAGTGCTGTCTATTTGTTTCCTTTGCCTCCTCCGCTTGCTCTCCCTATTCCCTAGATCCCGACTGTCCCGGCCTTCTGCTGAGTGATGCATCCTTCAGTCGTAGCGGCTCCACGTTCATGCCGACTTCTTTTTGCACTGCTGCCAGGTTGTCAACCATACCCCCTTGCGCAGAACTCGTTTGCACTGTGTCCCGCATGTTGCCACGCGGCGCAAACGCCGACGCGCGGGAACGCCCCCGAGTACACTGGAGCCTGTGCCAGAGCAGCAGTCCGGGCACTGGCAGCGACCGTGCCTGCAGCGAGGCAGGCGAGGGCGGCCGCCCTCCACACTCTTCAGAGCGGATGACAGGCCAAGCGGAGGGCAGAAGCGACGGCAGGACATGCAAAAGGGGCGCCGAGCGTCTCCCACCCCGGCCGTCGCTGCTGGCCTTTCGCCGCTGCTCCCCCGAGCTTTGGCTCTGAGGGCCCTTCGGGGGGCGTTGCAGAGGGTCGAGCGTGCCGGCCGCGTTTCGCCGGCGCCATGGCGGAGACAGGCGGCCGTTGCTGTCGGCTACGCGTTTGTCGGGCGTGTCCCTCCGCAGGAGGAATGTTCAAAAATAGTTAAAAGATAGCCTGGGGACGATTTTCGAGTCTTTTTCCCTACCTAGGCTCTGCCTAGAAGGGTTCTTACTCTCTAGCTTAAAGGGGCCGGGCAGTGGAAAGCGCCCCGGGCGGTTCCCCCAGTCCCCGCCCCGCGGTTCCCCCCAGTCCCCTGGGAGCTTCAGCTTTAGCTTAGCTTTAGCTTAGCTGTAGCTTAGCTTTAGCTTAGCGTTTCGCTTAGCTTTTCGCTTAGCGTTTAGCTTAGCTTTAGCTTAGCTTTAGCTTAGCTTTAGCTTAGCTTGAGCTTAGCTGTAGCTTAGCTTTAGATTAGCTTTAGCTTTAGCTTTAGCTTTAGCTTTAGCTTTAGCTTAGCTTTAGCTTAGCTTTAGCGTAGCTGTGGCTTAGCTTTGGCTTAGCTTTTGCTTAGTTTTAGCTTAGCTTTAGCTTAGCGTTACTGTTACTACTAATGCTGCTTTCCTAGGGGTTCAAACTCCTAGGTAGGGTCGCACTGGGATAATTGTTAGAGTGAGGGGGCTGAACCGAACGGTCATTCACTGTCCCTGGGTGCGTGGCTGAAGTGGAATTCCGCGATGCGGATTCTTCTTGTTGTTGTTGCTGTTGTTGTTGTTGTTGCTGTTGCTGTTGTTGTTGTTGTTGTTGTTGTTGTTGTTGTTGTTGTTTGGTGTTTGGTGCTGTTTGATTGTTGTCGTCGTCCCACCCGCGACCCGCCCCGCGACCCACCCGCGACCCAACCCGCGACCCACCCGCGACCCACCCGCGACCCACCCCGTGACCCACCCGCGACCCACCCCGCGCCCCCGGGCGAGCCACCCACGACCCACCGGGGACCAACCCGCGACCCACCCGCGACCCACACCGCGACCCACCCGCGACCCACCCGCGAGCCACCTGCGACCCACCCGCGACCCACCTGCGACCCACCCGCGACCCACCCCGCGACCCACCTCAAATTTTCAGCGCCTGCGGCGGGTTTCTTTTGCATTCGTTCCAGGTGGAGAACCTGCGACCCACGCGCAACCCAAACCGCGTTCAGTGTACAAATCAAAATTTTCGGCGCCTGCGGCGGGCTGTGTTTGAATTCCTTCCAGGTGGAGGTGGAGAGCCCGCGACCCACCCGCGACCCAAACTACGTTCGCTGAACAAGCCAAAACTTCGGCGCCTGCGGCGGGTTCCTTGTGCATCGGCGACCCACCCGCGACACACCGACGACCCATTCCGAGACCCACCCGCGACCCACCCCGCGACCCATCCGCGACCCACCCGCGACCCAACCCGCGACCCACCGCGACCCACCCGCGACCCACCCCGCGACCCATCCGCGACCCACCCGCGACCCAACCCGCGACCCACCGCGACCCACCCGCGACCCACCCGCGACCCACCCCGCGACCCAACCAAAATGTTCGGCGCCTGCGGCGGGTTTCTTTTGCATTCGTTCCAGGTGGAGAGAACCTGCGACCCACGCGCAACCCAAACCGCGTTCAGTGTACAAATCAAAATTTTCGGCGCCTGCGGCGGGCTGTTGTTGAATTCCTTCCAGGTGGAGGTGGAGAGCCCGCGATCTTCCCGCGACCCAAACTACGTTCACTGAACAAGCCAAAACTTCGGCGCCTGCGGCGGGTTTCTTTTGCATTCGTTCCAGGTGGAGAACCTGCGACCGAAACCGCGTCCAGTGTACAAATTAAAAGTTTTCGGCGCCTGCGGCGGGCTGTTTTTGAATTCCTTCCAGGTGGAGGTGGAGAGCCCGCGACCCACCCGGGACCAAAAACTACGTTCACTGAACACGCCAAAAATTAGGCGCCTGCGGCGTGCTGTTTTTGCACACGTTCCGGGTGGCCCACCAGCTATCCCCCCCGCGCTGAACTTGTCAGAGCACGCAAATCGGCGCTTGCGGCGGGCTTGCTCGTATTGGTTTGGGAAAGCGCCCTCGTGCCATTCCCCCGATACGGCCCACGTCGACTCTACAACAGCAATCGGCGCCCGCCCCCTCACTCTTATCCGCAATTGCGGGGTGCTACGTATATATGTTTGGGCATGTTTTGGCTATATCCTGTTTTCCGTCCAGAATCTGCCTGTAGGAGGACGTGCCCGACCGAAGGCTACGCGTGAGAGTGACCCTTTGCAAGAGTGACTTGTGGTGTGGGCCCACAGGGATCCCGCCACTGGCGCCGAGCCGCCAAGGGGCACTCTTTGCCTGGGGCCACTCCTGCGTGCCGCCGATGCTGTCGGGGCAGGAGGGGCGGGTCACGGTCGCGGCGCTGCACGAGAGCGTCCAGCTGCCGCTCGTCGAAGATTGGGGGAGGGGGGCAGGCCTCCGGACGTCGTGCCTTTTTGCCGTGGCCCCCAGGGGTTGGGGCCCCTGCCCCGGGGCCAGCTTCTTCCTCCCGGGCCGTTCTCGCTGGCGGTTCCCCCTCCACAGTCCGCAGATTGCGCACATCTCGTGCCGTGGCCTTCCACGACGAGAGCGTCCAGCTGCCGCTCGTCGAAGATTGGGGGAGGGGGGCAGGCCTCCGGACGTCGTGCCTTTTTGCCGTGGCCCCCAGGGGTTGGGGCCCCTGCCCCGGGGCCAGCTTCTTCCTCCCGGGCCGTTCTCGCTGGCGGTTCCCCCTCCACAGTCCGCAGATTGCGCACATCTCGTGCCGTGGCCTTCCACGACGAGGGAGGGTGGGGGAGGTGGGGGTCGCTCCTCGATCCTCGGGGCGCTCATCGGTCCTCGAGCGGTCCCGCCGGCGAGCCTCGAGATTTGGAGGGCCCACTTCAGAGCAGGCGCTGCTTGGAGAACGGATAGCGGCTGGCAGTCAAACGAAACAAGGCATTCACATAATTCCGGACCCATTTTGGCTCAAGCCATTTCAGATCGAGGATTGTTTTGGCAGTACACTCGTTACACAAACTTGGTTCCAAGTACACGCACGGGATATTGCTCCCTCCATTCGTTCTGTGGCATGGCAGCCTTCAGGGCGCCATGGACCGTGTTTGCGGCGGCGGTCTTTGCCCCCCGCATGCCCACAGCGGTCTCTCTCAAGGTGGAGTCCAGCGCCAACACGACGAACACATGGGTGCAGTTGTTAGACAATTTCGAATATTACGGGGAGCGGATGCCCTCATATGCTACACCAATGAACTACGGTTCTTTCACACAGTTAAAAGCTGTGTACCAAAGTGGAAGTGGCATCTATTGTGATACGAGGAGGTCGGGTGGCACCGTCTGGCAACAGTGTTGTTGTGGGTACAATTCTTTCGAGGCCATGAAGAATGGAGGGTACATCGTGTCACAACCCAATTGGCATACGTTGCCTTCCAATTGCTACGCGTCTGGATCGACCGAAATCATCTGCAATGTCAACTTCGACATAGCAAGCGGCGATACTATTCTCGCCACGTGGTACGAGCCTTCCCGCTCATCATCGCTCGGTGACAATGGCGGCAGCATCCAGGTGGATTTGTACGGCTATGGGACGGCAGCGGATCCTACCGTTTGTTTCGGGGCGCGTGGCAATTCGTACGGTTCTTTCTACATCAGCACGGCCGTTTCAGTCTCTAACGTGTTGATGACATATTCCAGCGGTAATGTCTATAATTCGGGAGGGCAAGAGGTCACGAAGTGGGGGAATTCAGTTTGGTTCGGTGTGTTCATGACCGACTCGAACAACA
Source organism: Prorocentrum cordatum (assembly GCA_963575745.1). Taxonomy (NCBI): domain Eukaryota; class Dinophyceae; order Prorocentrales; family Prorocentraceae; genus Prorocentrum; species Prorocentrum cordatum. Next base: position 219,459 of record CAUYUJ010017900.1, read on the forward strand.
ACGTAGTGTTTCCCGACTACAACAACAACGGGAACACCGTGACGAACACGCATGGTGGTGGATGGTACACAATTGCCGGTGCCAGCTCCCAATCAGATCCCCAATTCACGTGGCAAACGACTACGGCTAAGACGTTGTCGGCCGGAGAGTACCGATTGTGGTACGGTGAGGATCTATATGACTACACAGAGAGTGACAACGGCGGGACCATGTGCGCTAAAGTTCAGATTAACGGTGGTGCGACGCCCAGCCCGACGCCCTACCCGACGCCCTACCCGACACCTTATCCGACGGCCTACCCGACGCCCTACCCGACGCCTTACCCTACGGCCTACCCGACGCCCTACCCGACGCCTTACCCGACGGCCTTCCCGACGCCTTTACCGACGGCCTTCCCGACGCCCTACCCGACGGCCTTCCCGACGCCCTACCCGACGCCCTACCCGACGCCCTACCCGACGGCCTTCCCGACGGGCTTCCCGACGCCTTTCCCGACGGCCTTCCCGACGCCCTACCCGACGGCCTTCCCGACGCCCTACCCGACTGCCTTCCCGACGCCCTTCCCGACGCCCTACCCGACGGCCTTCCCGACGCCTTTCCCGACGCCCAGCCCGACGCCCAGCCCGACGTATCCTCCAGGTTGGCCGACGCCACATCCGACGTTCCCTCCTGCAGCTCCAGCTGCGGCCGGAGCTGGCGGAAGCGTGGCTGCCACTGGCGACCCTCACCTTCAAAACGTTCATGGCGAGCGGTTCGATTTGATGAAGCAGGGCAAGCATGTTCTGATAAACATCCCTCGTGGAATGAGCGCTGAAGACTCATTGCTTCATGTGCAAGTCGATGCCCGCCGGCTTGGTGGGAGGTGCGCGGACATGTATTTCCAAGAAGTGAATGTTACAGGGTCTTGGGCAGAAGCCAAGCAAGTTGGAGGGTATCACCACAGCGTATCGCAAAATGCGGTCGAGGCTCCGCAATGGGTTGCGTTCGGTTCGGTCCAGTTGAAAGTCGGGCATGGACGTACGGATAGTGGCGTCCGGTATCTGAATGTGTACGTGAAGCGTTTAGGGCTAGCAGGGTTTGCTGTCGGAGGCCTGCTGGGAGAAGATGACCACAAAGACATAATGACTCCCCCAGCGGCCTGCAGTAAGCATACGTCTCTATCCGCGGGTGGCGCGATTGGCCAGGCACCTTCCTCCGTGTCGTCGGTTGCATTGGCAACCTTCGAGTGATCTTGCGAGGCGCCTTGGAAGGTGCGTGCAGTCTGCAGTCAAGATGCTCAAATGAACAGCGTCGGAAGGGCTCGCTGTTCCTCATTCCATGCCTGTCCTTTCACTCGGCGCATGCGCCGTTGCTTGCGTCAACTGGGTGTAGGCACTCCAGGCAGTTGCTCCACTGGTGATCCGTGCGAGCAACTTGCTTATTCTGAGAAGCTGGACCTGCGGTCGGGAACTTGTGGCAGGAATGGC